>JABTXL010021554.1:4861629-4959711 GCA_025134845.1 Neodon shergylaensis
TTCTTCTTCTTCTTCTTCTTCTTCTTCTTCTTCTTCTTCTTCTTCTTCTTCTTCTTCTTCTTCTTCTTCTTCTTCTTCTTCTTCTTCTTCTTCTTCTTCTTCTTCTCCTTCTCCTCCTCCTCCTCCTCCTCCTCCTCCTCCTCCTCCTCCTCCTCCTCCTCCTCCTCTTCTTCTTCTTCTTCTTCCTCTTCTTCCTCTTCTTCCTCTTCTTCTTTTTGGATTTTTCGAGACAGGGTTTCTCTGTAGCTTTTTGGTTCCTGTCCTGTAACTAGCTCTTCTAGACCATGCTGGCCTCGAACCCACAAAAATCTGCCTGCCTCTGCCTCCCCAGTGCTGGGATTAAAGGTGTGCGCCAACACCGCCCAGCTTCTTTTTTTTTTTTCTTCTTCACTGACTTTTTTTCCCTGCTACCTGGTGCCAAGTCTCAACTTTTCTCCATGAACCTTAAAAACAGGAGCTTCCAATACAATTAAGATGCCATCTTCACCAATGGTCTTTCTGCATTTTTATGGCTCCAGTACTCATTTGCTACTCATGATAACTTAAAATCTTCAAAACTAGTGCCATATGAGTGATTCTTACACATTACTAATTTCAGTTGCCATTAGGATATGGCCCTGGCCTCCTTTGGATACAGGTTTCTTGAGCATGCTGACGAAAACCAGTTGGCTTTATCAATACTGGTAAGTTTTCAATCCCAGATGATTATTCAGTTCTATTTGACCAGTATTAAATGCTGTAGCAAAGGACTGTTTTCACTTTGGTGGATCTTAATTCAAAATGTCCAAAGTTCTTGATAGATTCTTTAAAGAACTCTCAACTTTTCCTCTGAAATTTCAAATGTCAGGCTTCTAATATTCGCTCCTTTCAGAATTATCTTCTAAATTCCTGCAATTTTTCATTAACCTCTTAGCACTTAGTGGCTTTTCTAATCAAAAGTTTATAAAGTCCTTCCATATGTTTTTCAACAAAATATGTCCCAACCTGTAACACCAATACCCTATGTACTAATTTCTGTCTTATTTGGGATTTCTATTATTGTGATAATACACTATGACCAAAAAGAAATTTAGTAAACAAAGAGTTTATTTCATCTTCTAATTTCATATCCCAGTCTATCATTGAAGGCAGATACAGAGACCATGGAGGAATGCTGCCTACAGAATTGCTTGTTGACAGCGAATGTTAAGTCTGCATTCCTAGCACAGTTTAGAAGTATTTTTAAGGAGTGATACCATCCACAATGGTTTGGGTTATCCAACATCAATGAGCACTTGAGAATATGACCTACAGGCAAAATTTTTGGGAGCCTTTTTCAATTCTAGATCACTATTCTCAAATGATTCTGGTTTATGACATGTTGAAAAAACAAAACAGTCATGACAGATTCCTTAAATATTATGAATTTAATTCTAAACTTACAAGGATTGAGGTGCCAAAGTGAGTAGATAGATTTCAGAAGGTTTATTCAGCAAGCAGTATCATTCACCAAGAGTTAAATAGAAGCACTCAAGGAATTGTGGAGAATAAATGGGAGGTAAGCTTAATACTATATAAATTTTCTTGAATCTTTAGCTTATCTAATTGAAATAATTACTTAAAATCTAAAAGATTAGGATCACAAGACAGATTTAAAGTATCAATAAGAAGCTTATAATTTAGAATAGTTACAGTTTTATAAAGGATTATGTCTATTTTAGAGTAGAGCAAATATATTATTATTTAGATTAAAATGTAGTATATATTTTATTTTTGTCTGAACTAAAATAGACACAACAGGGACCAGTTGAAGAATATCATTAAGCCAATATTAAAGTTTTAAAAATATTTAAACCTGATTCATCAATGCAGAACAAATTTTACACCATGTGTGGAAAGTTAGTATTGACTTCCAGGGTTATAAATTGTTTTAAACTGTGTAAATACACCCCATATTTAATGACATCTATTATAGTCACATTCTATCAAAGTGACAAAAATTGAGCTATCACACCTGTTGTATAACTGTTACTGAGATAAAAGATTCCCTCTAGGAGACTGTGGGGGCAGTTCAGAAGAATGAAGGAGGTAATATAATTTACCTGACCCAAGAAGTGCAGAACCTAAAATATTTCTCAAGGCCTTTTCTCAAAATTTTTAAAACAGTAAATTCAAAATCCTTTAGTAGAAGCTTCCTCCACATTGAGGATAGCACATCAAGGATGGATCCTTTTGTGAGTATTACTGATTTAATTCTATGGTAGACTTGTTAATGAAACATCAGCTTTTCAGTAATCAAGGTTGCTGTTACTAACTATACTCAATTCTTTGGTTCTTTAATATAGACTAGATTGTGAAATAATTTTTTCCTTTGGCCATCCTTATACTATTTGAGATAAATAGCTGTTTATACCCAAGAAAATGTCATAAAAATTGTGCTCAGAGATCAGTAGACTCAAACATGAATAAAAAAGCCTAAGAATGTCTGGTTGCTTGATGTTTGTTATAACCTTGATCAATGATTATAGGACATGAAATTAAGCTGTTTGTTCTGAACACTTAATATCTGTGGAGGTAACTATAATATGGTTACTTTCATCCACAAGGTATGGGTGGTAGATCTCTTTGCTATAGTCCTTTTACAGCCCACTCTTGTGTTTTATAAGAAATACTGGTTTTTATGTCTAATTGAGATGACCTAGTTATTTGGAAAATGTCAATTTCAATTGGGGAAAAAATGTTCCTATAAAATTGGTCTGTGGACAAGAATGTACTTCACTTTCTAAATTGGTGACACGGGGGGGGGTATTCATTGTGGGTGATGCCACCCCTGGAAAGGTGATCCTGAGGTATATAATAAGACATAATGATTAGGTGCTGAGAAACAAGCCAGAAAGCAACACTCCTCCATGTCCTCTCATTAGCTCCAGCCTCCAGATTCCTGCTTTGGGTTCCTGTCCAGACTTTCCAGAATGATGGACTAACAAGCTGTAAGATGAAATGACTCTCTTTGCCAAGTTTTTTAGTCGTGATGATTTATTACAGCAATAGAAATGCTAACACAATTGTTTCCCATATCTTTTGATTATTATGATGTATTTTTATTTTCATTCAATTATAGGCAATTTTCAACTTTTTTTCACTAATATTTAAACAAAATATCATTCTGTAATGTATTGTTTAGTTACCATGAGGTTTTAGGTTTTTGTTTTTTTTTTTGTTTTTTTTTTTTTTTATTTCCATATAGATTCAATGCAATCCCCATCAAAATACCAACACAATTCTTAACAGATCTTGAAAAAACAATAATCAACTTCATATAGAAAAACAATTCTGTACTAAAAGGAACTGCTGGAAGCATTACCCTATTACAGAGCTACAGTAATGAAAACAGCTTGGTATTGGCTTAAAAACAGAGATGTTGACCAATAGAATTGATTTGAAGACCTGGATATTAATCCATACACCTATGAACATTGTATAATAACCTACAATTATACAATGGAAAAAAGAAAGCATCTTCAACAAATAGTGCTGTCATAACTGGATATCAACCTGTAGAAAAATGAAAATAGATCCATATCTATCACCATGCACAAAACTCAAGTCCAAATGGATTTAAGAACTCAATATAAATATGACCACATTGGGCTTGATAAAGGAGAAAGTGGGAAGTAGCCTTCAATGCATGGGCACAGGAGACCACTTCCTAAATATAACCTCAACAGCACAAGACAATAAAAGCAACAATAAATAAATGGGACCTCCTGAAACTGAGAAGCTTCTGTAAAGCAAAAGACACAGTCAATAAGACAAAAAGGCAACCTACTGAAAGGGAAAATGTCTTCACCAACACCATATCATACAGAAGACTGATCTCCAAAATATATTAAGAACTCAAGAAATTAAACATTAAAATTTTACTGAAAAAGCATGGGATAAAACCGGACTCTCTGAACATGGTGGACAATGAGGGCTGATGAGAAGCCAAGGACAATGGCATGAAGTTTTGTTCCTACTTCATGTTCTGGCTTTGTGGGAGCCTAGCCAGTTTGGATGTTCACCTTCCTAGACCTGGATGGAGGGGAGAAGACCCTGGACTTTCCACAGGGCAGGGAACCCTGACTGCTCTTCAGACTGGAGAGGGAGGGGGAGAGGAGTGGGGGAGGGGGAGAGGGGTGGGAGGAGGGGGAGGGAAATGGGAGGCTGGGAGGAAGCAGGGATTTTTTTTTCAATAAAAAATAAATAAATAAATAAATAAATAAATAAATAAAAATGGGGAACTGAAGTGAACAGAGTATTCTCAACAGAAGAATTTCAAATGATCAAAAGATACTTAAGGAAATGTTCAACATCCTTAGCTATCAGGGAAGTGCAAATCAAAACAACTTTGTGATATCATATTACACCTGTCAGAATGGCTAAAATCAAAATCACCAATGATAGCTTATGCTGGAGAGGATGAGGAGGAAGGGGAACACTCATCCATTGCTTGTGTGAATGCTAACTCATGCACCCACTTTGGAAATCAGTGTGGTGGTTTCTTAGAAAACTGGAAATCAATGTACCTCAAGATCCAGAAATACAACTCTTGGGAATATACCCAAAAGATTATCTATCATACTACAAAAGCATTTGTTCAATTATGTTCATAGCAGCATTATTTGTAATAGCCAGAACCTGGAAAAAAAAACCTAGATGCTCCTCAACTGAAGAATGGATAAAGTGTGGCACATCTACACATTAGAGTACTACTCAGCAGTAAAAAACAATGACATCTTGAATTTTGCATGCAAATGGCTGGAATTAGAAAACACTGTTCTGAGTGTGCTAACCCAGACTCCCCAAAAATGAATATGGTATGTACCCACTCATAAGTGGATACTAGCCATCAACAAAAGACATGGAACCTATATTTCTGACCCTAGAGAAGCGACGTAATAAGGTGAACCCAAAGAAAAACATATATAGACCCACCTGGGAATTGGAAACAGATAAGATCATCAGTCAAAATTTTGGAGCATGAGGGCAGGGGGTAGAAGCAAGGAGAGAAGGGGAGATTTGAGAACTTGAGGGAATGGGATAATTGAGATGGAAGAAGGACAGATATGAGAGCAAGAATAGAGATATCTTGATTGAGAGAGACATTATGGGGTTAGTAAGAAACCAGGCTATAGTAAAATGCCCATGAACCCACAAGGATGACATCAGCTAAGACCTTAAGCAATAGAGGATAGAGTGTCTGAACTGGCCTTACCCTGTAGTCAGACTGATGATTATCTGAAATGTTACTACCATAGAAACTTTGTCCAACAACAAATGGAAACAGAGGCAAAGAACCACATTGGAGCACTGGACTGAGCTCCCAAGATCCAGTTGAAGAATAGAAGGAGTCAGAGAATGAGCAAGGAAGTCAAGACCATGAGGGGTTCATCCACTGAGACAGTTTGTCTGAGCTAATGGTACCTCACCTACTCTAAGTGGACTGGGAGTGAATGAGCTTGGGAACAAATTAGTCCCTCTGAATGTGGTTGACAGTTGGGGTAGACTGAGGGACCACCAATAGTGACACTGGTATTTCTCTCTATTGCATGTACTGGCTTCTTGGGATCCTCTTCTCTTTGGATGTATACCTTGTTCAACCTAGATGTAGTAGGGAGACCTTGGACTTATATTACCCTCTCTTAGGATTGGAGGGGATGGGGTGGGACGGCGTGTGGAGGGAGTGAGAGGGGAGTGGGGATTTGGACTGTTTTTTTTCAATAAATAAAATAAAATATATGTACTTCTATAGGCAATTGAAAAATAAAGGAAAAATATTAGAGATAACAAATAGGGAATAAAGGTAGGGAAGAACATAAGATAACAACTGAAACTGAAGGGTGGAACACAATTTATATTATGAAGTTTGTAAACATTTGGACTAGAAAATACAGTTAAACTTCATATTCAAATATAACCATAAGATTAACATGGAATAAAGATATACTGATGGTTTTGGTATAAGATAAAATTTAAGGAATACCTTTGTTGTTACACATTTAAAGATGAAGAACATTTTTAAGGCATGAATGACTATTTTTATATTCACAAAAATGATGAATACATTACAAGCACTTTTGTAAAATCTATTCTTTCTTGTCTATTATGATAATATGTATGTAAAGGATATAACTAACAATTTTAACATTCACATGCTCATGAAATATTTTAAATATTTCAAAAAAGTATTAGCATTTTCAGTAAACTTAAACTCTTTCAATCTGATAGGAAAATGATGGCAAAAGTAGTGGATTTCTCTTTATGTAATACTTTCTGCCAAGTATAAACTGCCCGAATTCTAGTTGCAGAATTTGACAGGTGTCTGGGACTTCTAAATTTCCAAGTAAATTTTAGGCAAGAAAAATTGCTACTTGGAAATACATTTAATATATTCAAAAGAACACACAGTTGGAATAAAAAGATCTGTTGGTAATTGAGGTTAAATTTTCAACCGAGAAAGCAAAATTTGTTCAATAAGAGAAAAACTTTAATTTTTTAAGGTTTATTTTAAAATACTTATTTGTTGTTATTTTTAAGTACCTTTACACATTTGTGCACCTCTCTGGGCTCATGTATATGACTATAGATGCCTGTAGAAGCCAAAATACGGCATTGGAGATAGACTTAGAGGTGATTATGAGTTGACAGATATGAGTGCTAGAAACCAAACTTGAGTTCTTTGTAATAGTAACATGTTCTCTTAACTGCTGAACCATCTTTCCAGCTCAGAGATATTCTTAATGAATATAAATAAAAATAAGTTGTTTTGAAATAAGTGGTATTACAGTGAATAAGCCACATGTGTTATTGTGAAAAACAATTTTGTCATCACTTTGACAGAATATCTAACCATCTAACCAAAGCATTTTTAAGAGGGAGAAATTGTGCCTCATGTTTGAGAAGATACAGGCAATCATGGAAGCAATGGCATGATTCCAGGAGCTTCCAGTGTGGCTTACATACAAATGCATATAAAAAGCAGTAAACAGAGAGATTGGAACATATGAGATATAAGATCTGACTACTAGTGCCTTACTTCTATTTTCTAGACCTCATTCACTTAAAGTAAACAATTTACCCCAAGGTACTGTTAACTATGGATCAAGTGGATATGAGTGGCATTTTACATTTATGCTATAATTTTCTCTTTCTGGAAAATTTTGACTCAATTCCACTCAATCTTTAAAGTCATTCAGGCCTACTTCAATAGCTTCATTGTCTTACAGCTCCGGTACTGTTCAAAAGTCCAAAGTCCAAACTCTAAGTCAATACAGTATCTTAACAGTGAATGCTTTAAAATCAAAGAGAAATGGAAATGTTTGCAGTGTACAATGACTTAGATTAAATGAATTCCCAAAGAAGGGCAAAGGAAAACACAAGGAAACAGCAAACTAAGGAAGATGGCAACCTACCATGATGAACAGCAGCCCTAGTACTCTTAATTGGTAATGTCAAGTTCATAGTGACATCATCCACACACACCTGTATTTGGCAGCCTCTCCCTTACATCTGTGTGGACTCTGGTCATGTGGCCTATCTCTTGCATTGGCTCTATCAAATGCCATCCACTTCTACAAATAAGTACTTCATGAATGAAAAGAACCAAGTAGATTCTGATGCCTAAAGTGCTTATCTAATTACTTTTTATCAGTTGAAAACTCAAGAGTCAGATACTGGGGTAAGAACCAGAATGATCAGAGAAGTAGCAGATAAATGGTCAGTGACCTCCTCTCTATCTCCTTCCTAGATACAAACAAAAAAAAAAGAGAATTTTTCTTAAACCATCCCTATTACTTCCTGTGTCTTAATAAATATCCTCAGTTTTCAAAAACCTTTATGGCTAACTTTGGCCAGCTAAGTAACTTGCTCTACCCTCTGATTCAAAGTAAACTTTATTGAGAGTTTTTAAAATGTGTTAGTGTGCTCAATATATCCCTATACAGATGGAGCCAGCTCTGGGGTCCAAGTACCTCAAGAAGCTGAACAATAAAAATTTCTCCCTAAGTGGCCATTTTCATGGAAAGAACACCTGCAAAGATACTCTCTTCAGGTGCTCTCCTTTCAAATGATTATTTTCAATTTTATATTGGAGCCTTTACTGGATGAGTTTTTGTCTCCTGGGGACAGTTTATTTTGTAGGAATGTAAAGTGTAGTATATTCAAATTATAATTTTCAACAATTGTATTCCCTTTGTCTGTACTGACTTAGTCTACCCTGTTTTCAACATTCAAAATGTTCATTGTTTTACTCCCTATAATGCATTTTTTATTACTTTTTTGGTCTTTAGTATTTTCAATACTCTAAAAGGCATTAAGTTATGCCCACATAAAAATCTGTCATGCAAATTCAATCCACTGTCTGTAAGCTGTATGTGACGACA
Organism: Neodon shergylaensis; assembly: GCA_025134845.1. Taxonomy (NCBI): domain Eukaryota; kingdom Metazoa; phylum Chordata; class Mammalia; order Rodentia; family Cricetidae; genus Neodon; species Neodon shergylaensis. The sequence continues at coordinate 4,870,032 of JABTXL010021554.1, forward strand.
TGGAATTGTGAATAGATTTTAATGTAGTTCAATAAATACTTACTGCAAACATGAGCTTCAAGAAAAGATGTTTTTGAGTTTGACTGCAGTTCTTAAGCATGAACTTGATAGAGGCTGAATTGTTTTGTAATGTCAAAATGCTGTGCATATCTATAAGTACTGAACTGTTTTCAAGTTTCCCATGATAAATGAATGAGTCAAAAATTTTGAAGTCAATTCCAATCATTTTTTTCAGGACATGATCAGATTATAAAAGATGTTTTGTTAAAGAACAACCTCTAACAAAATTTTAAAGAATGTCTTTAATGTTTTCTACATCATGTAAGCTCAGGCTAACTCTTAACATTGTTTTACGGCATTCTGATTTTCCATATTCTCACCAGATTTATACATTAAACTTTGATCCCATCACTCTTTGACTTGAAGCTCTAAAAATACTCAGATACATCAAATGAAACAATTCCAAGGTAAACACAAAACAAAATACATGCCCAGGTTTATCACAAGAATTACCCTACTTTTGGGAAAATATATTTTCCCACAGCACTGAGAAAGAGAAACTTTAGGATTAATTTAAGCTCACAGTTTTGACAAACGGTCTACCAAGAGCAGCATTTTAGCAGCCTATAAAGCAGCTAGAACATTTGTCATAATCCATAAGACCCACATACCAGTGGCCCACTTCTTCTAACTATGCCATTATGCCATAAAGATTCTTCAACATTTTCAGTAACACCAGTAGTCCACATCTTCAAAAAACAAACAAACAAAAAAAAAAAAAACAAACAACCAAAAAAAGAAAACAAATCAGCCCCTGGAGGACAACTCACATTCAAACCTAATTCTTACTTTGGTCATTGACAGTTACTGAATAAAGTTAATCTTACAATGTTTATTATCATCCCCTAATTTAATAAATACACAACTGGGTAAGTATGTAAATACTAAAACACAAAGCAGGCACACAAAATCCCAAATCATGTTATGTCAATTAATAGTGTTTAAATTCATTATAATAAAAAAATGACAAAACAGAGAACAAAGAAACCAAAATAAAAAATAGTAAATCATTTTTATAATCATACAAAATTCAGTTTCAATAATACATTAAAATAAGCCTTAAATACTTTTTCTAAAAGTTTTATGTGTAACTCTGATGGACTTAGACATTAATGTCTTTGTGGTAAGAAAATTAATTAAATTTACAAGAAAATGAACAGAAATGAAATTGTAAGGAATTAAGTCAATTTATGTGTTATCACAAAAGCCCAAAACTTATTTTCAAGCTCCCCTTGGAAGATATGGTTTTGTTTTCCTAGTTGTACCTAGAGAGACTAAATATTAGCCATGTTTCAGTTATGTGTGACTGGTAATTTTGGAGATCTACATATAGCCTCATAACAGTATTTAATCTACTATGTACTTAAAAATTGCTGATAGTAGACCAAAAATAGTTTGTGATACACAAAAACAAAAATATTATATGAAGAGATAAAGTTAATTTGATTGATTTTGGTCTTATAATGCATACATTTGTTAAATATTGTATTTTAAGTATAAATATGTACAAATGCATATGTCAATTTATTTTGCCATTTAGAAGAAGTGCTAAAAGAATAATACAGCATTTAACTCTTAAACATTTCCTGTTTGGGGAATCTAACTATTGAGAAAAAAATTAAAAATTGTCACAAATGAATGCACAGAGACTATAAAGCATGCACCACATCTCCACAGATTCAAATGAAATGAGAAATGGGATCTCAGTAAAAACTTTAAATTGAAATCAGTTTTCTTCAGTGGAGTGTCAATGAGTTTATCAACCCTCTCCTAGGTCAGACCTTACCTAAAAGTAGTTGGTCAAACCAAATGAACTAAACATTATTGTCTTGTAAGGTTTTTGTTTCTTTTTAATTGTGTGTGTGTGTGTGCATGCATAAGTATATGTTATTTTTTTTATTTCTCTCTCCTTTCTGTAGAGAAAGCATATAAAGCTCTGTAAGTGGGTAGGTCAGAAGGATCTGGGAGATCAAAATATATTTTATGAGAAAAATAGAAACAAAGTAAATATAGGATATCTTTTGTGCTCTTTCAAATAAAGCTAATGTAGTTTGCTTCAACCAAAAGATGGTTTTCTTCTTAAATTATAGAATCCAATTAGTTCAAGTGAAAAAGTAAATGCTTGAACTTCAGGCCAACAATGCTCTGGATACTAAGGGCAAAGCTCTCCCAGTCAAGACTTTATTAGTGTGTTCCCTCATAGGAAGAATGTTAGAAAACTGCAAATATTCAAGTAACACCTGCGAACTGAAATATAAAAACCAAAATCAAATCAAAATAAGAAAAAACAGTAAATAAAATTTAAAGAAAAAAATCTCGTCAATGGCTTATGAAATTTGTAATGTACTTATAAAAATGATTAGAATACTCACAAAATAAGTTATTAGACATCAAAAAGTGGTAACATATTAAGGAAAAGCATATATACCAAAGCAAAATAAAAATATTTCAATTGGTATAAGACGAATATGCAAAATAATATTTTTTATAGAAAGTCAAATGCAATTTTGCTCTCCTCATGTAAGAATGGAATGTAGAAACATGTACTTTAAATTAGTAAAAATTCATAAATGCATGAAATTCTGGGATATAAACTATACACACACACACACACACACACACACACATACAATTAGACACATAATTTCAAGGCATACTCTTGAATTGCTTCCAGTTCATACCTGTGACACATTTAAGGAAATGTTTGATTTTTTTCAACATTTTTATTTTTTAATGAAGCAGACATATTCTTTATCTTATATCCACATAGAAACTGGTAAACTTTTTTTATTTTGCTGTCTTATCTTCATGTATAAGATGTAACACTATGGTCTAGACAGATATAGCCAGGGGGTTAAGTTCCACAATTCACAGTTTGAAAATATTTGTTGAACAAAATAATAGCTAGAATTTAGATTAATGAAAGACATAATTTTTATGAGTTATGTGAGTAGAGATTATTTTAACACTGCAAACTAGACAGAAAACTATGTAGTTATTAAAAATACATACTGTAAAATCTGAATGCCATAGATTTCATTGCCTGAGTAATAATATGATGTTTTCCTTTTGTAGCACACTATAGATTTTTTTAAATCATATTTCTTCTCATTTCATAGTTCATTCTACACTAATATTTTAAGAAAGTTCACCTAAAATTATCTCAAACTGTTTTGATTTCAAGTATCCCTTTCTTTAGAAACTTACTGTTTTCCTTTCATCCTTTGTGGCTATTCTTTGAAAGAAAAAAATCAGAGAGTGTTATTGTAAAGCTCAGCAGTGAGATTATAAAGGACAGCATTATGGAACAGCAAGGACAGGCTTTATCTGAAAAGGCCTTCATCGCCTTGCAGAGATGGATCTTTTCAGTGTTTCATATGAGAGTCTGCTCTGGGAAGAGTCCAACAGGGCAGAGGGACTTGATCTGCTCTACACTCAAAAAAAAAAAAAACAGATTTTAAACTCCTTATTTTATGTCAACCAGTTGCAGGACAACCAAATCATGACAAAATGAAATGACAAAAGAGAATAGCAAAAAATATCTGTTCTCCATATCCAAAAACACAGAAATTTGTCTCTCAATAAGTTTAAAAGAAATAATATTAAACTAAGTTGAACAGTAAAAGACATAACAATGAAGTGGTAATTAAAGTCATTCTTTAATAATTTTTCTAAGAAGATTGAAAGTTATGTAATACATTATTCATAGAAGACACAAATTTTATATATTATAAATCATGATAAATGAACAGAAAATTTTAACAAAATGTATTAAAATGCAATAACTCAATTAAAAATTAAACTGCCTCTAGCATTATCCCAGCATAATGAAATCCATGTGAAAAATACTGGAAACAAGCAATCATCTAAACACAGAAATTGCTTATCAATGACGTCCTATCTTGCGTAAGCAGATTTCAATATTTGAACAGACACCCATTTTGCTCATCAATACATTGTCATGATGAAAGTGAGATGGCATCGAATCACAAAGCAGTTCTGAACTTAATTTCTTTACTATGTGCCATGAATATGTTTAAAATGCAGAGGCAACACTTAACAACACTATCTCTAGCACTTATGCGATATGGCCACATTACAAACATCTTATATTTCTTCATATTTGATCAATACCTAGTATGTTTATGATTGCCATTTTTATGTTTTTGATTAATTTTATGTCAAACTAGACTCATTTAGGAAGAAGCAACCTAAATTGAGAAAATGCCCCTAACATGTTGTCCTATGAGCAAACCTGTAATGCATTTTCTTGTTTGATGATTGATGTTGGAGGGACCAGTTCACTTTGAATAATGTTCCCTGAGCAGATAGTTTTCTTTTCAGAAGTATTGTATAAGAAAACAGGATAAGGCATGGTGAGGAAGCTGACAAGCCCCACTCCTCCATAGCCACTGTATCAATTTCTACCTCAAGGTCATTGCCTTAAGTTCCTGCCCAGCCTTCATCACTGATAGACTGTACCCTGGGTGTATAAAGTGAAGTAAACCCTTTCTCTTTGAGTTGTTTTTGGTCATAATGTTTTAAAGGGGTTACTGAGTACCAGCCTCAGCACTCCCTCAGGATTCAGAACATGATGTCTACAACAAGTGAAAACTGGCTAAGGTATCTGAAGATAAATAAAATGAATTAGCTCACATAAGTCTTTCTATCATATCCCATTTATTCTTTCTATACACTCTCCAATGCCCTCTTGATAGTTTCCTTTCAGTATTCCTCCCCGCTGATCTTTACTGTACGTCTCCATTGATCTTTTGTTATTCTATCCATCCCATTAAGTTTTTAGTTTATATACACATACAGAGATAGTTAACAATTCCATGGATGATACAATAGTATCAAGCATGCTTTTTTTTTTTTTAGGGCTAACAGGATGGATAAAACATTGGCAAGACAGGTAAGACAGGTGTCATGTCTGAGAAGGGGCATGGCTGATAAGCTCCCTGGCGATACTTGGAGGATAAGGGTAGAGATTGTCCTCCAGGCTAAGCATCCTGCCACTGTATCCGTTGGCACCCCGGTGAGAAGGAATTTATTTTTCTAGGGTTGGTTTAGCAAGTAAAGGTTTTTTCCTGTATACTTTAGGTGTAAAGGTGAAAACTGATAATTTTCTAGACTAAGACCTTGTGTCAAATGAAAGGGGAAGATAAGTGGAAATATTAATAACTTGTTAAAGTAATATTACACCTTCCTGAGTCTGCTGCTGGAGGAGTTAGGGCCTCCCAGACCTGTTTATCAGTTAGAGCTACAGTATCTTTTGTTCAGGGCCTCTTGCTCAGGACTCCTTTCTTGCCAATAAGTCTTATCAATGAGGATAATTGCGGGGAACTAGCTTTATTGTAGATTTGACTAGTAGAACAAAGGTTTGACTAAGTGAATGCCTTCATACCGTGGATTCATTGTGTGATAGAAGGTATGCAGTTGCCAGTACAGGAAAAGTCAGGTTTAAAGAATAATTTATACACTGTTGGGATGTTTGGGATGAATTCTGTTATGTCATGATGTCATAACATTTCTACCAAATTAACAGTGACTATCCAAAAGACAAGTGTTCCTGAAACTCTACAAGTCATGTTCTCCACCAGATCATACGACTGTAGCTCTGTCTAGTGATCTGTTTTGATTTTGCCATTGCTCATATTTTTATTTAGCCATTTATAAGCATGAGACTGTTTCATAACAGATGTCCTGGTATTTTTGATCTCTTAATCTTTCCACAGCCTCAACCTCAATATTATCCGAGTCATGGATTCAAAGGCTGTCATGTAGATATATTTATTTTATTTGCTGGGCTCACCAACATCTCGTGATTTCATCAGTGTGTCTAGATGTGGTTTTCTGTGATGGTCTTCATTTCCTGTGAGGAAAGCCATCTCTGATGGGACATGATAGCTATACTTAGCTGTGGGTATGAATATAAATTTCATAAAGTAATTTGAAGTTATACCAGTCTGGCAAAGTGTGGTAGTAGATTTTTTTTCTATCTCTAACTTTGCCTTACTCCATAAAGTTGGCTAGACTTCCAGTACCAGACATGATTTCCTTGTGCTTAATAGGTCTTAAGTACAACTATACAGCTGTTGGTTACCACCAACAAATAAGTTTCACATTTTGCACCTTTAGGGATATCAAGCTATGTTGTTCATTGTTGTTCACAGATATCCAGTGTGAATAGTGGTATTGGTAGCTTGCATAGTATTTTTGGAGTCATGGAATCTAGATCACAGAAAGGAGGTTTTCAGGTAAGATTCAGGGCAAATAGTACAAGTTCCAAGTTTTAAGTGTGTCGTGCTCAGAAAAAGGGGCTTACTTTTAACACCTGAGAGACAACCAATAGTAACAGCGACAATCTACTGCTTTAGGACTCACTTGGACTATTCTGACCAACTATTCTAAAGGAGATATCTCTTACTGGGTAATATGGTTTCCATTAGTAATAGATTCTTATGGAAAGCCATATTAAGAATTATAAAATAAGACTCATTTGCCCAGGAATTCAGTAAATAATGAACAAAGAGGAACTCATTAAACTAAAAACCTTCTACAGAGCGAATGAAACAGAATAGAAATGAACCTTTGTCAGTAATATAACTCACCAAGGATTAATGTCCAGATATAGAAAGAAAAGCATCAACAACATCAAAGAACAACAACAAAAAACTCCTAAGAACTAATATGTCAAGGAAAGAAATGATCCAATGGGAAAAAATGGGCTAGGGATCTAAGTGGAGAGCTCTCAATAGAAAAATAAAGTGGCTAAGAAAATTCTCAAATAATTATCAGCGTTCTTTACTGTTGGGAGCAGTGAGACCCCAGATCCTGAATTTCTTGTATTCCCCTGATCTGAGTGCCTACAGCTGCTCTGAGCAGGAGACCTTCAGGAGTTCCTGATGGCAGGAGAGTAGTTTCTGGTGGGTTTGGTTGAGGCGTGGCTATCTCTATATAATCTGCCCCTGAACACAATAAAGGGGGCATTCTTGGGGAATTCAAGGAATACCCATGTCGCTGTCTCTCTGTCTGTGTGAGTCTGTGTATTTTAACCTCCAGCCCCCTTGCCCAAAGCTCGCGAACTGGGTGCCAGGGCACAGAGCGCAGACACGGGGGCGCGGGGCTCGGCACTTAACTATTTCAAAAATAAAAATTGGACAAGTTTTATGATTTTTCTCTTAACCCAATGATAAAGCTATGACAAAAATTAAACAATGAAACAATTGACCAAAACCAAACAAGCAAATGTTGTTGTGAGCAGGAATGCAGTTTGGCACAGCCACTCTGGAAATTAGTATAAATACCCCCCCACACACACACACAAAAGCTAAAAATGAATCTACTATGTGGCTCATCTATAACACTCCTTGGCATATACACAAAGGACTTTACTGTATTGGCATTTCATTTGTATTTTAATAAATGAAGCTTTCTTGAGGATCAGAAAAGTAAAACAGCCACACTGCTGAGCCTTACAGACAAGGCAGCAATGACACACATCTTTAATCCTAGTAGCCACACTAGCTTGCCATAAAGACCAGGTGGTGGTGGTGCACTCCCTTAAACCCAGAACTAGAGAGGATTATGAGACAGGAGGAAACAGCTCTCAGTTTCAGTTTCATTCTGAGTATCTTGGTGGCAGGATCACCATTTTCAAACTGAGGTAGAGAGGTAAGATCCAGTGGCTGGCTGCTTTGTTTTTCTGTTCTTCAAGTTGAACCCCAACTTCTCTCTCTGAGTTTTTCTATTTTTCTCTACAATACTTGTACAAATTTCTTCATATCTACCATATTAACAATAGCTAAGAAATTAAACCACCCTACAAGTCCTTTAGCAGATGAATGGATAATGAAAATATGGTTATATATATATATATATATATATATATATATATATTCAAAGAAAATGAAATCAATAAATGTTCCCATGTAAAAGTACAGACATAGTAAGAGATAACCCAGAGGGAGAAAACAATCACTGCATGTTCTTTCCTATCTGTAGTTTCTAGTTCCATATGCTTAGATTTGAATATAAAACATGGAAACCAGAATAGTATAAAGGGACGATGGAGGCAGCACTTCATAGGGGAATAGTACAGTAAAGATGAAATGAAGCAAGACACAGAAAAAAAAAACAAAAAAAAAACAAAGCAGGGTATGCATCTGGAAGGGGATAACAGGGTGAGGGATAAAAAACACCAAGGTTTTCTAATAAATCATCAAAGAGTCATAATATTTTATGTTTATCTGAAATGACACATAATACATAAAACTATATATAATAAATATGCATATATTTATTTTAATATATGTATTTAATAAGTGTACATTTATAATAAAAATATAATATAAATATATATTAAAATAAATAAATATGCAAAGTAATGCCAATTGCGACGATCATGACCACATATGATTGTGTTAGACTCTTTTTCTATGTAAATGTGCTATTTTATTGCAAAGAGTCTCAGAACATGAAAATATCTCCAGAAGGAAGCTCAGCTAACAGTCTCTTCCTGTAGAATTGTGGTAAGACAGGACAATGTGAGGTTTTCTGCTGGCCTTAAATCAATTAGGAGGTATAAACAGAACTGATGTAAAAATGATTGTTACTTAAGTCAGAAAATGAGAGTCTCAGAAGGTCCAGGCACCTCTTGTAAAAAGCTTAATAAGGACATGTTAAGAGAGTTCATAAGCAGACACTTGGTAGCTCACACATTTGTCTTTTGATTGCTTTCTTTCCATTCATCCCCTAAGGGTTCAATATTAAGACCTGGGCCTGCATATACAAAGTAGCTTTGGAAAGAGTTCTCCCAGCAACACTGTCCAGGGATATGGCTCTGGTTTCTATCTAGTCCCTGAGGATATTATATTTAGTATATTTTATATAAATATAGAGGAATAGAAAATATAAGATCTGAAAGATGGAGGAGGGGGAGTGAGGAACTTGGAGAGAGGCCAAAGTCACAGGGTCAATTTGATCTCTTTTTTGACTTCTTTGGTTTCTGGATTTTCCATTTTTCAGTACAGACTGAAATTGAGCAGAAAAGTGAAAATCATAAAGAGTTGGCAAGGCTTCATTAGGTGGCCTAGTCCATAGGAAAAGTTTTGAATATCCCCTTGTAGAAGTAACTGACTTTCCTCCTGGGACCTTGAATTTGTCCCATCTTTTTTGTCACCTGTTTCTCCCATCAGTCGATTTTTTTGTATTATTCTCTTTACTTTTTTTTTTAATTTTTTATTGAGAAAAAGAAAAAAAAGTTTCCCCCTCCTCCCAGCCTCCCATTTCCCTCCCCCTCCTCCCCTCCTTCTCCCCCTCCCCCCACTCCTCTCCCCCTCCCTCTCCAGACTAAAGAGCAGTCAGGGTTCCCTGCCCTGTGGAAAGTCCAAGGTCCTCCCCCCTCCGTCCATGTCTAGGAAGGTGAACATCCAAACTGGCTAGGCTCTTTACTTTCCCACATCCATTATGTTTCCTCTTCCCCTTTCAGAGGATCCTATTCCACCTTTTAGTTCTACATGTGTGTAAACTTGTTTCTATATTCTACATATGGAAAAGAATACATTGTGTTTGCCTTTGTGAGTCTCACTTATGAGGCAGGAATGAGTAGTCAAGGTTGATGTTAAGTTTGTCCTTGTTCTCAAACGCCCTAGTGCTGGGCTTGCAAACATCCTTTGTCCTTATCTCTATCCATGTGTGCATGTGTGTAATCAAAAATTAGGTACAAAAAAGTTATATTTTTTTGAAAAAAAAAGATCTAAAAACATCAATTTTTATGGCATTATGGCATTATAATTCATGAAAATTATCATTCTGCAATATCTGCTTTTATGTATGAAGTATGTTAGTCATTTTATATCTTAAATATCCAGATACTATATTTCAGCCTGTTTTGCATATTGCTGTTATCTAAACAGTATGGCAATAACTGAACACATAATACATTAGTATTCATATATTTAATTCATATGAATAGTGTCAAAGAGGTTAAATACTTCTCCACAGGTGAAAATATTACTAAGTGGCAAAGCATGACCTTGAACCCATGCATTCATATTTCAAGTGCTGTGTATATTCCATTATTTCATACTGGCTGGTTATGAAGTCAATTGGATTTAACCTTCAATTTAGAAGTAATTAAAGTTAGTGATTCTGAACACTCTAAGTATTCTAAATTGTTTGTGGGAGTTAGGTTAAGTGGGTAGAAATGATGATTTACATAAAATATTCCTTTTTAATGAATCATTTTATTACATTTTAAGGGTTGAATGAATCCCGAAAAATTTCAGTTGACACTAATATGCACATTCAATTTAGTTAGTACGTAGTTTGGGTCTGTGGAACTGACTAATTCTGATATTCAAGGGTCCAAGATTTTAATTTTTATTTTATCTGTACTGTGGTTTAAAAATAAAATTATTTTAAAAGTTACTAGCTTTTAGTTGTTCAGATTTACAACAGGACTTTGTATTTGTTATTTATTTTTATTTAGACTCCCTTTGAAAGCTATATTCTTAAAAATGAGTGTAAAGAAACAGTGAAGATTATAACTTTAGAAACAGTGGACTCAATTTTTTCATGCTTCATTTTATGTATAATTATACTTGGAGAATATTGAATGTGATAATTTAAAATAACTTACATAATGTTAAAGTTTCTTAAAATTTTTTTTTTCCAAGTGACATTGTGAAATATTTTGGAAAATGATCTTAATTCTAGGATAAAACATATGCCTAAAATTTTAATTTACTTGATGACACGAAACATTAAATCCATTTTATAGAACCTGTGGTATCTGCACAGAGAAGTACATAAAATTAATTTTTATATTAATAAATGACAACTTCATCCTCAAAGGTAAGTGAATATTTATATAAGAGAATTGTTTTTTTATGTTTTATGTTTTCTTTAATTTTTCCAATCCCATAATGTTTTAAAATTATCATTCTTTTTTGTAGCATACAACCATCCATCGCTGAAGGTCACATAGCTGAAGAGAAAATTTTGAGCTTTGTGTAACTCAAATCCAGTGTAGGAAATAATTTGTAAAAATATACTTTAAAATTGACCACTACTAGCTTTGGGAAATTTACAAAATGCTTTATGAAATGGGGAAAGAATAATTAATATTCAACTATGCTGTGATTGTTAAGGAGGAGCCCAAGAGTGAATAAAAATAAAAAAGCAGAGAGATTTTTAAAATAAATAAAACAAGCCTAATATGAATAGATAACAATAAGAATTCAAAGATAATAATTCTGATTTTAATTTAACGAAAATAACATTTTAGAAAATTTACAAAAGTTTACAACTGTTCTATAAACAATTTTACTTATATTAGAGTTATAGATTCTTTATAAAGGAAGAAATGGTCCTCAGTAAAAACCATTTCATACAGATAGACATGAAGAGCTGCCTCAGCTGTTAGAAATATTGGGACTTGGACACAAGTTTTTTCCCAACACCTACATTAGGCAGCCCACAATCACGTTAAACTCAAGCTGCATGGGATTTGGGAATATTTTCTGGCCTGTGAAGTCATATATGCTTTCCATGTATGTATTACATATATGTAAATACATAACTTTTGTTAAAAGACAAATAAAATGAAAAAATAATGGAGATATGGGGAAAATAGAAAATCTGTTGAAACAGAGATTCAAGAATTATTTAATAACCATGAAAAGAATAAATTTGTTGTTAATGAGTTCATTTAGAATTCTTTTTAGTACACTACAACTACAGAAATGTTATGATTAAACTGAATTTGGAAGGAGAATGGGCAAAATATGCATATATTAGGTTGCTGCACTATATTGTGATGGCAATCAACAGAGAGTACAACAGGGTTGTTTACCATGGGAAAGGATCCATAATTATGGCACTAACCACAGGACAAAAATGATTTTAGCTCCTTTATCGAAAATCATGTGTTCATAGGTTGGGTTAAAATCCGGGTCTTCTATTCGATTCCATTGGTTGACTTCTCTGTTTTTATGCCAATACCAAGCTGTTTTCAATATTGTAGCTCTGTAATAGAGTTTGAAGTCAGGGATGGTAATGCTTCCAGACGTTCCTTTATTGTATAAGACTGTTTTGGCTATCCTGGGTTTTTTGTTTTTCCATATAAAGTTGATTATTGTCCTCTCAAGGTCTGTGAAGAATTTTGATGAGATTTTGATGGGGATTGCATTGAATCTATAGATTACTTTTGGGGGAATTGACATTTTTACTATTAGAGTATTACTCAGCGGTAAAAAACAATGACATCTTGAATTTTGCATGCAAATGGATGGAAATAGAAAACACTATCCTGAGTGAGGTAACCCAGACCCCAAAAGATGAACATGGGATATACTCACTTATAATTGGTTTCTAATAAAAGACATTGAGCCTATAATTTTGTGATCCTAGAGAAGCTAAATAAGAAGGTGATCCCAAAGAAAAACATATAGTTATCCTCCTGGATATTGGACGTGGACAAGATTGCGGGGCAAAAATTGGGAACTGGGGTGTGGGGTGGGATGGGGTAAAGGGGAGATGGGGAGAGAAAAGTGAGAAGGGGAGGATGGGGAGAGCTTGGGGAAATGGGATGGTTGGATGGAGGAAGGGTGGCTATGGGAGCAGGGAAGTATATATCTTAATTAAGGGAGCCATTTTAGGGTTAGCAAGAGACTTGACTCTAGAGGGCTTCCCAGGTGTTCAGGGAGATGTTCCCAGCTAGTTCCTTGGGCAGCTGAGGATAGGGAACCTGAAATGACCCTATCCTATAGCCATACTGATGAATATCTTGCATATCACCATGGAACTTTCATCTGGTAAAGGAAGGAAATAGAGTACTACTCAGCGGAAAAAAAAAAAAACCAATGACCCACATTGGAGCACTGGACTGACCTCCCAAGGTCCAAATGAGGAGCAGGAGGGAGAACATGAGCAAGGAAGTCAGGACCGCGAGGGGTGCACCCACCCACTGAGACAGTGGGGCTGATCTATTGGGAGCTCACCAAGGCCAGCTGGACTGTGACTGAAAAAGCATGGGATAAAACCGGACTCTCTGAACATGGCGGACAATGAGGGCTGATGAGAAGCCAAGGACAATGGTATGGGGTTTTGATCCTACTTCATGTTCTGGCTTTGTGGGAGCCTAGCTTGTTTGGATGCTCACCTTCCTAGACCTAGATGGAGTGGGGGAGGACCTTGGACTCCCCACAGGGCAGGGATCCCTGACTGCTCTTTGGACTGGAGAGGGAGGGGGAGGGGAGGGGAGGTGGGAAGTGGGGGAGGGGGAGGGGAGGGGAGGTGGGAAGTGGGGGAGGGGGAGGAGGCGGAAATTTTTAATAAAAAAATAAGAAAGAAAAAAATGATTTTAGATGCGCTTGGGCTGTGAGTTAAGAGACTATGAAGATCGTTGCAGTTTCAAATCATGCCAAATTTCTAAATTCAAGAGAAAAGCAGCAGAAGGAAGATTTTAAAATAAGTAAACATCATCTTTAAAGTAAGTAAGGAGTCTGCTTCCAGGCTAAGAGTGAATGTGGAAAGGTTTAGGACTACTGTAGGAAATAGGAGGTTTTCACTGAGCTGGCACATTTCATGGGTCATCCCCACCCCATGCAGATATCTGCATAGTGAGTAGGTTAAGTTCTATAACATTTTGTAGTCAGGACCTGGCATCCACCTGGGAGCAGACTCTTCTCTTGCTCAAGTGTCTTTATCATGACCCTAATTTGAGACCTTTCTCTAGTGTGTCTTATGCGAATACTATGCTCCCAACGTGTAAGACACATGAAGAATCATGACTGGAGGATTTGTTTGAATCTTCCTTTTTCTCTACAGTGCTTAAGGTGCATAGAATGGGAGGAGCCTTTCATTTAAGGGGATAATTTGGGGCACATGGTCTTCCCAAATTACTGCAGTTTTAGCCATACACACTGCTCTCCTAGGAAGAAAATGGCATGTTGAAGGTGACAGTATTTTTCTGCTTGGGGTCTGTCTGACTTACACTTTGATAGTTAATAAGTTTTTAAATGGTGCTGTGATTTGGGCTTGAAGTTTAAATCAATCATCTTAGAAATTGGGAATCTGGTACTCTTCAGCTCAGCTCTGTGAGGAGAGGATGAGAGCCTAGGATTGAAATAGCTATGGGATTCTCAAAGCTTGGCAGACTTGATGTTTCCTGATCTAAAGGCTGTGTCTTTGGAAGGATTCCCTTGAGGAATATACACCCAAAGCCTACAGTGTCACTGAGGGAGTTTAAATCCAACACAAGCTAAAACTTCTTTAACTGCCAACTTTTGTTAGCTGGAAATATTATTTCCCATTCCACCAGGGGAGGCAATTTTAAATCATTTGAAACATTTTGGACTAGATTTTTTTTAAAATTAGGTCTTACAGGAGGATCGTAGACTTAATTATATCCATTTGAACTAAGTAAATACTATCATAAATGTTAAATAGTGTTATTTTAGGTCAGATAAGGAAAAGACAGAATTAAATTCATACGTGAAGAGTGTGAATGTTTATTTCTTTTCTTAATTATCTTTTCAGAACCAGGGAGTTTGTGCTGGCAAGAATAAAAGATCCACATTGTGAATTAGCAAGGACAATCTGCTGTGAAGAACTGTATCTGCTGCAAAAAAAAAAAAAATGCTAGTGTTGAATCAGAAAATAAATATGTGAAATTTCTATGGTCTTGAAACTCAAAGTGTGTAATTGAATCAATAAAGATAGCACAGAAAGGAACATAGTGGAGAGATTACAGGTCTTTAGCCTTCTATGACCCTGTGACATTTTAGAAAACACAGGCTTCAGAATGAATTATCTTGTGGTCTGTATCTAATTAAGGTGAAAAGGTATGCCCAAAAATTTATAACATAGAATCCAAGTAAGTGATATTTTTATGTGGACAATAAGGTCATTCTTTAATATTAATTTTGTTCTCTAATATATCATCATTACTAATTAGCTACCATTAGCAGGATATTTCTTATTCTTTGAGGAGAAATAGGTGCAAGGACAGAGAGTTGCTTATTTATCTCTGCTTGCTAATGGCTAACTCATTCTCTGATACTCAAGAATGATCATCAGTATATTAAAGTGAAACAAAACCATTCTGTGGTGTACTTTTTATAATAAATAATAAAAACACATTCTGTAGAATGTAATTCTGTTTTTTGCTTATATGATTGATATTGGTGATTGGTTTCCTAAAGACACCTATCATTTTTAGACTCTTTAAGATGCATGTTGTATTAGTTCTGAAAGCAAATTTCAGATATAGATAGGGAATCTATATGTCATCTTCTGTGTCATTCAGTTTACTGTTCCATAGATAAATGCTGTCTACACAGAGTTAAATGTCCCCTCTATCACACACACATGCACACACACACACCTGCACAAACACACCTTTAGAATTATATTTCTATCAAATTAAATCATGTGAAACCAAATGGATAAAAATGTTGATACCAATTACTCCATTTTATCAAACAGAAAAAGTGCACGTATAGCATCAGTATATATAAAACATTGTGTGCACAGTGAATATTACAATATTAGTAATTTGAAAATAATAAAAAAGATCTATGAGTGTTCTGCATGTTCTCTATAAAACATGTGAACTAATACAGTTTCAGTGTTAATATCTTTGTATTGTTAATTTAAGATAACGATATTTTCTACCAGAAAAAAACTTCTAGAGTTTAAGCAAAATTCTCTATTTTATTATAAAACAAATTTTTACTTCACATCTGGAACGACTAATGCTTAGGTCAAAATATTTATCTCCACTCATAAGTGCAAAGCAGCATAGATAGAAACGCATTTTAAATAATAGTCTCAACATGGGTACTAACCTCAGTAATTTCCTATCCCTGTCTACATTTGCTTCCTCAGGGAAATGCAAATCAAGACAACTTTAAGATACCATCTTACACCTGTCAGAATGGCTAAAATCAAAAACACCAGTGACAGCCTATGCTTTAGAGGTTGTGGAGAAAGGGGTACACTCATCCATTGCTGGTGGGAATGCAAACTTGTGCAACCACTCTGGAAAGCAGTGTGGAGGTTTCTCAGGAAATTCGGGATCAACCTACCCATGGACCCAGCAATAGCACTCTTGGGAATATACCCAAGAGAGGCCTTATCATACAACAAAAGTATATGTTCTACTATGTTCATAGCAGCATTGTTTGTAATAGCCAGAACCTGGAAACAACCTAGACGCCCTTCAATTGAAGAATGGATGAAGAAAGTATGGAATATATACATATTAGAGTACTACTCAGCAGTAAAAAACAAGGACTTCTTGAAGTTTGCAGGCAAATGGATGGAAATAGAAAACACTATCCTGAGTGAGGTAAGCCAGACCCTGTCTACATTTGAAATAATAAAAAAAATATAAACAGATAATCTCAAAATTAACATTTGTATTTGGGGTGGATTCTAGCTGTCAAAACACTTATTTTCTATGTAAACTGTAAGAATGCATCTTAAAATAATAACAGATCTGTGTCTCATTTCCTATTTGGAGAGCATACCAGGCCAAATCTCAGATGAATGTCTTTTGTGCCTAATAAGATGAACCATGGGACAAATGGGAGTTGATTTTTCGTCTTGGCAATGATACTAAAGAAGCATTCTTGTTTCTTCAAGCCAAAATATGCAGAATTCATTTGGCAAGATATATTCTTGGCATTGACCTGCAGCCTTCTTGGAACAAAAGGCTCTGGCAAGAAAAGTCAAAATGATGGCATGATTGGCTCTTAAGAAAGGCAGGCATTTGAGACAAACACCAAGGACCAGGAGATATACTCAGACAGAAGGCAAGGATCTCTGCCTCAGTGGGCTGTTCCAGTCTGTCCAACTTTTCTTCCTGATTTTTTTTTTGGTCTGTCCTGAATGTGGATTTAAAAAGTCTCCAAAGTATATTGCTAGATTTTTCTATATTCGTAGAAACTTGGACTAAGACCAATTTCTAACAAAAAATATCTTACTAAAAAATGTTTTGTGCATCTTAACTGAAGATAGATTTCACTGTTTACCTTTGAGCTAAATAGTATATTTATACATAAATTTTATATTAGTTTATAGAAGTAAAATTTAGATTTCACCTCTTATTTTGAGAGAGTAAATGTATTTTTTAAATTTAAGTTTAAATGTATTAACTAATAGGAATATAGAGTCCACACTGTAACATAAGGACTGCAATATACTAGAAAGAACCATAAGTGTGCTGCAGAAAAATTATATTATGGAGTATAAGTAAATACAGAGAATTTCCATGACATTAAAATTCAAAGAATTTTATTAAAGAGATATAAAAATAAACAAGTAAATAGATAAAGGCAATGTGATAAATAAATCATGAATATGTACCTATAGCTTGGTGGAAAATCTGAGAAGTTTTAAACTAGAATGGTGCAAAATATTCTAATATTTAATAATGATTATGTTTTGCATGGATAACAAAATTACATAATTAGTGGCCAGTTAACATTTGAACAAAGCTTTATCATAATTATTGACTTTTTATATAATTTATACAAAAAATAACCAGTGGGTATAATATAGTACAGTTACAGAATAACAGTTAAATCTATAGCAAATACCTTTCTCTTCTCCTCAGCTAATTCTCACACATGTTGATACTCAACACACAGATACTTACAAATTTAGTGTATTTTTCCTATCTAAATGGTCATGCAAAGTAGTAAAGACTAACGCAATTTTGAAATAGAATACCCTTTTAAGCACTCTTACCCCAGGGAACTAAAAGAAAGAAAAAGTATTTTAAAGATATAATTAATTAAAATAAACTGGGAAACAATGCCTTTTTGAATTTTTAAACAGAAAGTTAAGAAACTATTCATTTAAAAACATAGACAAGCCAGGAATACACTGATATTTGCTGTTAATTTTTAGATTTTTATTTTATATAACTAGCACTTTATCACTATACCTACATAAATGAAGTTTGATATATTTATTTGTCAAACCAAAAGTTGCTAATTGAACATACACATTAGTTACAGACCAGAAAGCATGGGGAAAGAAAAGTCCTATTTATCTATTACTTAGCAACCTTACTGACAATGATGCATAACTTTATATATCTTCGAATGTGTGGATGAAGAACACTGGGCAGAGATAGGGAAACTTATGTGTGTATCATGTCCCTTTATCTCCATGGAGAGCATGCCCATGTCTGGGAGCAGAAACAACTGAGAGTTTACCAAGAACTTCTTGTCCATCCACCCACGCTTCTATTTAATTCCTTCCTGCTTTTCAAAAAGTTTGTTTTCCTATAACATTACATGTCTCCTGAAACTTCTGAAATAACAATTGCTCTTCATTCTCAGAAAAAGACTAGTTTCAAGTCAACATGAAAACTATGTATGAACACCCCATCATTTCCCTGGACATTGTTGATTTTATAAGCAACAGAGACAATGCCTCTTTGAATGGGAATACAATCTTATGCTTTTCACTGTGGCAAAGCCAAGACCAAACTGAATGAAGTCCTAGTTCTGGAGGAATGCCAAATATCTTTCTGTTTCTCAGCCTGTACATCAGAAAAATAGAGTTACTGATCCATACTCTCTCATAGATTTATTCTGAAAGTTACAAGTTTATGAATATATGAGCTGGCTTTTGGTTCCCCAACCAAATACCAGAGCCAACTGATTAACATTAAACCTTATTTAGTCTTACTGTTTTGAAAGCTTCAGTCCATGATCCGTTGTTTTAGAACATGTAAGGTAGTCCAATATGACAGTAAAGTAGTTTGAGTGAACTTTTCACCTTGTAACCAAGAAAAGAAAGCGAAAATGAGTAAGACACTGGGGCTCACTGTTCCACAGTTCTATGCCCTCAGTGATGTAATAGTATCTCACTAGGCTCCACCTTTTAAAGGCACCATCACCTCCAAATACCAGTGTTCTGTAGAGTAAGGTCGCAACTCATGGGTTCTGTGGGCCTATCTGATTCAAGAATAACAATAATAAATAAAAATAGTATAAAACTATATTGCATAATTTTGTATAAATGTAAGAATTCTAACTGTACATTCTATTTAAAATTTAATTGTGGTCCACCTTTTGTCATTCCCTTGGAGTTCCTCTTGAATCATGTTGTTCTCATAGTCAATGCCTGTCTGCTGTTAGTTCTTTATGCATATGATTTCACATACCTTCACAGTATGTACAAACTCAATCACATCTAGAATTGCATACAGACATTCAATCATCCGTTAGTTTCAATTAAATGTTATAAAATAAATTGAAAGTTATATAATGAAGAGATGTCAAATAATTGTAAAGAAATATTTAAATTTAAATTATATTTGAATTGACTATATTTTTGAACTGTAAAGATCAACTTTAATGAAAGATATTCTCAATAAATATTTTATCGTAAGTAATTTACAGGTAAAATTCATTGTATATAGTAAAAATGTTGGAACTAAATATACTTCATTAAATCCTATTGCCAATATATAAGGAGTTAAAAATTCTTCTATTTAAGACATAAAGTAGCCATGGCAGTAGTGATACCTGCCCTTAATCCTAGGATGCATGATACAGAGTAATAGACATCTCTGATCTCTGAATTTGAGAATAGTCCTGTCTACAGAAGGATTTTCAGGACAACCAGGGCCACCCAAAGAAATCCTGTCTCAAAAAAAAAAGAAAAGAAAAGAAAAAGAAAAGAAAGAAAGGAAATTTATTAAAATAGAGTTAAAAATCAGATAATACAGCAACTGAATGAATTATGATTAATGAAATAAACTAAAATAATAAAATTTGTGCAGATCATCAACCTATAAATTGAGTTATTTTAATATACTTGGTTTCTAAAATGTTTTGGAAATTGGCTCCAAGTAAATATATGAAATGTAATAAAATTAGCAGAAATTATATAAAGAGCTATGAAGATTACAGCATATTAAGGTAATAATAACTTTTCTACAATATTTTATTGTATACTGAAAAAAAGCTAATGCTTTTCAAAAAATACCATAAAATTGTCAAATAATCATATATAATTCCTAAATGCAAATTAAATTTAATACCTTGAAGAATAAATAAAAATAAAAAGTATCAAAATTACATCTGGGTTTCATGTACGTTTGCTCTACAATGTTATACCCAAATGACCATATCACCAATTATTTTATAAATATATAGAAAAGCAATAATTCAAAGCCTAAATCATTATTTTAGTCAGTCTTACTTAGACTACAATCCAAATATACTGTTACTGACATTAAAGTGGGTGGTAAACTTGAGTAATATAAAAAGGCATTTTTTAACAAATAGGATTGTAAATTATTTGTGATATAAAGCAACAACATCACAAGGTAGGAATAGCTCAGGTTGTGGCTTAGTTGTCCACAATAAATGCTTATATCTCAACAACTGGCAGAAAAAAATAATGTAATACTGCAGCAGTATTTCTATTTTTTATTTCTGTGATTTTTTATCATTTGCATTAAAATGATATATATATATGTGTGTGTGTGTTTGTGTGCATATATGTATATATGTATAATTCCAGATAATAAACAGTAATTGGCACAATTCCATATAAAATATTCAATTAAAAAATTGAAATAAAACATAACTTGGAATTACTAACCTCTTCAATGTAAGGCAATTAATTGCTGGGGGTAAAGCATGAAGGTGGGCATCGTTATAAATCTCCTTGTGTGGCAAAGGAATTTGAAAGCCTGGAATGCTGCCTTTGGAGAAGGGCATAATAAGCCTTAACTTTCACTGTTTTAATTTTCCCTAGAAAAGGTTAACATTAGTGCCCAACTTTAATAATTTTACTCATATGTCTTCACTAGTTCTGCTTCTTTTAAATAACATTGTGTTATTGGCATGGCATTAAAGAGAGTATGGTGGAAGTAATTTCAGTAATTATTATTCCAGAATTCTGCAATGCTTTTTCACATACTAATTTGCCCATGTATTACAATTATAGCTAATGTCAATCTGCAGTGAGAGACTGGAATACACAATATTGCAAACTGCACAGTATCTGTTCTTGAGATTTCCTTGGACACTAGCCAAGTTCATCAAGTCTAAAAATTGTAATGGAATAAAATCATAGAGATATTTACTGAGACCTTTTCATAATGGTTGACATAAGTAGGCAAAATACCTTAAAATATAAATGTATTTTTATTTATTTTTTAGAGGTATGGAAATCTCCTAAAATCGGCTTCTTTTTTTTTTTATCACATAGAAAAATATCAGTCCAAATTCCTACTCCATCCTCTCCTCCCTTCTTCTCCTCCCACAGACCGCCCCCCCCACGCCTCCAATCCTAAGGGAGCGCCATACACCCTGCCCTGTGGAAAGTCCAAGGCCCTCCCTACTATATCTAGGTTGAGCAGGGTTTACATCCAAAGAGAATAGGATCTCATGAAGCTGGTATATGCAAGTAGAGACACATCCCAGTGTCACTATCAGTGGTCCCTCAGTCTGCCCCAGCTATCAGCCCCCTTCAGAGTGGGTTGGTTGTTCCCATGCTCATTCACTCCCAGTCCAGTTGGAGTTGGTGAGCTCCCATTAGCTCAAGCAAACTGTCTCAGTGGATGACCGCTCATGGTCTTGAATTCCTTGCTCATACTCTCACACTTTCCACTCTTCAACTGGATCTTGGGAGCTTAGTCCAGTGCTCCGATGTGCGTTATTGCCTCTGTTCCCATCTGTTGTTGGATGAAGGTTCTATGGTGATATTTAAGATAATCATCAGTCTCACTACAGGGTAAGGTCAGTTCAGACACCCTCTCTATTGCTTAGGGTCTTAGATGGGGTCATCCCTGTGGGTTCTTGGGCATTTTTCTAGAGCCAGGTTTCTTGCTAACTCCATAATGGCTCCCTCAATCAAGATATCTCTTTACTTGCTCTCATATCTGTCCTTCCTCCATCTTTACCATCTCATTCCCTCAAGTTCTCCACCACCCCCTTTTTCCCTCCATATCGACTATCCCATTCCCTCAATTTCTCCTCAACCCCCTTCTATGCTTCCTTCTACCTGCCCCCCCCCCACTTCCAAATTTTTATCTGATTCCAATTTCCAGCTGAGTCTATGTTTTTCTTTTGGTTCACCTTATTACTTAGTTTCTCTAGGATCCTTAATTATAGGCTCATAGCACTTTGTTTATGTCTAGTATCCACGTATGAGTGAGTACATATCATATTTGCTTTTTGGGGGGCTCAGGAAATTTTTTCTAATTACATCCATTTGCATGAAAAATTCAAGGTGTCATTATTTTTTTACTCTAATGTGTAGATGTGCCACATATTCTTTATACATTCTCCAGTTGAGAGGCATCTAGGTTGTCTCCAGACTCTGGCTATTACAAATAATGTTGCTATGAACATAATTGAACAAATCCTCTTGTAGTATGATTGAGCATCTTTTGAATATGTTCCTAGGAGTGGAATTGCTGGATTCTGAGGTAGGTTAATTCCTAGTTTTGGGAGAATCTGCCAAACTGATTTCCAAAGTGGTTGCACATGTTTACATTCCCACCAACAATGGATGAGTGTTCCCCTTGCTCCACAAACTCTCCAGCATAAGCTACCATTAGTGTTTTTGATCTTAGCCATTCTGACAGGTGTAAGATGGTATCTCAAAGTTGTTTTGATTTGCATTTCCCTGATAGCTAAGGAAGAAGAACATGTCCTTATGTATCTTTTGGCCATTTGAAATTCTTCTGATGAGAATTCTCTGTTTAGTTTAGTATACCACTTTTTAATTGGGTTATTTAGAATTTTAATGTCTAATTTCTTGTCTTCTTTACATATTTTTGAGATCAGTCCTTTGTCTGATGTGGGGATGGTGAAGATATTTTCTAATTCAGTAGGCTGCTTTTTTGTCTTATTGACTGTGTACTTTGCTTTACAGAAGCTTCTCAGTTTCAGGAGGTCCCATTTATTTATTGTTGCTTTTATTGTCTTGTGCTGCTGAGGTTATATTTAGAAAGTGGTCTCCTGTGCTGTGCATTGAAGGTTACTTCTAACTTTCTCCTCTATCAGGTTCAGTGTGGTCAGATTTATATTGAAGTCTTTAATCCATTTGAACTTGAGTTTTGTGCATGGTGACAGAATGGATCTATTTTCAGTTTTCTCAAGGTTGAAATCCAGTTATGCCCACACCATTTGTTGAAGATGCTTTCTTTTTTCCATTGTATCTTTTTCGCTTCTTTGTCAAAAATCAGGTGTTCATAGGTGTGTGAATTAATATCCGGGTCCTCAATACGATTCCACTGGCCAACGTCTCTGTTTTTATGCCTATACCAAGCTGTTTTCATTACTGTAGCTCTGTATTAGAGCTTGAAGTCAGGGATGGTAATGCCTCCGGAAGTTCCTTTGTTGTACAGGGTTCTTTGGGATGACATGGTTTTCTTGTTTTTCCATATGAAGTTGAGTATCATTCTTTAAAGGTCTGTGAATAATTATGTTGGCATTTTGATGGGGATTGCATTAAATCTATAGATTGAATTTGGTAAGATTGCCATTTTTACTATGTTGATCCTTCCTATCCAAGAACATGGGAGATCATTCCATTTTCTGGTATCATCTTCAATTTCTTTCTTCAAAGACATAAAGTTCTTGTCAAATCGTTCTTTCACTTCCTTTGTTAGTGTTACCTCAAGATATTTTATGTGATTTGTGGCTATTGTGAGAGGTCATATTTCTCTGATTTCCCTCTCAGCTTCTTTATCCTTTGTGTATAGGAGGGTTACTGATTTTTTTTGGGTTGATCTTGTATCCTGCCACTTCACTGAAGGTATTTATCAGCTGTAGGAGTTCTCTGGTAAAGCTTTTGGGGTCACTTATATACACTATAATATCATCTGCAAATAACAAAAGTTTGACTTCTTCCTTTCCAATTTGAAACCCCTTGATCTCCTATGTTTTCTAATTATTATTGCTAGAACTTCAAAAACTATGTTGAAGAGATGTGGAGATAGCAGACAGCCTTGTCTTGTTCCTGACTTTAGTGGAATGGCTTTGAGTTTCTCTCCACTTAAGTTGATGTTAGCTGTTGCCTTGATGTATATTGCTTTTATTATATTTAGATATGATCTTGTATCCCTAATCTCTCCAAGACCTTTATCATGAAGGGATATGGAATTTTGTCAAATGCTTTTTCTGCATCCAATGAAATGATTATATGGTTTTCTTCTTTCAGTTTATTTATATGGTGGATTACATTGATTAATTTTGTATGTTGAATAGCCTTGCATCTCTGGTATGAAGCCTACTTGATCCTGATGGATGATTTTTTTTTTGATGTGTCTTGGATTTGGTTTTCCACAATTTTATTGAGAATTTTTGCATCCATGTTCTTGATTGAGATTGGTCTGTAATTCTTTTTCTTGGTTGAGTCTTTGTCTGGTTTTGGTATCAGGGTAGCTGTAGCTTCATAAAATGAGTTTGGCAGTGAGCATTCTGTTTCTATTATGTGGAACACTTTGAGGAGTATTGGTATTAACTCTTCTTGAAAATTCTGGTAGAATTCAGCAATACAACATTCCAGGCCTAGGCTTTTTTGTTGTTGTTGGGAGGTTTTTGATGGCAGCTTCTATCCTCCTGCAGCTTATAGGTCTATTTAAATTGCTCACCTGGTCTTGATTTAATTTTGATAAGTGGTATCTATCTAAAACAATGTCTATTTCTTTTACATTTTCCAGTTTTGTGGAGTACAGGTTTTTGTAGTAGGACCTAATGATTCTCTGAATTTCCTCAGTGTCTGTTGTTATGTCCCCCTTTTCATTTCTGATTTTGTTAATCTGAATGTTCTCTCTATGCCTTTTGATGAGTTTGGATAAGGGTTTGTCAATCTTGTTGATTTTCTCAAAGAACCAGCTATTTGTTTCATTGATTCTTTGCATGGTTTTCTGTGATTCTATTTTGTTGATTTCAACTCTCAACTTCATTATTTCCTGTCTTCTTCTCCATTTGAATGAGTTTGCTTCTTTTTTTTTTCTAGAGCTTTAAGGCACGCTGTTAGGTCATTGACGAAAGCTTTCTCTATTTTCCTTATGTGGGCTCTTAGTGCTATGAACTTTTCTCTTAGCACTGCATTCATAGTGTCCCATAGGTTTGAATATGTTGTGCCTTCATTTTCATTGAATTCAAGGAAGATTTTAATTTCTTTATTTATTTCTTCCTTGACCCAGGAGTAGATCAGTAGTTGACTGTTCAGTTTCCATGAGTTTGTAGGCTTTCTGTTAGTAGTATTGTTGTTGAATTCTAACTTTACTCCATGGTGATCTGATAAAACACCGTGGATTTCTTCAAACTTTGCATCTTTTGGTGTTTGAATTCAAAGATCAGAATTTATTAGTTGAATTTAGTTTAAAGGGAGGGGTTCGTTGTTTGGTCCTGGAGTGAAAGATTCAGAAAGAAAGACACTTTCTTTAAAGAAAATAGATAATCACACTGTAAAATAAACATGGAACGCCACTGTTCTTATAGAGATCAATGAGAGCCTTCAATTTATAACTAACATCAACAATATACTATAAACATAATGTAAACTTTGAAAATAAACTCAATGTGACTGAAGAAGAACAATAGGCCACACAGATATTCCTGTAATGATAAACATCTTGAGTTTAGCTGCCTAGATTCTATTTAGAATTCAGTTCACCTATTTCTGACTCATCACTCTTGGGACTAAAGGAAAAGTAACTTTGTAAATATCTATAAATTAAAATTTGTCATGATTTTTTAATCAAAAAGTAAGTAAAAAAATTGAAGTGTCTCAACTGAAAATCACACACACACACACACAAAATTACTGAATTGCCCAAGTCATTACTGGAGATGCCTATAAGAGAAAAAGGTATTGACAACTTATAGCAATAAAACAAGTTGAGGTGTAAGATTATCTCACATACACACAGAGTCAGAAATATCAGAGAAAACAAATTATATTTATTATTATCATCATCATTATTATTAATCAGTTTAAAACTGAGAAAAAAGTCATGTAAGGTTTGGTCAGTTGAATTCTGGAAATGTTTTCTTGTACAACTAATAAGATAATCAATTTCAGACAACATTGTGGCATAGCAGAACTTAGAAATCAGTTTAAGAAGTGACTGGATCAATCCGCTGAAGCATGATGACCCAGCAGGAGACAAGCCATTAAAAAAAAACTGACTAGCTCTGAGAAGCCATCAACTGTAAATATTTCCTTAACTAGGGATGGGAGCTAGTCAGCTCCTATCCGCCCCTTGCTGGTATCTTGACAGGTCTGATCTCTTATGGTTATTTTACAGGAAACCACAGTTGCTGTGATTTCATGAGAGAAGTAATCCTGTCACATCCAGAAATAGTGAGTGTTTCACTCTGTTTCTCATCAATATCAGGCTATTACAATTCTTCTGCCCATTCAAGACCATGCCTGAACCCTCAGGTAAGAAAGTGTTGCACAGATATCCCATTGATGGAACCTATTATTTCTCAACCTATGATCCTATGATTACAAAAAGAGCATTATCTCCAATTCCAGGCAACTTCAATCAAATTATATTACAAGAATATATATATATATATATATATATATATATATATATATATATGAAATATGGCTCATATGTTAAGAACACTTACGAAGTGGGATTCCTCTCTGTATTCTGTCATTACCATTGATTAATAAAGAAACTTCCTGGGACCTGCACATAGTGGTAGGTGAGGAAAACTAAACTAAATGATGGAAGAAAGAAGGCAGAGACAGGGAGAAGCCATGTAGCCTCGCCAGAGACAGATGTTGGAAAAAACTACCAGGCAAGCCACAGCCACACGGAGATACACAGATTACTAGAAATGGGTTAAAGTAAGCTGTAAGAGCTAGCCAATAAGAAGGTAGAGATAATAGACAAAGCAGTGATTGAATTAATACAGTTCCTGTGTGGTTATTTCAATCCTGGGCAGCCGGGAACGATCAAGCAGTCTCCGCCAACACTCTTGGTGTTCTTATATATGAGAAAGTTTCAGTTCTCAGAACACTTAGCATCTCATTACTGTCTGTAAATTCATTTCCAGGAGATCCAATTAACCCTTCTGCCTTCTCTGGGCATTGCATGCATCTTATGCATAAACATCCATAAAGGGAGAATATCCTTACACATAAACATGTATAATTATATAAAGACATATACTATATAATGAACATATAATAAATATTTTATATATTTATGCACAAATCATAATTATATATGAATATATAACTTTTTATATATTACACAAAATTTCTAAAACAATGTGTTTCTGTATGTTTTCCAAGTACCAGTTTTATACCCAGATTGTTTCATGCCCATGTGTAAATCAGTGGGTTTGAAAATAGGACAGAAAATAGGGAGGAACGGGGCATTTTGAAAAAGATAGTGGAAGTATGGGCAGGAACATGATCAGAGTACATTGCATTACTAGAAAATTTCCAAACTTTCAACAAAAACAATAACATACTTTACAAGTGACTGGAAGATATTTTAGCTAAACAACAAAAAATCATGTGTTATCAAAAATTTCCCTCACTCTATAAGATACTTATTTTAAACTATTTTTGTGACAATCAGAGATTCCAATTCATATGCACAGTTTGTAGTAATTGTAAATGATGGTCCCAATCAATGAACATTTACATTTAATTTCATGTTCAGCAGCAATTACAACATATGACAAAGAAAAAATTTGAATATGAGATAACTAGTTTACTTCAGTGTAAGAACATACAGTTTTTTATTATAAAAAGGGAACATACACTTTTTCAGAAATTTTAATTTTATCTACATAATCATTATTAGTGTTAAAACTTTTAAGGTCTGTACAAATTCAAATTCATTGTCCCCCATGTAGAATAGGAACTAAGATTTTCAGTGTCTCACAACTAAAGTAATAGCAAACAATTGACCATCAAACACACCTAGACATTACATTTGCTATATTCCCTTTTTTATTTTAGGTATTTCTAAAATTGAAACCATTAAGTGTTTATATAGGGCATGTTTCTTTCTTTTTTTTTTAATTTTCAGGGCAGGATTTCTCTGTGTAACAGGCCTGCCTTTCTGAAACTAGCTCTTTTAAACCAGTCCTTAAATTCACAGAGATCTACCCATCTCTGCCTCCCTAGTGCTAGGATTAAAGATGTGCAGCTTTCGTAAATCAGCTCAACTTTATTCCAGAGCGTAAGTAATATATAATATTGGGGATCCGGGGGACAAACTCTAATTTTGCATTAAGTGGCATACTCCCATCACAAAGCTTTGTATGTCCTAGTAGGGTCCTATAGCACTTCTCTTAGTACAAGTCTTCTTAGCAGGGATCCGTGCCAAGGTGCAAGCTAAACATAATCAGGCATTTGGTTTAGAGACAGTTTTTAGATAAGGTCCGTTCTCCAGGCCCAGGGACATTCTCTAGATAATGGCAGGTAGAAAGCAGGAAGCCTTGCTGGGAAGGGAAAGAGTTTCCATATTGTCTAGCTTAGAGAGAAAACAGCTAGGCTATAGCCGACTACAACATCTGACCAGCTAGCAATGTATTCCAACATGTGTACTATTTGTAGGAAGCTAAACCTCAATGTGTTGATATTTTTAGATAGGCCTGTTAGTGATTGGTAGGAATTTACACAACCATGAAGGTCAGGTCTTTATGAGACAAATATCTTTTTGAGATTAGGAGTTTGCACTCCATGTATGATGTAAAGTAAGACCATGAAGAGGCACAGCTAAAGACTATTGTTTGCAATCGAAGCAGAGACTTTCATAGTGCTGTAGTTTGTATCTGTGATATCCCCAAAGAACAGAGTTTAAAAGGATGATCTCTAGAGTGGTGTGTTTAATGAGAACATACTTTCGAAGACCACAATAGGATTCCTGACACTTTTTCTAATCTTTTTCTGCTTCTTTGTTTTGCTGCACTATGTACTCTAGTCATATTTTCTGCAGAGTCCCAAAACAATGGAGCAGATAATGTAGGACTTAAAACTTCAAAACTGCCAGTCAAAGTCAATTGTATCATATATTTGGCATAGTGATGAAGAATTAAGCATTATATACACTATTGAAGGATGTTTGTTTAACTTTGGAAATAGTAAAAATTCAGTTAAAATGACAATTTGAAAAATAGACTCCATTGACTCATGAAACAGACCTGGGGAACTGTGCTTCCTGACTTGTAGAGCAATTGATGCTGAATCACAGAAAAAAAAAATAACACGTCAGTACACCCTGATTGAGGTACTTTTGTTTATCTTCTTAATTATTATCTCAGTCTTTTTCTGTCTGGACTATATAGATAGCTGTACTTTTAGTTCAAATACATGAGGTTATTAAGCATGTAGCAAACAAAAGTAAAGGAACATATAACAAATAGCCATAGGCAATATTATAACACTGACATAATAGAGCACTTATAACACCTGATAAAATTGTTCAGATTAGCACAGCTGAGAGGACCATCAAAAGTAACATGGCTGTTAACAATCGACAGAGAGACAACACCATCAAAATAGGTGTTTGCAGCATCTATCAGAAATGAACAGACAGTCCCTGACTGAGAGATTTCTAGGCACCATGTTTTCCTGTACTCCCAGCGAATTGGTTCCAAAGTCTTGTCCCCACTACATGGGCTTATATAATATGAGATCAACAAGAGATACCACTGGAAAAATGGTTTTCCTCAAAGCTGTCCTCAAGTGCACAAAGTTTATAACATGTTTAAATGTATGTTGTTCTCCTTACTTGTTGTCAGGCATTTGTAATCAGCATGCACCTTAGAAAAATCATGCCCATAACGAGGTCTAAAAAGATCCACATTGGTCACAGATTCAATTCTTGTACAAGAAATATTTGACAATTATCTAATATAACTGAAAATTATTATCTAATATAATTGGGATTACATTATTAATGAACATATTTCTTTTGGAGAAAAAAGTTAGATAATAGGTAGAGAATGCTGTAAACGTATCACCAAAGGATATACACTCTTTCCTCATTTTAATTTTTTATATGTTTAAAAAATATTTTAGGAGCCACGATCAAATGCATGGCACACACATGTCACATATGATCAGGGGAAAACCACTTGAAGTTGGTTTTCTACTTCCTTCTGGATTACATATGAAATCTAGTGAGCAAATTAACATCATCAGACATGGTGACAGTTCTTGCAAGCCTTCTTTGTTGTAAATATATACTTTCTTGACAAGTGTTTTTGATTAGGTGTGTGATTAGCTTTAGTCAATTAATGATGATAGAAACGTGTCTGAATGTTGTTACCCTTGTTCATGCTACAAATTTCTTCCTGAAGATTAAAATGTTAAAAATGGAAAAAACAAAATATAACTAGTGTATTCATTTTTCACATGTAATAACAAGATATCACAGGATATCTCTGATGGCTTAAATGTAAACTAACATTTTACATCTGGGTTTCTAAAGTGTAAAATATCTTTTCCATTATAGTTTATTATGCAAGAAGTAAGACTTTTTTATTATTATTTTTATTGAGCTCTACATTTGTCTATGCTCCCCTCCCTACCTCTCCTCTCCCCTTCCACCCACTTCCAAGGTCCCCATGTTCCCAATTTACTTAGGAGATCTTGTCTTTTTCTACTTCCCATGTAGATTAGATCTATGCATATCTATGCTGGTAACCCGTGAAACCAGAATGTCAATCGACATTAAAAAAATGCTTAATGAAAAACTTTTTGGGATACTAGTTAATAGAATACTCCTGCTATCAATGAAGACTTTGATAGGTCCTTTAATAACAACTGAATCAGAACACTGCAGGGTTTCTATTTTAAGTAAGAGAATCCTTGCTCTATTGTACAAGCTGAACTAGTAACTATAAGTAGATCAAAACTTCAAAAAAGTAAATTCTTATTGTAATTTACTATCTAAATGAACTATTTTCTTTCTTTTTCTCATGCTTATTTTACTTTTTGTGAGATAGTGTCTCATGTCATATAGACTGGCTTCAAACTCATCGTGAATCCAAGGTTCCTATTAAACACCTAGCCTTCCTAACAATACATCCTCAGTGCTAAGATTTTAGGGATGGATACCTATGCGTAAATTAGAAAAAACTTAACTGATAGTGACACAGATTTTATTTTTCTGGACCTCCAGCTCCTAGACCACTACTCAGGGTAGCTCAGAGTAATGCTTCTCAGGAATGAGGATTGAAAGATTTCTGTAATCACTTCACTGATGATCAGAGGCTCCTTTTCTTTCATTCTTCTTTAATTCTTTTTCTAATTGTTTATAAGTTCTTAGGTATGATTCTTTAGTTCCAATAGTGTAGCTCTAAATCTTTTTTTCTAATTCTCTGTTTCAATTCTCTTTGCTTCTTTTTATTTTCATCTAGCTTGAAAACACTTTTTACAGGAGGTTTAAGGCAATAAAGTTACAAGGATCACATCTCGTTAGTCATAGCACATTCCTTGGGTAAGTGTTAAGGGCAGAGCCTGGCATCTCAAAGTTTCAAGTTTTCTGATGTAAGACTTGACCAGAAGCTGGTGACACAGTGCCTGCTGGGACAAGTTGCGAGACAATTCTTTTATCAGCTTTCTTGGCAAGACAAGAACTGGCATGATTTTTTAGATTTCTTTGTGTTAATAACCTTGGTCAGATACCTGCATCTCTGAACTTGTGCATAAGTGAAAAGTTTTTAACTTAAGATACATCTAGCTTGAACTTGCTCTAATGTAAAAATGAGCTATTTGTGTCTAATTGTTTTAGACTGAGCAGAATTGTTGTTTTTTGATATTAGTCTGAGTAAAAAGAAAAAAAAGTAAGCTTTTAAGTGTCTTACAAACTATTGTGGGACAATAGATCTAGTTATGAATCATATTTTTTATAAATCAAAATCATACAAATTAATGAGAATTCATCTTCTTGATCATTCAGATATATGAACCCATAAGATTGAGATGCCCTCATGAGATTACATATATGTCTCATATGAAATTTCACATTATACTGCAAGTATCAGGGAGATATCAAAGCTGCTTGCACATGTGAAACTAGACAGGAGTAACAGTCTCCATAGTCAGTAGTCCTACATGCTACACCTCACAAGGATTCTCCTCCATCAGATAATTATTCCTCTAGTGGGTTGACATCAGAACACTACTTTTCACCTGTTGTATACGTCCATGGTCCTTGATGCAGTTTTATTTACTATGTTTACTCTTTCTATTTTAGATCAATCAAATGTGGGTATTGGTTAAGAACCCTTCCTATTTCTTCAAATTGTTTATTTTAAGATTAAACCTGTTGACTTAGTAACACAGCATTAACAAAAGTACAAGTTAATGCTTTCAAAACATAAGGTCAGTATGGTATTTCAAGTACTGATTACATTATAAAAACAAATATAGAAAGAAGGCAAAAAGAAGTTCTTTAACATGTAAGCAGTTAACATTCTCAATATGTACTGATATACCAACAGCATTCTTGAATACTACATATATGCTAATTAATACTCACAGAAATGTTAGGTATGTGCTGTTGCAACAAAAGTTATAAATGAAGTTAATGAGAAAAATAGAGTAAAAAACACTAAATATCTAAAGAAATATAGATCTCACAGTTGACCAAAGACTGCATTGGGAGCCTGCCTTCTCAACCCCTGTGATGTGCATTTTTCACAAATAACAAACATACTCACTTTATAAAATGCCACCAGAATAACTTCCCTTTTTTCTTCATCTCAGGTTGGATCTGTTTGAGCAAAGTAGTTTTAAAATGGATAATAATTAATGTTTTTTGTATTCCCAATTTTTTGTAATTGCTTTCCTTTATGCATCCTTTCTTGATTATGATTCTGAAGTCTAGTATCATCAGAAACAACTTCCTGTGCCTAAAAATTATTTCATCCTCTCAAACAATTATCAATTTCTTCTTAGAGAATTTATCAGACTGGAAAAAATGGCTTAAAGATTAAAGGCACTTATGCTTAGCCCTAATAATCTGAGTTATAGTCTCAAAACCTACATTTCTGAAGAAGATAAGTGACTCTTTATAATTGTTCTCTGACTTCCATATGTATGCTTCTGACACTCTTGCCACTACCCACAAGGACACACAACACTAAAAACTGATTATGTAGGAAAAGAGATGATGTGGGCAATAAGTCTAGAACCTTTTGCCTCAGGTTTCTGTGGCTCATCTAGACGATACAGTAGGTGACATCACACAGTTACTTTGTGCCTTGGTTTTGAGATGGATCCTATTTTTGGTGGTTTTGCCTAAGGTATTAACCCAAGAATATAAAATCATAAATGTCATTCCCTACACATTGTTTGTTGTTGTACAGAAACAACTGCACAAATTAGTATAATTTATTTTGAGGAGATAAAATGATTTTCTGTCTTCTGTCTAAGATGCCACTGTTAGGACTTTTCTCCTTCTCCCTCTCTCTCTCCCTCTTCCTTTCTCTCTCCCTCTTCCTCTCTCTCCCTCTCTCTGTCTGTCTCTGTCTCTGTCTCTCTGTCTCTCTCTCACACACACACAAACACACATCTAGATAAATAAGAATTCACTGTCATGCTATAGCATGTTAGCAAAAGCAATTATACAGCACGTTTTATTTTTAAAAGAAAGGGAAATATTTGATATGAACAATATTTATGTTTTGCCAGTATGTAACAAACAAGAGTAAAATGATATTTATGTGTGAATTTTGAAACGAAATGGATGTATTTCTCAATTTGATATGTACAGGGTTTGTTTCTGGAGTGTTCTTAGTTCCAAGTAAAGAATGATTCACAAAATTTCCCATGTAATTGATTTATTTTCTATTCATGTAGAATGAAATTGCAAATGCAGCTTCATGCATAGAACATTTTTATTTCTTTCCCTGAAAACTAGGCTTCAATTTTCTGCCTAATAGTAGAGATGACACCATGAATATCTTACAGCACACTGCTTGTTCTTAGCTTATGCCACGATGAAGACAATAGTTCACAAGATCCATCAAAGTACTGTTTTCGTGGAAGAATTTATCTTGTTTCTGCCTTTGAATTAAGATTATATGTGTGTGTGTGTGTGTGTGTGTGTGTGATCATTCCATACATCAATTGCATTGGGCAATCGAAAAAAAAATCTGGGGAAAAATAAACATTCATTCACCTTCCAAAGTTTCCTCATTTTACTTTTAAAATTCAAGATATTTACACTCTTAGTATATTCCATAAATTTGGTCATAGGCTTAAAAAGAAATATATTGAATATTTGAGTTAATTCTTAAGTATATGTTTTTCTTCTATACTTATTATTCTTTTGCAGGCAAAATCTTATTCTTTAATAACTCTTAGTTGTCCTTTTGCTTTGTGTATTATCAGAGTCTTTGTAAAATAAATCATATATTCTCATATATATATGATTTAGTTTTTTCAATGTAAGTAAACATAGATGTATTTTAAATATAGAGGTGTTTTGAGAAAATCCCCTTCACTTTTTAGATTATCTGATGCAGGGAAATTATCTGATGTACCTGGGAAATTCTCTAGTCTAAGCTACTGTGGGAAATCCTTCCTGAAAAAGTCCTATGGGAATGGGAGTGGGAGAAGAAAAAAGAGAGGAAAAGGAAGGGAACAAACAAGCAAGTTAGGATAGCTCAATAAGAAATTTCCTTCTAAGCCGGGCGGTGGTGGCGCACGCCTTTAATCCCAGCACTCGGGAGGCAGAGGCAGGTGGATCTCTGAGTTCGAGACCAGCCTGGTCTACAAGAGCTAGTTCCAGGACAGGCTACAAAACCACAGAGAAACCCTGTCTTGAAAAAACCAAAAAAAAAAAAAAAAGAAAGAAATTTCCTTCTAAATGCTGACATCCAATTATATCAGCACTATTTGCTGAAAATGTCTTCTCTTTGGTGGGAGTCTACAGAGATTTTATTCCATCTTACCTTAAAGTCAGAAACTTCAAGCTGGGCTGGAGAGATGGCTCAGAGGTTAAGAGCATTGCCTGCTCTTCCAAAGGTCCTGAGTTCAATTCCCAGCAACCACATGGTGGCTCACAACCATCTGTAATGAGGTCTGGTGCCCTCTTCTGGCCTGCAGACATACACACAGACAGAACATTATATACATAATAAATAAATATTAAAAAAAAAAAGAAACTTCAAGCTTGTTCTTGTTCCTCAAGGCCAAATAACAGAATGTTTGGCCGAAGGTGTGGTTACTAGATGTTTTGAGAATTAAGGAGGTGATGATGCTTGTTTGTTCCCTAAACCATAGAAAGGAAGTCTTTTGCCCATGCCTTTTTGCTTTGGGTATAAAAGAGCTATGAGAAATAAATTTGGGACTGCTGCAGTATTTCACTGAGAGTCCTCCTTATTCTATCTTCTCTCTTTTGTCTCTTTCTTAATTCTCACTCCCCTATTCAGGTACTGTTCAACAAGTTGGTTAGCCCAGATACTTTATTTCATTGTAGAATTTTGGTTTCTTCTTCTTCTTTTTTTTTAATCAGCTGTCCATAGTTGTGTGGATTTACATGTGATTCTGCAATTTGATACTATTAACCCACCTTACTGTTTTTATGCCAATACTATGAGGTTTTTATTACTAACTCTGTAGGAGAGCTTGAAGTCAGGGATGTTGAAGTTCTTTTATTGTACAGAATTGTTTTGGCTATCTTGGGTACTTTGTTTTTCCATATGTAGTTTGTTTTTTTTCAAGGTCTGTAAAGAATTATGTTGGCATTTTAATGAGATTTTATGAATCTGTAGATTAGTTTTGATAAGATGATCATGTTTACTATATTAATCCTTCAGAGTCATGATCATGGGAGATCATTGGTCTTCTCATATATTTTCTAATTTCTTTATTCAAAGACTTGGAGTTCTTTGAATAAAAGTCATAAAAGGATTTCAATTATGTGGTTAAAGTTACCCTGAGACATTTAAAATATTTTATATTATTTGTGGCAAGTATCAAGTGTTATTTCCCTGATTTATTTCTTAATTATTTATAATCATTTGTAAAGAAAACCAAGATATACTTAATCTAACAGAAGAGAAAGTGGGAAATAACCTTGAAAAACCTTTCTAAATAAAATATCAATAGTTCAGACACTAAGATTGACAATTAATAAATAGGAACTCATGAAACTAAAATGATTTAGTAAGTCAAAGGAAGCCAACAATAGAATGAAATGGCAGCCTACAGAATATATAAAGATATTTACCAACCCCACATCTGATGGAGGGCTGATTTCCAAAATATATAAGAAATGTAAGAAACCAGACATCAAACAAACAAACAAGTAACCAAATTAAAACTTGGTTCTTATCTAAATAGAGAATTTTCAGCAAAAGACTCACAAATGACCAGGAAATATTTTAAATAAAGTTCAACACCTTTAGTCATTCAGGAAATGCAAAAAAAAAAATACAAGTGACAGATCATCTTAGAGAGAATATGGAAGTAGGGGAAAGGGGAACTCTTTTCTATTACTGGTGGGGATGTAAACTTGTAGCCACTTTGAAAAACAATACAGAGATTTCTCAGAAAATTGGGAATGAATTTAATAGAGAACAGAGGTCACTTCTTGGTTTCAAGCTGCCTGGCTAGCTTAGACCCTAAATAGTCACACAGAAACTGTATTAATTAAATCACTGCTTGGCCCATTAGCTCTAGTTTCTTATTGACTAATTCTTATATTAATTTAACCCATTTCTATTAACCCATGTATCGCCATGTGACAATGGCTTATTGGCTAAAGTTCCTAGGTCTGTCTCCAGAGGCTTCATAGCTACTCTCTGGCTCCGCCCTTCTTTCTCCCAGCAGACTGCCTAGCTTTCCCTACCTAGTTCCTTGCCATAGCCTCAAAGCAGTTCTTCATTCATTAACCAGTAAAAGGACTACACAGACAAAAAGACCTTCCACACCGTGGATCTACCTTAAGACCCAGCTATACCACTTTTGAGCATATATTCCAAGATTACTCAATCATACCACAAGGACACTTGCTCAACTATGTTCACATCAGTTTTTCTTGTGATAGCTGGAAACAATCTAGATGGCTTTTAACTGATATATTTACATAATGGAATATTACTAACCCGTGAAAAAGAATTGCATCATGAAATTTGAAGGCAAATGGATTGAACTAAAGAAAACTTATTCTGAGTAAAGTCATACAGATACAGAATGAAAAACATAGTATGTACTCATGAATCAGTGGATATTAACTATAAAGTAAAGGATATCCATGCAACAATCCACAGACCCAGAGGGGGTAGACAAAAAGGAAGGCTCAATGATAGAGAAAAGAGTTTATGTGTTAACTGAAGGTGGATAGGGATCGTAGTATGCTGGAGCAAATTGGGAATAGGGAATAGGAAAGTATTGAAAGAGATAAATGGAAAGGGATCAGATAGATACTTGGTGCAAAGGAGACTCCCAGGAATCTATAAGAATGATCTCATGTAAGACCCTTAGCAATATAAACTATGTAGTCTGAAGTGGCCACCTCCTGTGAACAGACAATTCTTCCAGTTCAGGCCTGGGACACCAACCCATAAACATAACCTTCAAATCTATAGTCTCTCCCTATAGGATGTGCTAGGTAAGGGTAGCACAGAGATTGTGGGAATGGTCATCTAATGATTGGTTCAGGCTAAGATCTATGCCATGGTAGTGTGTCCACACATGGAGCACCAGGACCCAGAGACTGAATGTTTCAGATGCTAAAGATAGAACCAAAAACGACTGAAGAAAAAAAAATATTTCATGTAATAATGTATTGATACCTAGTGATATTCTACTACACTCATAGATTTATGTCTAGTCCAATTGTCATCAGAAAAGCTTCACCCAACCACTGATAAAAACTGCTGCAGAGACCCAAAGTCAAACATAAGGCAGAGAGCTTGGGGAATCGTACTGAAGAAATGAAGAAGGATTGAAGGAGCCAGAGGGATCAAGACCATCATATGAAAACCCAAAGAATTATTTAACCTGGGTTGTTATGACCTCACAGAGACAGATCTGACAACCAGAAAGCCTACATGGGGCCTACCTAGGCCCTTTGTGTATATGCTACAGTTGTGTAGCTTGGTCCCCTTGTGGGAGTCCTAATAGCAGGAGTAGGTACTGTCTTTGATTCTTAGACTGGCATTTGTGACACTGTTCATCTTAGTGGGATGCCTTTCCAAGACTTAGTACAAGGAGAAGTTCTTGGTCTAACTGCAGCTTGATATACCATGTTTTATTGATAACCATGGCAAGCCTGCCCTTTTCTAAACAGAAAAGTAGGAAAAGTGGATAGGGTGAAATAGAGGGGATATTGAAAGGTAGGTTTGGTGGGAAAGGAAGGAGTAAGAACTGTGGTTTAGAAGTAAAATAAATAAATAAAATCTAAAAATAATTTGCAACAGCAGAAGATTGACAGGAAGAGCAGAGAAGAGAGTCTGGTTGGTTGCCTGTGCCTTTGGCCGTGAAGCTCTTGCCATGGAAGAACAGGTTGGAGGTCTCATTCTGTTTTGCTGTTGCTAATTTCCAAACTCTTGGACTGAAGGTAGGCCTCTCAAGAAGTAAAAAAGGTCTGAAATAATACATTTTTACATTTGGTTAAAAGGTGCCTGTGGTTAACATACATTAGCTTCATTCTTTTATGAACAAGTAAATATTATTTGATAGAGAATGAGTGTTCAAATCCAAAGGAACTGAAACTTAACACAGCAGTTACTATATGAATGTTAGTTTGGGGGATTATAGGAAAGTAGAGATGGAGCTAGGTCTGTTTTATGCCACTGCTTTCCAGACATTGCACCTGTCACCAAGTATAACACCCCTTCCCACATACTATCTCCATGTTCATACGGAATCCAAAAAAGATCATGGGTCTGACTTGGAAATTATATCATAATCCTGGATTGTAAAGTGACTTTCAGTCACTTATTGGGATTTATTTGAAGGCACTGTTTCACAGAAATATATGGAAAGCATAAGAGAAATCTTATCTCCAAGAAGTACACACAAACTTAGAGAATCAGTTGAATAAAGAAAGGTTTAGGTGACTCATAGATGATTTCTCTCAGGTATTTCTGAAGCATTTCTTAGTAATGCATACATGAGATTCATTGTCAAGCAGCGACCAGAATAAAGCAGTGAATTATTCTGTGGTTTGACCCCCTCTGTCCGTTCTTAACACTTGAATGAAAAATGAAGCTTTACATTGGTATAGTATTGGCAGGTCTCTATGAGGAAGCACAGTAGTGTTTAGGCCAAGTAATCTGGCAGACACTGTGTCCTTAATTAATTTTTCTAGCAAAGGGAGATATTTTATTTGTGGTGGGATAGATGCCTCCTCCTTACCTCAGTATGGTGGCTGAAAAATAACTTTAAGAAACTATTGGAAGTTAGTTGATACAGTACCAATTAAATGCTAAAAAATAAACTTAATGGAAAATACACAATATGTATTTTTTTTTTTCGAGAAAGGGTTTCTCTGTGGATTTGGAGCCTGTCCTGGAACTAGCTCTTGTAGACCAGGCTGGCCTTGAACTCACACAGATATTCCTGCCTCTGCCTCCAGAGTCCTGGGATTAAAGGCGTGTGCCACCACCACCTGGCTAGCAAATTTGTTATATTTCAGTAATAAGTTGGTCTTATTGAATTAAAAAAATAATTAGTGTCTAAGGGTATGACTTAGTTTGAACAGTGCTTGCTGCTTGAGAGTGAAGATTTAAAATTCAAGGAGCTTCTGGTTTAATGAACAATCCTATTTCAAGAGAATGAGACATAAAAGAGACAGAGGAAGACTTGAAGAAGTTTCCCATTAACACCTCTGTGGCAAAGGCAACAGCATCGTCTCACCCAAACAATCATGTATTTGACACACATACACATACACACACACAACACACACACACACCCCACATACAAATAACAAATTATAAATTATATACACACACAACACATATATATTAAATTTACCATGCATGTAAAAGTGTTGGCTTGTCTAGCTCGAAGAAGAGTTCGAGCTCAGGACTTCTTGGTAGAAGGAAAGAACTGAGTCCTCACAATTGTTCTCAGACTGTATATAATGCAGTATGGCAAGCTTTGCATCTACACACTCATACACAAAAGTACACACAAAAGTACACAGAGGCACACGAACCATGGACACAGGATAATAAACAAATGTAAGATTTGTATAAACAATGGATGCTGAAATGAATTTTCAGTGACCCTGAAAGTCAGCAATTTTGATAGGTACAGCAGTGATTTGTAATATCTGACTTTGTTTCCCCTTAAAATGACTGCAAATAAAATATTTTTCAATTGTCTTTACTATTTCAATTTTTAAAAAAGTAATATATACAGATGCAAACATCACAAAATAAGTCTATATTTTAATACATTGTTAAGCCCACATCCTATTGAATGGGTAAGGAAACAGAATTTTGCAGCTTCTACTGGTACCCTGGAAGTTCTTCTCCAGTAATCTCATGACCTTCTTTTCCCCATCTAAAAGTAAACACTCAGCTGGTATATCCATGATTTCTTTCCTTTGGCTTTGTCATCATAGTGTGAGTCTTTCATTACTACCTGCTTTGTTGAGCAACTCTATATTTGATATGGTTTTACTTTTTCTAATCTATAGTTTCACTTCATTCCAATTTCTTTTTATTACATTTATCTAATTTATCTTTTAGGGTTATGATGTAGCTCAGCGATAGTACTTGGTTGGCCTGTGCAAAGTTTTGGGTTCAATTTTATAATTGGGTTCAAATATATAATTGTCATGTACTCAATACATTTTATTAATTCATATAATTCATTCAAAGTCTGAGATTTCCTTAAGGTGTTTTTATTTTTTTAAAGACAAAAAATGCTTTTATTTCTATTTAGTTTCTAGAAAAACTCAAGCTAGTTTTGTAAATTTTAAGTTCTAACAGAGCATAGTCATAGTTTATTGCTATAACTATATAGAAATAACACATCCGGTATTTTTCATTTTGCTTTTCCATACTCATAAACCTTGCAAGAAATATAAATTATTGAGGCTTCTGTTAGCAGTAATAGTAACTGCTTTTCTTTGTAAATATTTACAAATAAAAATAAAAGATTTTAAAAGAGGTGTGCTTGCTTGTGTTTGTAAGTATCCTCTCTGCATTGGTTTGAATGAGAATGATTCCCATATTCTCATATATTTGCATGCTTAGACCCCAGTGGGTAAACTATCTAGGAAAGTTTAGGAGGCCTTGATGGAGCTGGTATTTTCTCATTGGAGACAGTATGTTCATGTTTATGGAAATGGCCAGGGAGGTTTCAAAACCCATGCTATTCTCAGTATCCCCCTCCCCTCTTCCTCCCTGAAGAGGGAGGGTGTAAATTTCTCTGCTACTGGTATACAGCACCATGCAAGCCACCATTTTCCTCACCATGATGATAATGGACTGGATAAAACCTCCAATTAGATACTTTATTTTTAAGAATTATCTCGGTCATGCTGTGTCTCTTCACAGCAATAAAACACCAAATAAGACACTCACAATCCCAAACCGCATACATAAGTATTTTGTTGCATTTTCTCTACTTTTCTTCTTATATTGCTTCATAATTTTTCATTTGACATTAAATAATCTTTAAAAAAATAGTTGTAGCACTTGAGATATATCTAAGTTGGAAGCATGCTCCCCTAACATGAAATGAAGCTCTAGGTTTGATATCCAGAACTGCATAAAACATCATATGATATGGCACGGTTATAATCATCAGCTAAAGCTGAAGCCAGGAAGACCAGAAATTTATTGCCTTCTTCAGCTATATAGTGAGTTTAAAAAAAAAGTCTAGGCTACATAAAGCCTATTTCAAAATAAACAAAACTTTCTCAGTGAGTAAAGTACTCTAAGTAACATAAGGGAGCCCTATAGTGAATATTTCATCTCAGTCAGAGTTAAATTCTTTGACATATCTTCTTCCTATTTTAAAGTCATTGGCATATTTCTTATTGTTTACTTTGGAAGAAGTAACAAGCTTGAACAATTTAAGTGACATATTTTTTCAAGTGAAACTAATGAGACCAAGGGAATCAATTTTGTCTCTTAAATGGTTT
Organism: Neodon shergylaensis; assembly: GCA_025134845.1. NCBI lineage: Eukaryota > Metazoa > Chordata > Mammalia > Rodentia > Cricetidae > Neodon > Neodon shergylaensis. The sequence continues at coordinate 4,912,201 of JABTXL010021554.1, forward strand.
ATAATTTATGTTATTTAACACCCCATGAAGAGTGCACAAAGTCTCAGGAAACTAGTGGGTTCTAGACTAGCTGTGACTGCACAGTCATACCCTGGCTATAAGAATAATAAGGCTAAGTAAAACAAAAGAAGTGCACATGCCAGTCAGGTTAACCAGACCTTGAACAATGTTACTTTAAATATCTGTCCTAGGAAATGATTTCATATAAATATTTGCCTTTGTATTTAGTTATTATTTATTCTTTAATACTCATGCAAAGTATGCAGTAAATGTAGTTTAAGTTCCTGTCTATATTTTTCTCAATTATATATGAGAACCACCATCTTTTATTTACAATTATTTTCAGTAATTTTGAAATTCAGGTATATTTTGATTATTTTCTTCCCAATGTCAAAGTTTATCCAGATCCTCTCCACAGTCTCTACATACCATATTTTAAGTTCCTTCTCAAAATAAAAATGAAAAAAAAAAAAAAAAAGTAAAGCTTGCTGAAGATCAGAGGGCAGAACTAGACACTAATTAACCATAGAGGTCAGGCAGTGAGGGCTCACAACATTGATCCTGTACTTGGTATCTCGTGCCTTTGATCCTATTACTTGGGAGGCACATGCCTTTAATCCAAGCAGTAGGGAGGTGGAGACAGGAAGTGATATGGCTAGGATCCAAAAAAGCCAGCAAATGCAGTAGAATCAAATTCCAGTGTCTTTATCATTGGCTTCTCAGTCAGCCCCCATTGTCAGCCATATTCAGAGAGTCTGGTTTGATCAAATGCTAGTTCAGTCCCAGTCCAGGTGGCCTTGGTGAGCTCCCATTAGATCCATCACACTGTCTCAGTGGGTGGGCCAACCCCTCGAGGTCCTGACTTCCTTGATTATCTTCTCCCTCCTTCTGCTCTTCAACTGGACCTTGGGAGCTCAGTCCAGTACTCCTATGTGGGTCTCTGTCTCTATCTCCATCCATCACCGGACGAAGGTTCATATTCATCTTTTTGGTTCTAGGTTATCTCACTCAGGATAGTGTTTTCTATTTCCATCCATTTGCATGCAAAATTCAAGATGTCAATTTTTTTTTTTTTGATTTTCGAGACAGGGTTTCTCCTTAGCTTTTGGTTCCTGTCCTGGAACTAGCTCTTGTAGACCTGGCTGGCCTCGAACTCACAGAGATCCGCCTGCCTCTGCCTCCCGAGTGCTGGAATTAAAGGCGTGCGCCACCACCGCCCGGCTGTCATTTTTTTTAACCGCTGAGTAGTACTCTAATGTGTATATGTGCCACACTTCATTTATCCGTTCATCCATTGATGGACATCTAGGTTGTTTCCAGGTTCTAGCTATTACAAATAGTACTGCTATGAACGTAGTTAAACAAATGCTTTTGTAGCATGATTAGGCATCTCTTAGGTATATTCGCAAGAGTTGTGTTGCTGGATCCTGAGGTAGGTTGACTCCCATTTTCCTGAGAAACCACCATACTGATTTCCAAAGTGGTTACACAAGTTTGCATTCCCACCAGAAATAGATGAGTGTTCCCCTTGCTCCACATCCTCTCCAGCATAGGTTATCATTGGTGCTTTTGATTTTAGCCATTCTGACAGGTGTAAGATGGTATCTCAAAGTTGTTTTGCTTTGCATTTCCCTGATAATTAAGGAAGTTGAGCATGACCTTAAGTATCTTTTGGCCATTTGAACTTCTGTTGAGAATTCTCTGTTCAGTTCAGTACTCCATTAGCTATAGTAATGAAAACAGTTTGGTATTGGCATAAAAACAGAGACTTTGACCAATGGAATTGAGTCGAAGACACGGATATTAATCCACAAACTTATGAACACCTGATTTTCAACAAAAGAGCTAAAAGTATACAATGGAAGAAAGAAAGCATCTGTATCAAATGGTGCTGGCATAACTGGGCGTCAACTTGTAGAAGAATGAAAATAGATCCATATCAATCACCATGCACAAAACTCAAGTCCAAATGGATTAAAGACCTCAATATAAATCTGATCACACTGAACCTGATAGAAGAGAAAGTGGGAAGTAGTCTGCAACACATAGGCACAGGAGACCTCTTCCTACGTATAACCCCAGTAGCACAGACAATAGAGGAACAATATATAAATGGGACCTCCTGAAACTGAGAAGCTTCTTTAAAGCAAAGGACACTATCATTAAGACAAAAAGGCAACCTACTGAATGGGAGAAGATCCTCACGAAACCTGCATCAGGCAAAGGTCTGATCTCCAAATTATATAAAGAACTCAAGAAACTAGACATTAAAATTCTAAATACCCCAATTAAAAAGACGATGATTTCTATGACTGTTTATATGTTCATATTCACTTTTCAAATGTTTAAATTTTTTTGATTGTATATATATATATGTATGTATATATATACATACATATATATATATATGATCTTTTATTTTTATACATTGTGGGGTTTTGTAGTGCTATCCATGTGGTACAAGGAGGCATGTTACTGAGGAAGGGTAATATGTACCTATGGTAATGAAAGTAAATATTAAGAATGTAGTTTGAAATTATGCCAGCTTAATAAAGTGGAGAGTATACTTACTTCTCTGAGATCTATGACTTCAGTCACCTTAGGTGGTTGGCTAGGTTTCCAATATTAGCCCTATTCTCCCTCTTATTGACATTAAATGTAGTCCAATTAAAGAGCTATTGATTTTCAATAATATATGCATGCCACTATTTTTGTCCTTACGGATATAGTACAATTTCCTAAAGATATGGTACAATGCTGGCCATTGTTTTAATTCATAAGCCTCATAACTAAGTAGGAGTACTGATTGTATTTCTCCTTTGAAAGTATGTTAGCACCTTCTGTTACCATGAAAGTTAATTATTAAGGAGGAAATTTTCAGGTCCTCTCTGAGCTTCCAAGTCCTGTTTCCAAAGTACATGGTGTTTTTTAACAGTAGGGACTTACCTTATGGGAGACAAATAAAGGAAATTGGAATTACTTATAAGTTTTCAGAAATCCCTTGGACATGCCTAAACAAATCTCAAAAGAAAACTTCCCATACCTGACTTTTTTTGTTGTTGTTAAAATGTGTATGGTCTTGGAGGAAGCACTGCCAATTGAGATAGAAAAAAAATAAGTTATATGTATATAAATATTTGTATGTATTATATGTAATTTAGTAGATAGATAATTATATGATTCTTCACATTGTTCAGACATATTTACTCTCAATTTACCTTCCTCTTACATTTTTCTGTGTTAATATCCTAGATGTATGTGTGTGGGAGAATAAAGATGTTATCAAGAAAAAATAAAAAATGGGGGCAAAAATGTGTGTGAGAAGGAGAGAAAAGAAGAAGTAGAAGAAAACTAACACTAAGGAAGTCTGTAAAAGCTGTCTTTAAATCCTAATTCATAAGCTCCTAAAATATGCATGTTTAAGAAAAGTATAAATACAACCCTGAAATACATAGGAGAAAGTCTTGTTCCCAGGAGCTACACGGTGAAAATGCAAAAGCCAGTGCTAGACAGTATTTATCTCTCTTCCAGTTATTATTTAAAAGAGTCCCAGAATTCACCCCCTGAAAATAAGGTATTGATATTATCAGTCTTTATGTTCAATCAGAATTCGATGCTGAGACTACTACCGAAAGCGTCACACACTGATTATAGAATATGGCAAGTTTAAATTTATAATTATTCTGAAGCTTCCTCCCTGCCTGTTAACTTACACAGCCTAAGAATATGCTCGGCAGACTTCGGTGAGAGAAAAGTCATTAACAGTCTTACTCAACTGTGAACACTGCAAGCTACAATAAAGAGTGGCCAGGCTGTGGCAGATATGCCCCTGGGTCCAATATTGGCATAAATGTATTGGGAAAAACCAACAATTTTGTGATTGTATTTAAGGTCTGTTCCACAGGAGGAAACTAGTGCCTGTACAGTACATTCTACCAAGAATCGTATCTGGGGAACTCTTGAGCCCTTTGGAACAAAGGTTCTGCATCGGTTGCCAATCAGGTCTAACTCTGATGGTTCATCTCAGCAAATTGAGTATGTGAGACTAAAGATGCACATTGCTGTGCTCTATTCACAGAGATTTCACCTAATGATTAGGACTTTATTCCTCCACAAATCCATTGGTTTTGTGTGACTTCACCTCTTCCAATCATCCAGAAGTAACTGTTAACTACTAGTGAACAAATTGTTGTAATTGCCTGCTTTGTAACAATTTAGTCAGCTGTGGTGTCATTCAACAAATATCAGTCTAGCTCATAGTTACTTTTGCATTTTATGTTTGGAATTCTTATCATCATGTATAGATTTGGCATCAGAAAAGAAATAAGCCCCCCCCCCCAAAAAAATAAAACTTATGGACTCCAGCAAAGTGAAGCTTTGAGACAAAAGAAAATTACAATTAGAATGATACAGTATTATCTATAATTAGGTCATCCTTTAGGTTGCCTAAGTGCACATACTATTCTGGAATACAGTAACTTATTCTTTTTTTTTTTTTTTTGTTTTTGTATTTTTTGAGACAGGGTTTCTCTGTGGTTTTGGAGCCTGTCCTGGAACTCAGTAACTTATTCTTAACCAGTTTGTAAAACCATACTTCTCTGTGTCAAAGCTATGCCAACCATTTTACCTGATGCCCTACTTTAACAGGTTAGCTGAACTATTGAATTAAATGTTATTATTGTCTCGATTTACAATTAGGATTAAAACTCAAATATTGATTAAACTTATAACATATTGATATTAATGAACTATGAACTTGAAAAGACAATAATATTAGCAATGTATAATCAATTTGAGCTAGTGTGGTTTATGTTTCTGTTGCTATACCCACAGATTTTTATATTACCTGGTAATTGGTTAAGCAATTAGGGTTATCTCCTCTTATAATATGCATTAATATTTGAGCTTCATGTGTTTTCTATTAGTTAACACAGGTAAACAGAGAGTTTTGATGAATACTTTATGTTTAGATCATCTTTCTGTTTGTTTCTCTGTCTTGTTTTTTCTGAGAATTAATTCATGAAGCCGAACGGAGCTCATTGTGAGCATGAATTGTTGCCTCTACCAATAAGTTTTATGAAAGAATATTCTTTGCTATGGTCCAATAATTACAAAAAATGGCTAGTCTAATAATAATACAGTATTCAACCAAAAGTCTGTAATAACAAGGCACCTAACTTTGTGTAAATCTTTTTATTCACAAAATGTGTATTGGACCTTGCCAGTAATTAAGAATGTTTTAAAATACAGATCAATTCCATTCATGTTTTTCTTCCTTCATTTTGTTTCATTGATTTTTAGTTGATTGTTTTAGGAAGTTAAAATATATTAAATAGATAAAACATAGATTTTCAGAAAGATTTTAATACACCAACACTCCTTGAAATACAACTCTGACGCTATTACTTTCAATCCTATTGATAGCACATTTTATGCACAAACCTTTAAAAACATGAAGAAATAAAAAAGGCAATCTGAGCAGAATGCAAGAAAACATTTTCTTGTGTGGTAATAGTGTAATATAACCTTCATTCGCCTTGCAAAAGCAGATAGCATTGTCCTGCCACAGAAATAAGGTCCCATGTTTTTTTGATAGGAAATAAAAAGTTACATTACTCTGTTCTAAATTGAGCCATTTAGAAAATCTACTACTGCAGAGTCACACATTTCTCTCTTTCTTTGTTTCTTTCTTTCTTTTTTTTTTTTTAAAGAATTTGACTTTTTATCCCAGGATACTATTATTGGAAACAATAAAACATACCATTGTAAGATCAACAAGGGTTGATACGACAATATTCTCATAAGTTAAAAAAGATAATCTGTATGATAACTAGAGCGTGTTAATTACTCTCCACCAGCAAACCCCAAAATGCTAATGATATACAGCAGGAAATGAACAGCAGTGACTGCTCAATATTGCATGACCTTTCCGTTAAGAGTACTATGAGAAGTTGTTAAATTATAGAAAATGAGAATCTGAAAAGGGGTTTTCGTTTCCGGTCTGGCTGCGGAGGAATCATTAGAAAGAGTTCTTAGTGAGTGCCGCAACATGTGTGGGTTCAGCAAGCTGGAATACAATGGGGAAATCTTTCCATATGCTTTTGTTTTTACAAGGTAGAACAAGACAGCGTATTCTGGCTCAGCTAGCAGTACAGTAACCTTTCCTGAATAATACATTTGCCAGAGTCGGCTAACACCATTTTACCCTTTTCTTTAAATCTGTTGGAAATATAACAATGAATATAATGTACCGGAGTCCCAGAACAATCTGAAGAGCTGGAGAAGGCTTTGTAGTTGGAAATCACTTTTAAAGAAAGAAAGCCCGTTATGTGACTAAGACAGCTAAGACATAAATATGGTAGGGAATCGAGTGGCTTTAATTCCTTCATATAAACCCACAGTGACAACTTTTTTTTTAGGAAAGTTGTACTGTAAAAGAAAATGTGTTACAATAGATCATCTCATTGACAATGACCCCTATGCTAATTTGTCTGTCAAATATATTGCAAATATAATAGGATTGGATGCTACAAAGCATGACAATAAATGCATGTTTAAGAACATAAAGTTATGAAATATTTTTTAAATAATATGCAAAGAATTTAATCTCAAAGAGAAAAACTGCTAATTTACTTAAGCAATTGTTCAAAATATGCTACTATAATATGCTATATAAAAATTAAAACTATTTTTGAGGGGAAATAACAGAAGAGGCAAGGGGAGACTATATCAATGGGCAGCATTTGGCGTGATCAGTCATTCAGAAACTTTAGCAGGTAATTGAATAGATTAATGTATATTCATTTGCTTTTGTACATATGCAGAATATAAAATTAGGCATGTTTTAACTGTTTTATTTCATTGTTCTATAGTCTATATTTTTGTATTTATGTTTTTTTAGAAATTCGAACACACAGCTAATTGACATCTAATATATACAGGACAAACTTATATGACACCACAATCAGTCTATGGCTTAAATATCAGTTCAATTTTCACTTATAGAACAGATTTTGGGATTTACCTTTCCTTGCACTGAAGAGCTTCAGATCCACTGGAAAAACATTCCTGTTTTGCTTGCGACCAGCCTGTTTTTTCTAATGCAGTCTTGAGTTATTGCCACCTCCCCCTTGCCTCATTTCCCTCTTAAAAATCTACTTATGACAGTCTGGCCATTTACAGAAAGACATTTTAAAAGCATCCCGGTAAGTACTATATCACTGAAATTACTCCAAAAACAAAATTATTGGAATAAATAGATGCATTATGGCCAAATCCAAGCTGCTGCTAACTACACATAAGCAAGCTGAGCGGCATCTTGCATAATATCATCGTACTCAAGGTAGGCAATTCATTCCTCTGTAAATATATTTAAAAGCATCTTCAAAATGATTGTTTCACAGTAAATATACATATCATTGCTTAATGCTTTCCTGTTATTATTGTTTGGCTTTTTTCCCACAATAGAAGTTTCTAAAATATTTTCTTTCTAACATACTACCATATACCATTTCCAAACAATAGATTGTAACAGCTTCAACCAATCTAACCCAGCTACTCCATAAAAATTTAAGCAAATATGCTCATGCGGTATTCAGATGAACTCTCTAAGCATTTAGACTTTTCATACCACTTTATTATATCTTCTGCTTTCCCACTGCTTCACTGAAAACTACTTTCAGGACAGACAAAAACAGCACAGATAGTAATATTGCCCACTTTTCAGACCTGGCTTATTTTCACAGAGGAACTTATTATGAGGTAGACTATGTATACCCTGATGAAACACAAAAAATGAAGGTGTGCACAGAGACCATGGAGAGAGTTTGTTTGCTGTGTTGAACACTGAATAGCAGCAGTTGATGAAGGAATGGGATTTAATGTGCACTTTGGAAGACTTTTAGAAAATTATGGAAGTTATTGCTCACATTCAGCAATGACAACCCAGCCTGTATTTTTGCAGGGTCTGAAACCCAATTTCACATGCAAATTTACCCCTGGTATTTAAACTAGTTCCTCCTGACAAGTATGGAATTTAAGAAATCTTGAATTTCAGAACAAGTTTGTTTTTCAAAGGGCATCTGAGTGCTGTAATTGTACATGGGACATAAAACATAGGGTTGAAGTGAGGAGTGTTAGTGATAAGGTTTATGTCATAATTTAGTACACAATGTTGGACACTTTAAAACTAGCATGATCAAAATTTTGTGCACTATTAGATGAGTATTTTATTCATTTATTTTCTTTTAGATTTAACATAAAAGTCAATCTCTATGATGTTTCAAAATGTCATTAGTGTTTATAATTGCTCTAACTACTCTATTAGCTCCTTAAAAGAACAGAGTGATACTTTGAAATGAATAAGATCCTTACACACATTGTCCTTAAGAAAAAAAACATGAAGGGTGCACCCACCCACTGAGACAGTGGGGCTGATCTATTGGGAGCTGACCAAGGCCAGCTGGACTGTGACTGAAAAAGCATGGGATAAAACCGGACTCTGAACCTATCGGACAAGGAGGGCTGACTGAGAAGCCAAGGACAATGGCACTGGGTTTTGATCCTACTGCATGTACTGGCTTTGTGGGAGCCTAGCCAGTTTGGATGTTCACCTTCCTAGACATGGACGGAGCGGGGAGGACCTTGGGCTTTCCACAGGGCAGGGAACCCTGACTGCTCTTTGGACTGGAAAGGGAGGGGGAGAGGAGTGGGGGGAAGGGGAGAAGGGTGGGAGGAGGGGGAGGGAAATGGGAGGCTGGGAGGAGTCGGAAGCTTTTTTTTTTCCTTTTCTCAATAAAAAAAAGAAAAAAACAATTAGAAAACATTAACTAAATTGTCAGAGATGAAATTTATGTTACATTTTGCTTTATCTCTTATCACAAACCATATTGCAGTGTACTGCCTGGAGCAAGAGACATATGTGTGCACACGCATTAAAAAACTGATCAAAGATAACATTAGTAGAAGATATAAACTGTCAACATGTGACACATAACAGAATACCTTATTTTTAGTTTAGCTAACTAAAAGATGAATTACTTTTATTTTTTTTGCAATACAATCAAGAGCCCCAGTTTATGAGATCCGAACTGATAACTATGTACAGTAGCTGTAACTGGCAATCACTATTCTTAAAGTGATATATTTGGAAAGAAGACAAAAAAATTCTGATGGTTAGACTTTAATTTTTTTCTAATTTTCGTGTTCACAGACAGATAGAGAAGTCTCAAGACAAACCCAACTATAAATATTACTTACTTTCAATTAAGACTTTCTGGGTTTGTTTCACATGTGACTTTGAATAGGTGTAATACTGAATCTCCAGTAAATGTTGGAGTACATAATGATCATGCTAATAAGAAGTTTGCCTAAAAAAAATTAAAAGAATGACTTCACAATACTTTATAGCTGTATAATACTGTTAAAAAGTATAGTTAATTGAAGCTTAAAGTAATTTTTCATTAACTTTCTCAAGAGAAGGTAATTCTTAACATCTGGTATAACTATCATCAACTAGAAACCATTTATTAATTAGGGCTAAGTGTAAAGAAACTCCAGTGTTGACATCATAAAGGAATCACACACTGATTCAGTTCTTGCTTAGTGGAAAACTTTAAGATATTTCTTGAAATAAATTAAAGATTATGCTAGTTCATAAATTATCGTTAATATATAGATATAAATAGTAAATTTTATTACATACAAATATGTGTAGCATACACATATTTTTGTAGTATATTATATATATACATATATCACACATACATGAATACACACCTACATGCATGCATGCATACACACACATATATGTTGTGCACATGTGTGTATTAAACAAGTAACACATAATTTTTCCTTAAATTTAGAATTCAAGGGCTACTACAGGATAGATTCACATTTTCATTTTGTGAATGCAGTGCTCTTTCTTCTGACTTTGCACAGGCTGTCACTATGTGTCTATTCTGTTCATTGCTTCTCTAGGCCCTGAGGATAGTCTTGAGCCAGAGGGATATGTCTGTGATCTTAATGAAAAACATTATTAGGAGAAAACATACAGTAATAATAGAATTGAAATTAATCTCTGATCTGTTTTAAAGAAAAAGATCAAGGGCTTAATTACATATACAAAGATATAGACAGAAAAATACTTTAGAGAAGATAGCATGGCTAACATATCAGGCAACCCTGTTTTTTTTTTTTTTAATCCCTGGCCTTCAAAGGCTAGGGTTACTGAAGAGTTTCATATTTGAAGGGAAGGTTTTCATTTATTGCATAATTTAAAAAATTCTAATGTAATTCATGATTGGAAACTTTGAAACTACTATAAGGGGGCTGGAAAAATGGCTTAGAGTTAAGAATGATCATAGTTCTTCTAGTGGCTAAAAATTTGGGCTCAAAAACTAGTGTTAGATAACTCAGAGTTTTTTTATATTCCATCTCCAAGAATACAGTATCTCTGACCTCTTAGGTCACCTGAGCCTGTGTCTTTTTTGCACATATCTCCCCCCAACAGAGAGAGAGAGAGAGAGAGAGAGAGAGAGAGAGAGAGAGAGAGAGAAAGAGAAAGTACTGGAAGAAGAGGCAAAATGCTTTATGATATAGGCAGCAATTTTGCCTTTTTGAAAAGGATTCCGACAATTCAGGAAGTTATATCAAGGTCTGAGAAATGAGATTGCGTGAAATTAAACAGCCTTTTCTTCTTAGCAAGCAGAGCACTCATGCAGTGATGAAATACCCTATAGAGTAAAAGATAATGTTGCAAGATATTCACCCAACAAAAGATTAGTATCAAGAATATATGTAAAATGCAAAACTTCAACATCAAAAACAAATAATCCAACCCACAAATGAACAAAAAAACTGAAAGCTATTTTTTAGAAGAAGATTTATAGCTTGCTAACCTATACACATTATTTTCAACATCTTTAGCCATTAGGGAAATGAAAATATGAACCATACTAAGATTCCATCTCAGCCAGAATAGAATGCTATCATTAAAATAACTAGGGACAATAAATAGTGTTGAGAATTTGGGGAAGAACACTTACACACTGCTTATGGGAATGTGAGTTAGTGTTTCCACCACTGGAATTAGAATATAGATTGCTACAAACAAACACAGAATAGAACTTATATATGACCCAGCCCTACAATTCCTCCAGAATATGTTAACATTCAATAGAAACAGATGCATATCTGTGAATAAAGAAATGATCATGCAATAAAGTGTCGTGTCTTTTGGATATATGCCCAAGGGTGGTATAGCTGCATCTTGGGTTCTGTAGTTTCCCCTGGTAACAACAGAGAGACACACAAATACATAATATGCAGCAAGGTAGAGATTTTGAGACACCCAAGCCTAAGTAGTATGTATTTATCAATCGTCTCTCATTAAGACTCCAGAATCTGGCATAAGAGGAGACAGAGATATTATAAGTGGCGTTGGTGTCACACGACCCCAAGGAAACAACTTCCAGACTAAACAGGACTGATAAACCTACTAACCCACATAAACTGTGGAAAATGCAAAAGACATGCACAATTTCAACCATCAATGTACCAACACGATAAGTAAGAAGTGGGCACAAAGTCTTAGTTCTAACCAAGAAGTCATTTGTAATAGATACCAACTGAAAAAAAACTCAATTTTATTCAATGAAGTTTTGCTGCAAATCAACCATGATCCAGTAGAAGCTCTGTGACTAGGAATATCTGGGCAATATAAAATGGAGTTCATGTTTTTATGAGTTTTTTTTTTGCTTTGTTATTTTTTTCTTATTGGAAGAAAGAACATGAAGCTGGATGAATAGGAAGATGAGGAGCTGAGAGGAGATGGAGAAGGGAAAATATAGTAAAGTATTACATGTAAATTAATTTGATGTAATAATAATGAGTTAAAATGTTTCTGATTGATCTCCCTGAGCCCTGATGTGATTTATTGTGCCTCAAGGGCACAAGAAGCAGACTTATGCCACACTTGGAATGAAAAAGAGATGGAGAAGAATCTCCCATTTCAGCAGACTGACTGTAAAATGCACTCCTTAGGCTGGTGTGATTCAAATTTTGTCTCCAGATGGTGGTGCTGTTTGACAAAGTTGGTATCTTTACAGACTATGACCTCACTAGAAGAAATGGGATGTTGAGAGCAAACTTTGGAATTTATTGCTTCCTACAGTACTGACACAAAAGCTCTGCTTCTTATCTGTCAAGATGTAAGGAACTCTTGCTGCAAGCTCAAAGCAGCATTTACCGAGTCACATCTCCCTTCCTTCCATACCATGATGGACTGTCTCCCTAAAACTGGGAACTAGAAAAGTAATTTCCTGGAGTAGTAAATTCCGTCAGATATGCAATCATAACAAAAGGGGGAAAACAATAATAACGCTGTTTATTGGGATTTGGAAGAGAGAGTAATAGGCAGTCATTGTGCAAAGGGTACAAGCTTCCATTGTAATATAGTTTTTATTGAAAGTTAACATGATGCAAGGTTGCTAATGGCTGTATATAATGATATGATAACATTGATAACTGAGTAGTACATGCATACCAAAGCATCAGATTGAAGACATTTATTCACACAGCTTTAGCAAATATAGTTTTCTAAGAGAAAGAACATTTTAATAATGAAGCACCCAAAGATACTGGTTTGAGAGGTAGAACTATAAAAGTGTATTGTACTAGATATAAAAATCTCAGCAAAATGGAAACTGCGTATCATTCGCCTACATACAGAACAATGTGCAGCCATGTTAGAAAGGAGTGATCTCAGATTTTTTTCTTGTACATGTGCATGTTTTCATACAAATTTGATCAAATTATTAATAAGACAAAAATATTACTAGTTTGAAGAAGTGACAATAACAATAATACTGTGTGTGATACATGCTCATTTTTTTTATTTTCCATAATTGTTATTACTAAATTTCATTCAAATAATGCTTTAAATAATTTTGATGAATTTCAATGACTTTGAAAGATTTATAGTAATACTAAAAAATATATTGGGATATTCATTATTTTGTTATAATAGTAATTACAATGTTAACTTAAAGAAGGGATTCTGACATTTGTTACAATGGATTCATCCAACATATATTTGGTTATCTACATTTGTCTAAAAGGAGCATAATAAAAATTTTAGTTATTTTACTTTCGCTATTGCATTTTTCTCAGTTTGAGGACAATACAAAATCTTACTTGTGTTATATAAAATCATGTTTTATATTTGTTAACATATGCTACTGGGAAAACTTAGTGATAGAAGGTATAAAAACACTGGTGAGTGGAATGTAAATTTCTTCCTTAAAGTGAATCCCAGGGGACTTTTGAGCTGATTGCATCTGGTTTCAAGTATTCTGCACTTGACTGGCAATCAATTGTTCTAGTTGTAATTAACACAAGTTGGGTGACTGCAATACCATGCCCCATGAATTCGGTAGAAGAAAAAAATGGATTTTTAATCAAAAGAGGCAAGTTCAAGTTTTGAAAGTGCTTTTTCTGTGTTTCCTTGCTCTCTGGTCATAAAATAACTTTTACTCAATGTCTTGACAAGCATTTCTTTTATTCAGAGCTGAATGATTTTAAATATCTTATGGAATAATTCAGAGTATCTCTTTATTATGCATTTAAAATATAATTATTTCCTTTTCAAAACATCTTACAAGTGTGTGATGAGTAACAGAGGACTGTAAGTTGTTTACTGAATGTGTCAACTGGCTTACTTTGTCAGTGATATGAATACAGCTATGAAGATACAGTTCTTTCACCATTTTTATTGTTTAATTTCCATGTAATATATATTGCATGTATATGGATATATAGCTTATATGCATGTATATGTACAAATATGGATGAACATGGATACATTTGATATTTTAACTCATACAAGGAGCATGTAGTGATCAAATCCAACTTAACTCTTTCCCCAGTATCCTTCCACCTTGACCATCCTCCCAGTCTCTAGAAATCACTATTTCCCATTTAGATCAATTTTTCTCTGTACCTACCACAAGTGATCATACTTGTCTTCTACTTCTGTCTTATTCTCTTTGATATAAATATTTTAAGTTCCATTCATTTTTATTGCAAATTACATGATTATTCTTTGAAAAGAAAACTACATTTTAGACATACACATTTTTGTTCAATCATTTATTCATAGAGAGTGATTTGATTCAATATCTGAGCTACTATAATTATTTTCTTAAAATTTACAGTCATGTATCCATGTGATGCTTTAACTTCCTTTGATTACAGATCCTGAGAAACTGATGGGGAGATCACGTAATAGCAGTTTTCATATTCTGAGCAGCATCTGTATTATTCTCCAAAATACCTTCACTACTTCCATCCCATTTCACACTGTCTGAGAGATAATTTCTTTCTCTGGATATCGTTGCCAAAACTGAGGTTTATCTAACTTGTGTGATAAAATTTCTTTGAAGCTCTTCTTCCTTTAATTCTTATTTTTACTTTTATGTGTGTGAGAATTTTTCCTGCATCTCTAAATTACACCATATATATTTAGAGTCCGTTGAGGCCAAAAGAAGGCATTAGATCCCCTGGTATTAGGGTTGTAAAAGGTTGTAAGTAACCTTAGTGATGATAGGAGTCAAACCTGGTCCTCACCATTGCAGCAACTGTTCTTAACTGCTGTACTTTCTCTCTAGCCCACTCCTGGATTTGACTTGTGTTTACCTGATAACCACTGATATGAAGCACTTGCCAGGTGTATTATTGCTACTTCAAAAGACATTCTAAAGAAGAGTATGTTCAAATAATTTATCCATTTCTTAACAGGCCATGTTTTCCCTTTAGTTAAGTCAGTTCCTTCTTCTAACAGCACCACATGTGTCCTCTGTTATTCTCTGACTCATTGCAATGAATTAGCTATAGTTGGGGGTAAATTTCTTGTCTATGGGAGTTTAGATGGAAACACTGGGAATATTAGGATTTAAAAGAAGCTATAGATGGATATAAGGAAGTGAAAGATATAAGAAAAAGGTGGGCAAGATCTAGCTCAATAAACTAATGAATGGTTGGGACAGTTCACAGCTGATAGTCCTTTCTGTAATGACAGACATGGAGGCAACTTTCTACAGCGTGTAATTTATGGAATAAATACAGGTGCAGTTCCATGAGCATGTTCATAAAAATAGACATCCCAACTGTTACTTCAGATATCTACCACACTAGCCACAAATACCAACACTATACTTACCATGTGCCAGAAAATTGAAAGGTAACAATATATTTATTTATATGGAATTAATTATTGTTATTTATAATACATTTCTCCAGCCTGTAAAAAGATGAGAAAAATAGTCTAAGATTGAATTTGGTTTTGTTATTGTTTTGTTCATCTAAGTATCTAAAATAGCGTTAAGATCAAATTCTTTACATAGCTTTTGAAATGTCAGATTAGTTAATTAGTTTATAATCATTTGGATCCAAAAGAGCTATCTTGTATCATAGGAAACAGAGAAGTGATTCTGTGATAAAAGAGCCTCATATTTATATAGGCCCTCCACTATCCACAGTCCGTAGGACAGTGTAATGGGAATCCCTTTTGAAGGCTCAACCAAAGTCTCTGATAACTCTTCAAGCCTGAAGTGATATCCATCAAAATGTATTGTGCTCAGCAAGGCAGAACAGTATGCTGTATCATGGTGGTAGCCTTTCCAAAAAAAAAAAAAATCAAAGGAATGCCATTCTCTGGGAAGTAATGTGTTCACTGTTCTTCGGTAAAACTGAGTTCATGTAAGGTGAGTTTCCTTTTATCTAATAAAGATATATTCTTGATATGAATCAACTTTGTATTAACTAAACTTTGCTGCCTAGTGATTATAATTTCAAAATTATAACCTTAAAGCAAATATCTTCCCATGTTAATTTTCATCATTATATGCATATATGTTTATGTGTATACATATTACTATACATAACTTTGAAACCCTTAAACTGAAAGCAAGTGGCATGCATGTGCGTTTGTCTGAAATATGATCAGTAAAGAACTGGAAGAAATACATGTTATACAGATTTAAAATATCATATTCATAATATACTTCTTATGTGACATTTCATTGATATAGTTGCTGAATGCTACAGTATTTTAGGTCTTCTAAAATTATAAATTAGTCATTAAAGTGAATAGTATTTAACATCTACTATATTCTCAGCATTATAAAATAATCGGTATATGATCTGTGGCACAGAGGAATTTACAGGCTAATTTATCATAAGTTCTAAACAAGTATAAAAATAATTATTCTATATATGTATTAATTTCAAAAAAAGAAAAGGTACTAAAAATAGGAATAACTTCTTTGTGACCAGACAAAGGAAAAATAATTTTTCTATAAAATTAAAATTTTCCTGAAATTGACTAAATCCAATTCTATAACATCAGGAGCAACGTTTCAAATACATTGGTTTCCAAAGTATTTCTGTAGTCTGAAATGTGGTTTCTTCTTTAGTCTAGGCATTAGTTTCTCAGCTCCTAAAGGACACCTGAAAGAATGGTTTCTTTACTGCTCCCTTTCTGCTTCAAAGGATTACTGCTACCCAGGGTCTCTCAGTTTTCCAAAGATTACTCCATTTATGGGGCACTGATTTTTAAAAATAAATCATTCATAAGAACCACTTTATTTCTTTTTAGGAAAATAGAGTAGGAATTTGGCTGAGAAAGGAAAATTCATTTTTCTGATTTACTAAATTCAAATGATAGCCTCTGTGGGTGCCGCTGCCACAGAATGGTTGGTTTAGTATGAGATTTTTCTTGATGTGGTGCAAGGCCCAGGAATAAAGTCTTCTTACACAGTTGCCATGGTAACAGGTATGCATCACCTGTCTTCCTCACACTTAAAATTTGTTTCTTAATACCTTTCCTATGGATATTTAGCTGTTGTTGTTGTTTTTTAAATCTTGGGAAAGCTATCTTGTGTTTTAGTAAAATTAGTCAACCTCAGATTACAAGTAAACTTAATAGACTAAATAATATTAAAAGAGGCATTTGAAATTAAGAAGTTACAGAGCCATCGAGGAGGTTATGAAAAAAGTCTACTATTGCTAGTTTGGGGACTGTCAATATTAAATTAATATTTCACCTAAATCTGTGCATAGCTCCCTTTAGTACATTCCCTTTATAGAAAGTTATTTGATGTGAAAGAGGATGAGATGCTTTGGCTGAGAATGACTTCCAAAATTATTAGCTTCTAGAACACACTTTTCCCAGAGCAGAAACTTGACTTTTCTGCACAGTCCTTTTATGAGACAAATACTTGGCGTGACTTTTGGAAAATTTGGTGATAGATGTATTGTACTTCTAACCGTTATTGAGAACTGCTTAGGTGTAAGGAATATACTTATCATAAGTTATATTCTCACCTAGGAAACAGTCATTATTAAGAGTGTAGTAATTTGAAGGCCAGCTGCCTACGTTCAGCTTGTGACAGTGTAAGAGCCCATTCTATCTCCCGTGATAATATGTGGCTGGCTTTGGCACCATGTGCAACCAAAATGCTCATCCACTCTTGAGTGTTCCTGATCCTTCCTTTCTCTTCCTCCAGTACCTTCACTCTATCAGGTTTCTCAACATCTTCTGTCAATCTCACAATAGGGCTTTTATAAATTGTGGTGGCTATGAAGAAGGAAAAAAGGATTTTCATTTCCTTGAACATGTGAAGAAGGGACTGTTATCCCTTTTTTATTTGTTCATGTTTATTTTGTTGAAAATAGATTTGCCTCCCATATAACACATTCTGTCCACAATTTTCCATTCCTCCCTTTGGGTCAGGTCTACAGTGGGAAGCACCACAGACACATGATTCTAGCACTCTGTCATTCACTTCTTAGACTATACGTCTTTTATCTCATCATGAATCAACCTATATTGTGTTCCTAAAACTCACTTCATTTTTTTATGATCCTTGACTCTTATGTTTGTAAATCTGTTCCAAGTTTTTGAATTCCCTTGTCATTTTGAGCATTAACTTTCAGAGAGAGAGAGAGAAAAAAATTAAGTCCTTGACACATTCACATTAGTGAACACATATGACTACCTCCTGCTGTACATAAATTACAAAGCATAAAAAAGAGCATTGTAAGTGAATATGTATTGGTAATGTTTTATCTAAAATTTTCCTAAATTCTAAACTTTAGAAATCTCCAGTTCTATTTTTATTCCAGACAGAGTAGTTTTAAGCCCTATCCTTTATGATTTTTAGATGAAAATGTATTTGATTATATTAAAACTGTATCCATCTTACAACAATCAACAAATTAGCCCTGACATTAAGTGATGCTAAGTTGTAAAGTTTTACCCTAAAGTTGTATTGTAAAAATTAATTCCATTTAAGTAGTTCATAGTGTATCTCTGTACTAAACAGAAACTGTTTCTCATGCTCTTGTTTTTGTTATCAACCAGACTCATTACTATTGTTTCCCTACCTTTAAAATTAATTTCCTATCATTTTAGTTTAAGAACTAGAATAATTTATTTACATACAGATTATTTTAAGTAGCATACCAATTTATAACAATAAGTAGTTTTTTGAGCTGCCCACATTCCTGATTTGTGTTAATAACTTTTTTCTTTTTTTGTGCTTACTGATAGCCAGAAGAAAAAGGGATAGAATATTAAACTATGAGTATTTTGTAGACAGGAACCAATATGCTTTATAAGTATAAGACAGGGTTGTGACAACCATCAATTTTTTCCTGAAATGCTTTGTTTTAATTTGATAGATCCATGATTAAATTTTATTTTGCACCAAACTTTCTTTCCACTCCAAATGAAGATAAATTTCTTTCAGCAAATTGGTTTTGGGTACAGATAATTCTAGAATTACAATTAACTTCTTCTTCCAGGGAAGATAAACATTATTTGTAGATTACAATGTGTTCCTTTTCCTGATCATCCTGTCATCCTTAAATAAAATTAAATACTCTTGGTTTCTCCAGGAAGCCAAATTGCTTGTACTTTTGGTAGTGAAGATTAGTTGAGTTTCTACTACTCTAAGTTACAAATTGTCTATACTATCCAGTGAATGACATATATTAGTCAGAGTCTCAGTTTTGAATGAATAAGTTAAATCTATTGAAAGCCAAATTTAAGAAAATAAATAGCAAATAGTAGGAAATAGATAGATACACAAGTAGCAGGTAGAAAATTATTTTAAATGTAACTCACATGCTATTCATCACAGAATCCACCCTGAAGAACACCTTTGAAAAAGCCACCTTGAGGTCCCAAATGAACGTCCCAGGCAAAGCAATACCCAATTCCAATTTCCCATGAATCCTCCAAGTACAAAATCAAATGAAGACATATCATAAAATTGGGCAATCATGACATCTGGGAGTTGGGTTGGGGAATGAGGAAACTTAGGCTCTCAAGTGAACTCCCTTGTTGAACTGTTTGCATGGGTAACTCTCTGCTTTTCCCTCCCACTGTAGGTATTTTTATATCATGGGATAAAGAGTGAACACTTCTGTTGGTGGATCATTTTACCTTAGAACAAAGTCATTATTATTGTGCTCCTTCATTTTCTATTTTTTTTCTGGTCTCAGAATTGGAGGGAAGTCAAACACGTAAGGAAGAAAAAAAGGGACAGGTCTATAGGGATAAGACTAGGGAAAGAAAAAGTGTTCTCATATTATGGTTCTATACATAAAGTATATAAAGATTGCCCTAGAAAATCATACTGGTAAACACTGTGATATCCAGCTGAGTAGCTGAGTAAAGAATTAGTACATACTGTTAATAGCCTTCTTTTATACAAACAATAAATATCCTTAAAAACCAATAATGGAAAGAATTGGCTTTCAATAATTTGTGAAGAAATATCTTGGAATAAATATGAAAAATAGAATGAAAGCCTTCTTACAAGGAAGGCTTTCGGACACATTTTTTTTTAAAAAGGAAAAATTTCAGAAAATAGAAAGGCCTAAATTTCTGATGGATTTGTGTCAACTTTTGCCAACCTATGCAGATCTGTCTGCATGACCTGGGATTCAAACACATTATAGAATAAGGTAGACTACAGCCTAAATCTGTTGAAAACTTTATTTCAGTTTTAGTCTACTTTTATACATATAGCACATAAAATCACATGTAACAAAGAAGCAATGATGCAAGAAGGTTGTCTGAGTGCAGAAAACATGATCATAAGAACATATAAATAAATGCCGGTAAGCACATACTAAATATTAACAGAGCAATCCTTTTCCAAAACTTTCTCAGGCCAGAGCAATTTAAACACCAAAGCCTGCCATATACTATAGATTTTATCTGGGAAAGAATGAAAGCAGGGAAGAAGGCCGTATCCCAATTCAGAATATGATGATGACAACACTTAGTACATCCTTTCACCAGAATACATTCTATAGCTAGCTGTGTTTTGACATACAACAAGAATAAACATAACTTAAATTGAATGCAAATGTTTTTCACAGAAGGCACTAAATCCCATCCAAGAACAATACAGGAAACAAAGTACAACTGAATTCAAAGACCTTATGCCTTTTTTTCTGGATCCTCTCTTACAGTTCCATTAGGCATTGTTCATCATACATATTATAACAAAGTTCCAACAGATTGATAAAGTTTATATTGCGGATATGATGATCTTACCAAAAGCAATCTACAGATTCATTATAATCAACATCAAATTCCAAAGCAGTGTTTAAAAGAGATTAAAAATAAATAATAATAATCTTTAATTTAATATGAGAATACAAATCATTCAGGTTAGCTAAATAATCAAGAACACCAAAAAATTCTATAGGCATCATACCATAGAATTTTAATTATTGTGAACAAACTGCATGAAGAAGAGGGAAACTGGGTTGTGATCTCTCAACTATCCAAAATTCAGTTCCAAATAGATCAAGAACCTTAGTGTAATTACAACAGTACTCATTTTCTCTCTCTCTCTCTCTCTCTCTCTCTCTCTCTCTCTCTCTCTCTCGCTCTCTCGCTCTCTCGCTCTCTTTCTCTCTCTCTCTCTCTTAAAGGCCAGTATGGCAAAGGGGATGTATTATCTTACTGTGCTTTTCATTTTTTTTTGAAGAATAGAATGTTGAATATCTTTCTATTTACTGTCTACCACTTGTATATATCATAGTCAAAATACCTAAACAATCATTCTCTTTTATGCAAAAACCTCTTGTTTCTCCTTTGTCTGTAAGCAATGAGTTTCTTATACTTTGTTATCTTTTCATCACTTTATATATTGGCTTTTTATTCATAGACAACTTGACTTTTGATTTTGCTCACTGCTTCACTGTGTAAAATATTTTTTATTAAACTCAAAGCACTGTTTAAGTTTGTTGCAAACATATGCCAATAGTAAGGAGGCCATCTTCTCTCTCCTTCACAACTTCATGTTCTAAAGAAGGCTTGTCTCCTAACTGAATAAAACACAGCAAGCAGCTAGTAGTACTAAACACAGTGTATCACTCAGGATATTGACAAACTATTTCCAATGATGATATTATTGTTTAATGATGTAAAAAGTGTCTGCAGTGGATAAGGAATTTGAAACATCTCTTTAGAGTATGGGAAATTACTTGGACAGAATAATCTCTCTGTTGGAAATCCCAACAGACTGCATCTGTTTATCAAATCAGTTTCCACTGACTGCTTGCAGGTGCCTAGTTTGATGGTGTTATCTATCTGCTGTTTGTTCTTTTACTTGGAAACCTTACATAAGTAGATATTCTGCTTTGTCCAGGACTCTGGATTGGAAACTAAGTAGAATGCCTCAACATATCTTAGTGAAATTCTTCCAGTTGCTACTAGGACTTTATTTTAATGATGCTATACTCTTTTGATCTGTCATTTATAATGATCCACACATTTCTATTAGCTGCTTTGATCACATAATATTTTGAAGTGTGCTCTCTGTCTTTTAATTATCTCCCTTACTATTTATTTATTTGCTTGCTACATATTTATTATACTCAATCATTTAATGCTAAAAGCATAGCATCACAGATCTTTCCAAAGTTCACAGGGAACAACTGAGAAGAAACTATTGTTTTATTGAATCAACAACAACTACAAAAAAATTTTATGACTAACGGAGTATCATGCTCCCCTTTTTTCTTAAAATAATAAAGAAGTAATGCCATTTATTTGTCATCTATTAAAATATTCTACAGTATTACAGGATTTCCATGTACATTTAGATCTATGACAAAATTAAATACAGCGCTGAGTTTCACTCATGTTTAACTTTCCAAAGAGAGGTCCCTCAGGTGCAGTAAAACAGAGCAGCCACAGGTCTTTGGATTACCTGTAATCCTCTCCTTCGGAATTCTATGACAGCAATTTCACTTTGAAATGAAAACATTTATAAGTGTTAACACTTATATTTTTGGTATTAATTTAGAAATTTCTGCTAGAATCTTACTGGGAAATTACGTCTCTCCTTCCGAAGTCTTGTTATTTGTTTATCTTTTAAAAAAAATTTAAAAATTAGTTCTATTTTTGGACCTAAATTAGGTCATTTTCTAAAGGTCATATACATAAAGATCACAATGATCATTGATGTAATAATCCATTTAAATAAATAAAATTACTTACAGAATAGTAAAGCTGTTTATAAATAAAATGAAACATATTTTTATTTTGAGTTATTAATAAATTATTCATTCGTGGAGATATATAAAGAAACAAAGCACAAAGTCCAGTATCCAGTCTCAATACTCATTTCCTTTACATGTTAGCTATTGATTGTGGACAAGCTCTTGACTACAGTAAGTACTAATGAACTGACCTTTTAAAATACCTACACATGTGCAAGATGAGAAAGAGAGACAGAGAAAGAAAGGTAGGAAAAGTAAGAGACAGAGAAAAGAGGAAGGAAAGACAAACTATGTCAAATAAACTAATATCAAAAAAGGTATGGGTAGATAACATTTTCCAAATCTTTATTGAAAGCACCTTCAGCATTAAAGAAACCTATCCACACTACTGACAAACATGAATAGCAATCATATACATAATTGTTTCTTCCAAACATTGGGCAAAGGACTGGAATGAATGAAAAATAATATGTAATAATGAGCTTACTTAAAACGTTGTGAGATTTTTGTAATTTCCTGGTTTTCTTGCTGTTTTCACATTGATTATATAGTTTTGGAAGCTTAATTTCATGGAATTGGTAAGTAATAATGTTACGTCAAAATATCTGACATGCTTAGTTTACATCTAAACTTTGATTCTCATAATCACTTCTAATTATTTTAGATAGGTACTATATCATTTGTAACAATTATTTGATTTGTTTTAATATTGGAGATAGAGTAGTAGTCTAGGCAGGACTTGATAACAAAATTCTCTTTCCTAGTTATCCTGAATGTTGTAATTCTAGAAGGGTGGTAACTATGTCTCTTACTATTTCTAAAAATTAGGTGAATATTTCTACAGATTTTCCAAAAAATTAGGATCTTCTTATCTTTATCATAATATTAAAATATTTAATATTCAGAACAGAAATGAATTTTAAACTAGATTTCCTTGGTATTCAAGAGATAAACAATTACAAGACAGTATGTAAATCAGATTTATTCTAATTCCCCTTGTTAGTGTATGGAGATGATTGTCAGTTACTGATAGTAAATGCCTTTTAACTATTTTATTAATATATGGCAAACTATTCTTTTTGTTACTGGCTGTTCTTTTAATTCAATTTGTCTAAATCTATGTGTGGATTTTATTTTATTTTACTTCTTATTTTTAACACAAGGCATCACTTTGTAATCTAAACTGGGCTTAAACTCATATTTCTCCTGTCTTATATCAGGAACAATAGGGAGGAGTAGACTAACAAACACAGCTGCTGTAATTTTCAAATTCATAAGCTATTTTGAAAGCCAAAAAACTATGGCTTGAGTTATCTGAATGTATCTTTGTTACTTCTTTTGTGTTTATGCTGCAGTTTTATTCACAAAACCAGAACAAAAATGAAACTGAGTAAACATGAAGAAATTAAACATACTTAAGAAAACTAATAAAGACAGAGCTGTCATTAATCCCAAAACACAGAAACTATTTTTTACAATTATATTTAAAGATGTCCATATTTCTGCACATCTTCTCAACTCATAAAAATTGGGAGCCAACCTAGAACACTATGTGGCACCAAGTCAGCGGACTAGGAGCACTATGTGTGACAAAATGCAATTACCTGGAAGCAGCAAGGTTTCTATAGAGTGCAGGTAGAAACTCAAAATTTTAGATGACTAAGCATGAAGGTTGCAGAAAAGGGCACCAACAGGAATAAAATGTCATCTCTGCAAGAATTGTTTAACCTAATATCTAGGCCATAAGAACTTGTTAGGTTTGTCCAAAAGTGTATATACTGAGAGCAAATAAATACTGTGTGTTGAAATGTGTGCTTAACACTTTAATATAGTGATGCAGTTATTATATATAGCCATTTCTATATAGTCATTCCTATTACATTATGTCTAAAGATAAACATATAACCACATGTATAACAAATTTATAGTTTTTATATTAAATACATTGGTATATATAGCTATAAATAATATTTGAATATATATGTTTATGTGTACATTGATTCATATTTAAACAGATACAGAGCATATTGAGTACGTGAATTCATTTCTGAGGACTAAAATAAATGTGGGAATAAAGAACAGATTCCATACAGTTATTCCTTGACATCCATGGACTCACTGTGATACAAGGATCCACACATATCATGCACTAATATGTACAGTACATTTTGAACAATGGAAAATTTACATGTTGAAATGAGAAAACAGACAGAGAGATTATAGTGTAATATTAGAAAGCAAATGGTAAAATTTCATTGATCTATCACAGAGAATACACCTCATATTTTCACTGTTTATTTGTAAAAGAGAAATATTCACTTCAATAACTCTTACTGTTGTATTTTCAGTTCTAACCATCATAAAATCAAAGCAGTTCATGATTCTCTTCTCAGTCTCATACATTCTTCAAGGACACTTTTATTAAAAAGACACTGAGAGTGATTCTTACATCACTTTATATTTGATGAGTGGTCCAGGAAGAGATCTTTCATGATGAAAGCCTTTCTGTGAAGAACTTATGAGGCATAGTGTTTTCAGAAAAGAATTAATTAAATTAGAAATCCCCTTATTAAAATATATCTAAGCTTCATTAACTCACTAGTATGATATGTTAATCAGATTAATTGAGAGTTCTTTTTGTCTGTGGACCTAATGCCATTCTAGTCATAATAGACATGTTTTCGTCTGGATATCTTATGAAATTGGCAAGCATATATTTCATAATCATCAGTTTTTTTATTTCAGAAAAAAATGCATACAATTTGATTTTGAGGCTGGTATTATGTACTACTATAATATATATCTGCTGCTAATTCTACTGATATAATGCTAATTTCATTTAAAAATTACAATTAGATTTTCTTGCAATGAGAATGTATTGCTTACATATTCTGATTCTTAATGATAATTTAAAATGGTAAGATTGTGGAAGAATGGTGGATATTTCTAGAGTATAAATGATTTAGGAGTGTCTTCGGTTTTGTGTTTATTTCATTGGTTAAATAGAAAAGCTGCCTTGGCTTTTTGATAGGCCAGCCCTTACGTTAGTGGAGTAGACAGAACAGAATTCAGGGAGGAAGAAGGCAGTGAGATAGGAAGACGCTATGAAGCTCTGGCCCAAGATAAAGAAGCTGGAAAAAAATTACACAATAGTGAATTAACAGAACATTTGAAAACTTCAGAACATAAAGAGTATCTATAATTATCTAAAATAGTGATAATAACATATATATATATATATAGTTTTAGCAATACTCCATTGTAGAGAATTTTATATTAACCTTGGTAACATTGTCTACATTGATTCAATTTCAACCTCTGAAAACTGGTAATATCTATATACCTATGAAATGCCATCATTCAGTACTACAGTATATAATGTGAGCTAAAAATACTGATCTTCTTTTTTTGATAAATAAACAAGGATTTTATTTATCCACCATTAATGAAAGCCACTGGGAATAAATGTTAATAATTTTCTAAGCTCCATTTCATCAATTTACCAAATATTTGGAAACAAGATGTAATGTCTCTATTTCAAATAGAAAACATTCCCAGCAGTTTTTCAAATAAGCAACTTTCCATGAATATCTGAAATGTGTGTGGTAATTCTGATATATAAGCCAATCCAATATCTATACCCTGCCGTGATAAGTAATCATCTACATACTGATACACTGATACTATGATGTTTCTTTGAAACCATTCTTTTCTTTCTTCTTTATCCTTTTTTTAGGCATAAAACTTTCACACAAAAGCATTTTATTAAACTTGTAAACCAGTAATGATAAAAGGATCTGGATGGAATAATTTTGTCAATTCTGCTTCAAACAAAGCTGGAGCCATTCTGCAGGATTATCTTTAATGTTTTCAATTTTAGACAGGAGTGATGAATTCTAAACACAATACTGGAAATATCAAGATGCCTGTGGAGTAATTTGTTATGTATTTGACAACTTTTATTCCTGCATCCGTTTTCTGTGATCTTATACTGTGATCCTGCAAGATTTAAAAGTACTCCTTCCAGTGAATTTTCTGGGCCTCTCCACAATGTTCTTAGCTGTGGATGTGTGATGTCATGCTGCCTACATATACCTGATTTTTAAAAATATTATATATCATGATGCCGCTGTGCTGAGGCTTGGGATTTGCATATTTTTGAATGACAGTCATATGGCATAGCAAAGCTTGTGCTAGTTTCTAATACTTAAAGAGAGACTTCAAAATGCTCTGAAAACAATCAAGTATAGATGAATAATTTTGATAATAGAACACTCACAAATTAATGACTTCATATGCTTTAGATTCTCAGCAGATCCTTTAGGATCTTCTAGGTACACATAAAGATCTTTAGTTGATACCGTTTATTCTCCTTACCAAAAATAATGTCTTCACTTGGCTTCATGTTGTACTCTAAAGGACATCCTATTAAGTTGTATGGTCAAGGAACCTTTGAACCTTCTTCTCAATCTCAATGGAAAAGAAGTTTAAATTGATGTGATATTTGCTCATGAAGTACCAGCTTTGTCTCTATAAATAAAATATGCTCATTAATTAACTCAATATTAGTTGTGATTTCTGAGCCTTTTAATCAACACTTTTCATTTCCATTACTATTATTTTGGTCAAAAGGTTTGCTACGTGTTAAGCAGATGGTCTACAATTATTCCCTTGACAAGTGTCTATGAATTTGGGTCATATAAAAAAAAAGGGGGTGGGATGGGATGGGGGAAAGAGGAGATGGGGAGAGAAAAGTGAGAAGGGGAGGATAGGGGGGAGAACTTGGGGGAATGGGATGGTTGGGATAATGGAAGGATGGATATGGGAGCAGGGAAGTATATATCTTAATTAAGGGAGCCATTTTAGGGTTGGCAAGAGACTTGACTCTAGAGGGGTTCCCAGGGGTTCAGAGAGATGTACCCAACTAGGTCCTTGGGCAGCTGAGGAGAGAGAGCCTGAAATGGCCTGATCCTAAAGCCATACTAACGAATATCTTGCATATCACCATAGAACCTTCACCTGGCGATGGATGGAGATAGAGACAGAGACCCACATTGGAGCAATGGACTGAGCTCCCAAGGTCCAAATGAGGAAAAGAAGGAGGGAGAACATGAGCAAGGAAGTCAAGACTGCGAGGGGGGCACCCACCCACTGAGATGGTGGGGCTGATCTATTAGATCACCAAGGCCAGCTGGACTGGGAATGAAAAGGCATGGGATAAAACCAGACTCACTGAATATGGTGGACAATGAGGGCTGCTGAGAAGCCAAGGACAATGACACTGAGTTTTGACCCTCCGGCATGTACTGGCTTTGTGGGAGCCTAACCAGTCTGGATGCTCACCTTCCTAGACCTGGATGGAGGGGGGAGGACCTTGGACTGCCCACAGGGCAGGGAACCCTGACTGCTCTTTGGACTGGAGAGGAAGGTGGAGGGGAGTGGGTTGTGGGGAGTGGGGGGAGGGGGAGGGAAAAGGGAGGCGGGGAGGAGGTGAAAATTTTTAATTAAAAAATTTTAATAAAAAAATAAAGAAAGAAGAAGAAGAAGAAAATACAAAAAAAAATGGGCGTCATAATCTCTTCTGCTGCTGCTAATGTTGTTGCTGTCTGTTTATTTGTTTATTTTTAGAAACTTCTAAAATTTAATTTACTAATAGTTTTACATTGGTTCTAATATATAGAAACAAAGAAATGTTCAACATCCTTAGTATCAGGAAAATGCAGATCAAAACAATTCCAACATTCTATCTTACACCTGTCAGGATGGCTAAGATAAAAAATACAAGAGACAGTGCATACTGGCAAGGATGTGGATCAAGGGAAACATTCCTCCATTTTTGGTGAGAATACACACTTGTACAGCCACTTTGGGAATCAATACGGCAATTTCTTAGAAAATTAGGAATCAGTCTACCTCAAGACACAGCAATACTACTCCTGGCCATACCCAAAAAGGTTTATCCTATAAAAGAGACACTTGCTCAACTATGTTCATAACAACTTTATTTGTAGTAGCCAGAAACTGGAAACAATGTAGATGTCCATCAATCAAAGAATGGAAAAAAATGTGATACATTTACACAATAGAGTATTACTCAGCTGTTAAAAACAACAGCTGTGGTGGGAATTCATTCAGGCAGTAGTCTTTCGGGTACCAGCACATTAGGATGTGGTCAGAGGTACTATAAGCACAGATGGGAAGCATGCACCGCCCTTTTTCCTTTTTGCTTGGTTAGTGATCAGAGTTCATTTGCAGCTCCCAGTGCTTACAGAGTAGAGGAATGCAGTGGCTTATTTATTGTGAGTGTTCCCCAATAAGCATTTGTAATCCTTTCTTACAGACTCTTGTGGACCTCTGTTAATTAAACTACAACCAGCATTATGAAATGTGCAGGAAATGGATGGAACTCCTGAATGAGGTAAGCCACATTCTGAGAAGCAAACATGGTATGTAATCACTTATAAGTGGACATAAGCTGTAAATGATAATCATGGTGTGAGCCACAGACGAAAAGAAGCTAATTAACAAAACGGTTTCAGGGGGATGCATGAATCTCCCGGGAAAGAGGAAACAGAAGGATATATTGTGGGTAAACTAGGGGCAGGTGATATGGGAACAAAAGGAATCAGGTGAGGGTGGAGTGGGGAGAGTACTTTGACAGACAACTGTCATTTGGGGGCATTTTCGATGAACTAAAAACCTAATGCAAAGGAAACTACCTGGAATTTATTAGGCTTACTGTGGCTAAACCTCATACCAATAGGTTAAAAGGACTCCAATTTGTATTGCCTACAAGATGTGCTGGGTAAAAGTGGCGCAGAAATTGTGGGACTAGCCAACCAATGAATGGTCCAGTTTAAGATTCATTCCAAAGAAATGCCCACCCCTGATACTGCTTGGAGAACCAGGAACCACAAACAGGATAGGCCAGAGACCTATGATAGAACTAAAAGTGACTAGGAAAAACAAACAAAGGCAGTCAATGGAATGATTCCTAATGGTATTCTGCTATACTCATAAACAGGAGCCTTGCATAATCATCATCAGAGAGGCTTCATCCAGCAACTGATGGAAACATACGCAGATACAGTAAAACATTGAGTAGAGATAGGGAATCCTTGCAGAAGAGGAGGAGGAAGGAGACAAAAGGATCAAGGATGCCACAAGAAAACCTGCAGAATTTACAAACCTGGACTCATGGGCACTCATAGAGACTTAACCAACAATCAGGGTACCTGCATGGTACTGACAGAGGCCCTCTGATATGATTACGTAGCTTGTTTTTCTTGTGGAACTCCTAACAGTAGGAGTGGAGATTGCCTCTGAACCTTTTATGTGCTCTTGGGATTTTTTTTCTTCCTACTAGGTTTCCTTGCTCGGCCTTAATATGAGTGGAGGTACCCAGTTTTCTTGCAACTTGATATACCATGTTTGCTTCATATTTCTGGGAGGCTTGATCATTTCTGTAGGGAAAGGAGGGGGAAGAGAGGAGGAGTAACCAAGACAGGATAGAGAGCAGGAAAATTGTGGTTGGGATGCAGTTTATGAGATAATAATAAAAAGTGTATAAGAAAAAAAATAAAAAGGAAATTTCATACAATGTGATAATAAGATGGTAATGATTAGAGGATAGAGATGTGAAGTGGTAGTGAAAATTTGCCAATAAATATAAAATTAAAGCAAGAGGATGAAAGTTATGTGACTCTACTATACATGAAATGGCATCAATGTCATCAATTCATCGAAATATGAGATTTTAAATAACCACCACAAAGAAATAAAAAATGGTTAATATAATGAAGATGTTTATATTCTGGTTTTTGTAATACATAAGTTATGCATAATATAACTTCATATAATACCTGACAAACTTGTAGGGCAGTGCTAAATTATTTTAACATTAATATCTTTTAACTTCTATTATCAATAGAAACAAAACTATGCTAAAATTCTGTTTAGAAATAAAGATTTCCTCGTCCTATAGTTAATACTCCTTTTAAGAATTCTATAATTGTTTTCAAGAATGGATTTACTTTTGTAGTACTGCATTCATCCTCACCTTCTATAAGAGAAAATAACAAACTTGTTGGATTTGCAAAGTGAACTGATAGTAAGGGTTTGTACTGGAGAACCTTGGTAATGGCAATGACTGGTTCACACCTCATTTCCACTCTGCTATCTACCTTCTAACTTCCTATTCATCAACTCAGTAGGAACTTTGGACTCTTCTCTTTCTGCAGGAGCGTTTTTCTGCATATAGTGACAGAAGACGCTTCTCTGTAATGCTTACTAAACATTTTATGAATTCTCTCCTTCACAGGCAGTTGCAGAAACCCAATTCCTCACAAAGTCACCATGCTATGACACTTTAATGACGCTTCTCACTGTGTGTTCCTATATAGCCTTTCCCAGTGGTTTGCTAAATATGTCTATATCCTTCCCAGTTACTTTCTTGGTGTCTGATTCTTTTCCATCAAGTGCAAATCTGGTGAAATAAGAAGTTTGGTGAATGATCCCAAATATTATATAACTGTTGTGGTAGTATGCATTACAACTTAAAGGAAAAGGTATAATCATTACACATATTTGAAGCTTACCTTAGATTGAACGTGATTGTAATGTTAATTCCATTAAATTTGTAGTCATTAGAGGTCTATGCAAAAAGAGAAACAGAATTCACCAAAATAGGGCAAATACAATTAGTTTACATGGCATAAATAGTTAAATAACTGGGAAATTTGAGTAAAAAGGTCATATTATTTTTATAACTGTAACATTTAATATATATTTTTATAGATTCATATATTTAATATATATATATTTATCAGCATACTATATATATATATATACACACACACACACACACACACACACACAAATACAAATATGTTGCAAGGAGGCCACTTGTTCTTTCCGGGTGCCCAGCTAGCTTAGACCCAAAATAATCATACAGAAACTGTATTAATGAAATAACTGCTTGGCCTATTAGCTCTAGCTTCTTATTGGCTCACTCTTACATAATAATTTAAACCATCTCCATTAATCTGTGTATCACCACAAGGTTGTGGCCTACCAGCAAAGTTTCAGCACATCTATCTCTGGGCAACAGAGTCATGGCATCTCCCTCTCTGCCTTCCTTCTCCCAGCATTCAGTCCAGTTTTTCCCGCCTACCTAAGTTCTGCCCTATAAATAGGCCAAGGCAGTTTCTTTATGCATTAACCAATAAAAGCAACACTTAGATAGAAAGACCTCCCACACCCCACATCACACACACACGCACACACACGCACGCACACACACACAAACACACACACAAACACAAATGGGACTGAAGAGATGAACAAGTAGTTAAGAACATTGGGTGCTCTTCCAAAAGACCACCAAGCCATTTCTGACACCTTAATGGTGACTGCCAGCCATCAGTAGTAACAGTTTCAGAGGATCTGACACTCTCCTCTGGACTCAATAGGCACCAGGCACACACGTGGTACACAGTCATACATGTAGAAAAGGACTTTTATGTAGAAATTAAAATAAAAAAAATATGGAATGGCAGAAAGTATTTATTTCTATGATTTTCAGCAACATGACAAAGCTGGAATGAATTGATTAAATAAAACTAACTTTATCATTAGAATATTTCCTTGAAAATTACATTTTTGCATATTGTTAGTTATTTGGTTGTACAATTAAAGACTATAATTTCAGTGCTAGAGAGAGGTCACAGTGGCTATGAGAACTGTTGATTCAGGTTGAACTCACAGGTCCCATTCTGGGCGTCTCATAACCAAGGGAACAAATGTCTTCTTTTGCCCTCTCTTGTACCCACATACAAATGGTATTCTCTCAAACAGACTCACATACATTCCTTTTAAACAAAACAAACAAAAATCCCAAGTAAGTCCTTTTTTAAAAAGACTTTTGTTTTTTAAAAAAAAGGATATTTTTTATATCAAATTCTAGTTACCTCACCTGGGAAGAGTAAACTAATCACAGAAATTTGGTATTCAAATGAGAATGACTGCTATATGGTTAGTAAAAGGAATTTCAATGAGAATTTATTGTGTATATGAGCAGGTCATTTGATTTCAAGACTTTTAAGAACAAAAAACTGGTTAGGCTTAGAAATCTTAAAATTCCCCTTAACACACAAAAATTGTCTCCAGTGTCATGCAAAATATAATAAACATATTAAATGATGAGAGTATACATTATGTGAAAATAACATCTATAAACTTTAAAGTAAATAAACCAAGATTATATTTAATCATGACACTTTAAATTGTAGGTTTTATAAATTTATATTATCTAATCATACACAAATTGATAAAGTAGTTGCAGTATTATTTCTATGTCCTAAAAAATCTTATCATCTATAACATTTTGGAATAATGTTTTTTCTGCATTTTCAAAATGAACTTCATTTAAAAAACAGGTATATTTAATAAGTATATAAATTCAGCCTATATTATGGATCTCTTAAATGCAATATGACATGTTCATTTTTCTCACTTATACACCATAGAGTTATATTTGATTCAGTTAGTAAATATTGTTTTGCAATTTTCTTTGCAAGTCACTGGGATATAATAGTGAAGTAAACAGAGTGCCATGTACAGGTATTTCCCATGTAACATGGAAAACAAAAGCACTGTCAATTTTTATTCATTGTGTAAGTAGATGTGGTAGGAGAGATACGAAGAATTACCACCTAGATTTTGTAAATCAAGTAATGTTTTGAATGTGAAATTTTTAAGACAAAATAAAACATTTTTTTACTGGTATCAAACATACAGTTTTCTTAATAATATTAAAAATAACAATAGTACAGAGGAATGTTTAGTTGACAAATCCAGTCCTCAGACATTACTACATTCAAGCCTGTAGACTCCCTGAGATGAGCATCTATGTATTCACTCCAGGAGGAATGTAGACACTGAAATATCAGAGGACCTCCTCTGGAAATTTATCTTCACTACTCTGAAGTCAAATCTCAATGTCTTTCTGCTTTGTCTTGTCTTTTTTCTGTTACCACTAAATGAAATCTCTGTATAATATCAGTGATACAGCCCATTTATCTGAATGTTCCAACTCAAAATCGGATATTTAACATATCATAGACACTCATATCAATCAGTGTGTAGTTTAGGATTTCTTATATATTTATATGATTACTATATAATTCAATACTATTATTTTAAACAATAAATTAATATACCAAAATTCATACATCAAAAAACAAAGTAATGCAAATTATATTAACCTAGCATCATTAATTTTATTTAGATTTGTTAAAATTATTTAGTGAATACTTTTATGTTTCAAAATCATGATATGGATAGAAGAATAATTTTATCAGAGGGGAAGAGTAATGAAAGATGTCTTGATGCAGGCAACCTTTCCAGTCAGGTAGAAACCCAGTAAAAGGGAAACTCCCACAAATCGATGAGAATGACACCAGTTAAAGACTTTTTATCGATAGTGGATAGGTAGACTGAATTGGCCACTTCCTGAAATCAGAAATCCTTGCCCAGTAACTGATGGAAGCTGATGCAGACATACACAGCCGAGCACTGAGCAGAGCTTCAGCAATCCTGTTGAAGTGGGGGAGGTACAACTGCACAAGTCATGGGGTTCAAGGTTATCAAAAGGTAACGCACAGAGACAACTAACCTGGACTCATTGGAGTTCAAAGACATTGGTCTGACAGCTAAGGAACCCACATGGGACTGGCCTAGACCCTGGTGTATACTATAAAATTATAAGACGTATCTAATGCTAAATGCCTTCAAAAGGGTGTAATTGCTGGCATTCTTGGGAGGAATGTGCCGAACAGTTTAGGAAGTATCTTGACCCACTCTTATCAGGGATACACCAACCAGTATTACAACAGTAATTAACACTTAACTGCTAATTACTGTTGCTTTTAAAATATTATCTAACGGGCTTTGGATGCATGGAACTGAAATTAAATCTTCTCTGGCTTGTTTTACAAGCCACCTCCTATAGCCAGGTAAAAATTTCAGTGGAGGAACTGTGACATTTCTGCATTAATAATCTAAATTTACTTTTTAAATAGTAAGGAAATTGCAACAAAGTTGAATGTAAAAAATAAACAATTGTTTAAATTGATCACACAGATTCCAAAAACAGAATTCACATTTCCCTAAAATAGAATCTGTCACTCTTCTGAAAAAACTACATTTGCTTTTTATTTAGATTTTTCTTAAATCTTTATTTAATTAATTTATTGTTTTCTAAATGGTATGTGCGTGGGCATGTGTGGGTATGAATATATGTACAGATGTGTGGAGGCTTTCAGAGGTCAGGAGATGGCATCAAGTCTTCTGGAACTGTATTCAAAGGCAGTGTAATCTACCCTAGATAGATGCTGGAAACCAAACTTTGATTCTCTGCCAAAAAAATCAGCACTCTTTTCCAACTTCATCTTCCTCCCTAGCTGAGGAAAATGAACATTCACTAGAGGGCACAGAATGATCTTTGCTAAAAATTCTGTATTTCTTTTTCTTAGATATTTTAATATACTTTCTAATGTCTCACTATTCTAAAGTAGTTGTCAAAAAAGTTCATTGATGCAAAAAATTTATTAAGAATTATCATCAAAGTAAGATGTACAAAATATATATAACAATACTAATTTTTCATGGAACAAAATATCTGATGAGAGATAAATATACCATATCAATAAAATCAAATCTAAGTGGACAATAGTTAGTGGAATAAACTTCATTTTTTTTCAAATTCTCAGAATGTTTCTTCTAAGTAGGAAGAAACTGCATTTCTGTTTGAAATCCTTCAGTCATTTAGCTACTAAAATATGATATGTGCTTTCTAGTGAAGATCTCTTCATAGCAAAGGTGCCTTTTGAAAAGGCAGATAAAGTATTT
Organism: Neodon shergylaensis; assembly: GCA_025134845.1. NCBI lineage: Eukaryota > Metazoa > Chordata > Mammalia > Rodentia > Cricetidae > Neodon > Neodon shergylaensis. The sequence continues at coordinate 4,947,697 of JABTXL010021554.1, forward strand.
TAGTTTTATAATTTAACATAGAATACTTGGCATCTTTGATGGTGACTCCTAATTAGATGTTAGTGCTAGCCAAGGAAAACACTAAGTAATCCTTCGTAACATGGGTATTATTTAACTCAAGGTGAAGAATTTAAACTTTAGTAGAAAAATATGTAAACCATGTGACTGAGCCTTAGGAGAAAAGTCATGCTCTTCAGGGACTTATTTCAAATAAGTCTTAATTCTTCCAATAATACAAAACCAATTTCATCTAAAGATATCAGCCAGTCATGGCAAAATGCAGGGCTTAGCTCTGAGGTTTTGATCTGATGCTTTCAAGACACTCAATATTCTTGTTCTTCTCTTGCTCTTTTTGGCTCATTTGACCTATATATAACGTTAAACAGCTCCCTGGCTGACAGACAGGCTATCTCATCATATGGCAAATGGTAATACACTCCATTACACAGAAACTTTAAAATCACAGCCCCACTGAGAAGCTGCTCAAAGAGTTTAACTGCTCTCCTGGCAGATATCAGCCAATATCCAGATATATTAGCGAGGGAGTCACAGCTGACCACAGAAGGATGTGGGAGGGAATCAGGATCATATTTCAATTCCATGTAAAAGCTGCAAGAAGTTCATATGCCTAATCTGTTTTTTTATTAAGTTTCTGCAGAAAAAAATGATGCAAACTTATATATTGGAACAAAATCTAACCATATTTCTTTCTTACTCAGTACTTTAAAGATTCTGATAATTCATGCAGTGTGGAACACGACAATAGTACAACAATTTTTTAACCTGTGTTTTATCAGATGTGATGATGAAATTTGGAGTGTAGTACATTCCGGAGGATGAGTATCCGTTTTATATAAAAATATAAATAATATTTTTTTAATTTTAAAGAATGGCTAGTAAAATATTACTTCATGATTAATAATATTCTTTACTATTAAAGAAATTAAATTATGTATAAATTAAACATGATAATAATCTTTCACATTCCAATATTTAATTAGCTATTGAAGTATAAAATAAGTAATACTTTGTCCTTTGTATTACCATTAAGGGTTAGTAAACAGGTCTACAATCACCAGAAGATGAGAACAATAAATTGTAGCCAGCTGATATAAAAAAAAATCTTTAGCTATCAGAGAAATTTATGTGGAAACATATCTTTGCTTTCAACTCACCCCAGTTAGAATGTCTAAGGCTAAAAAGAAAGAACAAATCAACAAAACAAGTGATGATAATGATTAGTATGGTTGTGAGGAAAGGAGAACTCTTATCAGGCCTGGTGGGCTTAAAAACTGGTACAACCACATGGAAATCATTGTGGAGATTCCTCAAAAGGTACAAATAGATCTACCACATGATCCAGATATAACATACTTTTGAAAATGTAACCAAAGGATCTATATCTCAATATAAAAATACTTCACTTCTCATCTATGCTTAATGCCACTCTTTTGAAAATGCCCAGACATTGTAAACAGCCTAAATAACTATCAATTTATGAATGATCAATGAATATTATTACCTTTATAAAACCATTCAGTTGTTTAGTAAAATAAAATTGCAAAACCCACAGGTAAATTAGCGTGTTTTAAAAGGTCATTCTGAATGATATAACCTAGATCCAGAAAGATAAATGTTGAAGCATTTGTGGTCTGTCTTTGAAACTTCAACTACACATGTTTCATTTGCAATATACATAGAATGCTAAAAACTAGTAGGGGATGATGGACAAAAGCTTTAGAGGGAATGAAGATAGAAATAAATGCTACAAGACTTTGATTCAAAGTAGTTTTATGAAAAAGGAAGAGTTAAAATTATTTAGGAAATAACTTTATAAATGGAATTACGCAAAGTAACCCTCTAATGTAGACATTTCATGTATATAGTGCCTGGAGGGGGCTCTGGATGCTATAAAAAGAGGTGAAAAAAAGTCATCAGTCTTCCTCAGCTGGGTCCTCTGAGAACTATAATCGTGACTGGTTTAGGCATGCCCATTGGTACCATAGTAACATGAACATTTTTGGAGTAAGTGATCACTTTCTGGTTATACTTAAATCCTACTCCACAAGATGAAATCCTTACCTGGCACTATTTTCTATCAATTGAATAAATAAATAAATAAATAAATAAATAAATAAATAAATAAATAAATAAATAAATAAATACATAAATAGGACAAAACATAAACACTGTGGTTATGCAGGTTACTGGCCCAAAGAGAGAACCTATTCCAATTGTTCTGCTAAACTGACACTGTATTAAGCTGACTTCTAACAAGTTAGATCTGTACAAGAGATAAATGCATCTCTCAGACCTCTGCAGAGAATCTTCCTTCTGTAGTAGATGGTCATTATCACAGGCTTTCACAGCTGGCAAGGTGTAGAGAAAAAGAAATGTGATCTAGAATTCCAGCTAGAAATAGGACATTTGGATCACATTTACTGCCCTGAGGTTCGGGGATAATTGAGGGAAAAAAGAGGGTGGAAGTGGTGATTTAAAAGCAAAAGAGTGGCTTCAGAGCACAGCAAGGAAACTGGACACATGAACTCACAGTGACTATTACAACTTGCACAAGCCTTGTGCACGCTCAAACCATGCAAAATCACAGCATAGAGAGGGGAGGAAATTCTACTATTAAAAAGAGACCTTTTATATTATTACTTTTTAATTTAAATTACTGATCAAAAACATTCGAGAAGAAAATCCCACAACAATGGTTGGTAGTATTGTGGCAATGGTGGCATCCAATAAGTCGAAGGTATGTCTCTGTTGCTGAAGGCACTAATACTTCAGATACAGTATTTGAAAAATTCAAACTAGATCTGTCCTCAAAGCTTTGCTTCCTGATATCTAGTTGTCATAATAGCAGAAGTTCTTATGAAAGTGGCCAAAGAGGGTAGGTAAGTAATAAAAATACTGAGGTCTGACACATATGAATCCTATCAATAATCGACATAGGAAAATATCTCTCATGGTGAAACAAGACTCATGTCTTGATAGTTAACTGATTACTGCCTGATTGTATAGAAGGTGAAATCAAATTAAGGTGCTAATGAAGCCATTGTGACTATTAGAGCCACTTTAATAGACCAGCAAAGTTTTAAGATTTTTGTTCTAAATCCATCCTTTTATTTATATGTAAATACTGCTCTACCCTGCTCTACCCTTCATGAGAAAATTTTCTCTTTGGAGTAAATGGAGAATATCACAGAAATTCACAACTGGTCAAAATGCAGAGAATGCCTCATTGTTTGATTACCAGCCCAAAGGTATAGATTCAAAATTCAAGTCCTGAACCTAACACTCTAGGACTATAGTGGAAGAGAGGTTGGAAGAATTGATAAAATGGAACAGTAAGTGTGTTGTTAGAATGTGTCTTCATAAATGGCAGGTAAACAGCATTCTGGATACCTCATCTAAATGTGTACAACTCAACAGTTTGGCTCCATAAATATGATCTGAATAAACAGAACGCTGATATGCATGCTACTGTGAAATGGAACAATCTCAAGTGGCCATAGTGTTAGGCAAATATTTTCTAGTGAGAGTGGTAGAATTAATCTTTCACAGGGATGAACCACCTACATGTCCATTCAGTATCATCAGCCTCAAAATTATATATATGTTTATATATAAAATGTTTAATATATTTGTGTGCACATACATATATATGTACATATATGTTTAATACATATTAAATACATATGTTTAATATATTCGTGTGCACATATATATATATATATGTACATAGAAATGTTAACAAGGGACATTAATTGCCTAGTTATGTTCTATTTAAATGTGTATGTACTTATATTTCAATTTGAAAGCACTAATAATTGAGAAAAACTACTCTTAATGTTATAAAAGGTGGAGGGTGAAAGGGAGACACAAAGTTGAAAGCGTGGGGATGGGAGTGGAAAGGTCTCAGTGGAATTTTGAAGGAGTTAATACATTGATACCAATAAATTGTACAAAATTTACAAAGAAATAATTTTTTAAAACTAGAATGACACAGGCTGAGACAGGGAAATAGCGTAAGCACAAACAAGCACTTGCAAGCTCACAATGAATAAGCAAAATTGGCCAAAGCAACCTGTCAGCAGACCAAAAGCAGATAACTAATGATGCACACTCCTAGCCAATCACAACAAAACCAGCAGCAACCTTCAGTTTCTAAAGGACCAACCACAAATGTTCCTGTGGCAGCTTAATTACCTTAACTCTGTAAACTCCCCCCACCTTTTTGCAATAAAGAGTTTCTGAATTGGAATCTCTCAGAGTCTGTATCATTACCTCTGCATCTTCCGCATCTTCTTACCCCCTACCCCTTAGGAAACAGGGATTGCACGACAGGCAGCAGCAACAAGCCCTCAACAACTGGCACCCAACATGGATGCACCTTTTTATATTGCTAGCTTTTTGGGTTCTCCTTATCCTCTTTCCTACATTTTTTTTTCCTCATGTCTGTCTTCCTGGTTATAAACTCTCCATTATGAGTCTTTTAGTCCAGGTAACTCCACATAAGGGCTGACCACCCAGGAGGAAAAACCAATAAACAACCTCCGACCGTTCCTTTTCGCCCAGAGACACTGTATGAGAAGACAGCTGTGGCCTAAGAAACCATGGAAGTCCCTCACTATAAGCAGCACACTCAAGTCCACGAACACTATTTCCCCCTTCATTTCTGTCCTCCAGCAGACTCTCTTGGGACCTGAGAGCAACTGATGACTTTTGCCCAGGGCAACTTTGCGGGAATGTCTGAAGACTCTCTTGCTTTACTGGGAGTCCCTACCACTCTCTTTGGACTGTGAACTATTAGATTTCCTCTCCTAGTTTCTCCTCACAATTAATCCGCACAATTAATTATGCGACCACCTATTAAAGACCATTAGGGCAGTGATTGGTCTCTTAATTCACAGAAAAGCTTTTGTTGTTCCACTGCGGTTGAATCCCCTTTCCCTTCAGGGATGGGAAAGGTCTCCTTAGGGCTGTTACTTCCATTAGCTCCCTGGATCTGAGTGTGGGGACCTAGATGCAGCTGTTGCCATTCATAGCGTGTTCTCTGGTCACTTTCTTCTTTGCTGCCCCTCTTGACAGCCTTCAAGTCCCTCAAAATTTTTACACTCCAGGACAGTGTAGGCCAATTCTGCTATCATGTTCAGCAGGCTGTGGAACCATTTCCTGAATTTTTGACCCATGTCACCAATGCTGTTGAGAAGCACATCCCATCCGGCCCTACTAAAGAGCTAACCTGGGAAATGCTCAACACTGTCACCTGTAATGTCATCGTACCTGTTAGAAATGAAAATTTTCATAAGTGGGTCTTAGCCGCCCCTGATATTCACACACGGAACAGGCCCATTTTCACCCTTACAGCTTCCATCAACGCCTTGGTCAGTGCCTGTTGAAGGAGCTGTGGGCTGCTTTCCTGCCACCCAGCTCCTGGCCACCTGGCTAGCTCATGCCCAAAAATAACAACACACAAATTGTATTCATTTAAACACTGCCTGACCCATTATCTCTAGCTTCTTACTGGCTAATTCTTACATCTTGATTACCCATTTCTATTAATGTGTGTAGCACCCCAAAGTGCACTTACTGGGAAGGTTCTAGTCTACGTCCATCCTGGGTCAGTGCTTCATCGGGTCTGCCCTAGAGAGGAGAGCTATCAAGTCTGAGCTCACTTCCTCTTCCTCCCAGCATTCTGTTCTGTTTATTCCACCCACCTATGTTCTAACCAATCAGGGCCAAGCAGTCTCTTTATTAATTAACCAATGACCTTCCTCCATCAAGTGCCAAACTTGACAAGAATGATAATTCCTCTCCTCCAGACCGTACTTATTGGGGTTATGGACAGTCTGACCACTTAAATAGGGAATGTCCTAGGGCTCATCCAAAGACCTAATGCACTAAATGACTGGAAGTCTATAATTGTCATGAGACTATAGAAGCTCCCGGTGTGTTCTGATATGAATGATAGACTGGACAATGGCTTTACACCCCTAGTGCATGAACGAAAGTGGTGTGCCTTGGTATACAATGGTTAAGGTGAATGGTTCTTATCTACTGGGTAGATCTCTTCTACTTCAGAAGCTTAGTAGATGTCATTTTAAAAGATGAATTTCCTTAATAATAATAACCAGCCTTAATAGGGATTTTTTTTTTGGTTTTTCAAGACAGGGTTTCTCTGTGGCTTTGGAGCCTGTCCTGGAACTAGCTCTGTAGCTTAATAGGGATTTTAAATAGTTTGAGAGCATTGTGGAATATCCTCTTCCAGAAGCAAGGTGGCAACCGGGAGTTTCTGTTGCTCATACTCTATTGCTTAGCCAGCTCCCCAAGACAGTCTACGAAAATAAGCCATTTGCTGCCCTTCAGGCCAGTCAGCAGCCACTTGTACTTGGTGTACTCCCTGACCCAGGAATTACAGTGAAAGATGTAGACCGCAAAGATATTGCTGTAAGCAAAGCCAGGAAAAACAACAAACCACTTAGAGACGAAGTCTGCTATAAAGCGATTGCTAGGTCCAGTATGGACATGTTAGATAATCATTTCTTTAGGACATATGGCTTTCTGCCCTCCCCCTTTTAAAATTAAAAATAAAAAATTATGTTACACCATTAAAAATGCCATCCCCCAGGCTGCTATAGGATTTACATATGCCAATAAAACTAATTTTCAGTTAACAATAATTGGAGTTAATCATAAAAAAGGGGCCTATACCCAACCAAATCCTGGATCAGTACAACTAGGGGAGTCATTGGTGGTCTTTAAGGTAATGGAAATTACCCAATCAGAACCCAGAAATATTTTCTCAGATAACCACTATGCCACACAAGTATGCAAAATAGTATCTTTTGCAAAATTAAAGTCCCAAAGGATTCTATCTCCAAAACCATGCAAATTATTCAAGAACTTATCATAGTCCAGAGGACACCCCTGGCACATATACTATATCAGATCACATTCGGAGGTGCCAGGAATGCTAGCAATAGGCAACCATTGTGTAGACTGCCTAATTATGACTATGACAGTGTCCTTGCCTTGGCTGTAACATGTCAGACTCCTCCATCAGCAATTTCATTTGTCCTCTTAAAATGTAGACAAGCTTTTACCTGGTTTACCCTTGCCCAGATGTAATCATTTTATCAGAACCTATGCAACTTGCCTCTACATGAGTCAAGGCATTGGATTTGTCTACCACATTTTTGACCAAGTTTGGGATCACATAAAATCCCTGCTAGAGCCCTCTAAACTAGTTGCATGTTACCTTATGGAAGAGGTGGTGGTGGCTCTACTACGGCTGCTTAAGTGTCTCCTACAGCTAAGATCCTGACAACAGCTGGTAAACAAGGCGACACTACAGGTGTTAATGGCTATGGTGTGTGCTGGACCAAAGCCTGCAAAGGAAGTGGTCAGTGCTTGACTAACTCAAATACAGGAGGCCATTTAAAGCCCTAGTTCTCCTAAAGTTCTCCACTTGTTTTTGACTTCTGGGCATCTTCTGGGAACCCAATTCTTTGAGGACTGGTAGTCAAAAATGGTAGTCAAAGATGGTAGTCGAAGACAGAAACAGCGCAAAATGCTGGCACATCCCCTAGGCAGGGTTAAAATAGCTCCATAACTCCCACTAGGTTACCAAATAAAAATAAAATTAAAAAGAGGAGATGAGGCAGGGCAATAACGCAAGCACAAACAAGCACATGCAAACTCACAATGAATAAGGAAAATTGGCCAAAACAACTTGTCAGTGGGCTAAAAGCACAGTAACTAATGTTACACACTCCTAGTCAATCAAAACACAACAGCAGTGACCACCAGTTTAAAAAGAACCAACCAAAATGTTCCCATGTCAGCTTATTTTCCCTAACCCCCCAAAAAACCCTGACCTTTTTATAATAAAGAATTTCTGTATTGGAATCTCTCAGAGTCTACGTCACTGCCTCCTTGTCTTCTTGCCCCCTACCCCCTGGGCAATGAGAATGATACAACAGGCAACAACAAGAAGCCTGCAACAACAGGCTAATAAATAAATGAGTCAATATTTGATTTTCTTTTAAAATTGTTTTTATTTTCATCTTTTTAAAAAATCACATTTATTGATTGAGAATTCCAAAAATGCATATAAATTGTTTAGATCAAATCCACTTCTCCATCCTTTAGACTATTTCCCTGTATATCCTCCACTACTTTTTCCTTCAACCTTCATATGGTTTCTCCATTAACCCATAAAGTCTCTTTAGTGCTTCTTCTATAGGCACGAGTGTGGGAACTCATATTAGTACATATTCCACTTTTTCACTGTCAAGTCGCTGGAAAACTGACTGCCCCAGCAGCAACCCTCAACTACCAATAAATAGGTTCTCAGATTGGGATAGATTTTCTTTTTATGCTTTTCAGCAACTATGCATCCTATTTTGAAATGATGATTACTTCATCTCAACTGTAATGCTAAAGTTACAATTTAGAAAGTTCAATCAAGATGGAGTACTGAACTTAAAATATAATATGCTATAGGCACTTTGGAATATTACCTTAAAATGAAGTACTCAGTTACAAACCTTAATTTCAACAATATTTTTTGATGATTATTGCAATCCAATTAAGATATTCTGAAAATTCAAACTATGCTGAAAGAATTTATGCTTTTCATATCCATAACCAAGGCTGGTAAGTACATCTGTATACTAGAAAGAGTGTGTTATAAATAGGAGGTTCCTACTGATGCTCAGGAAAAGTTATAGATTTTTGAAAAACTCATTTTGCATAATCCTTTCCTTTTTATTTACATGTAAATAGTAGTTTAATTAAGTTTGATATATTCATATATTAAAACAACAAACTTTTATATTTAAATACCTTGCATTGTAAAATAATTAAGTGATTACATAATTATTGTCTCTATACATACATACATACACACACATATATATATATATATACATATATATATAATACATTGTATATGTATTTTAGCTTTCCATTTTTTTCCTTCATATTTCTTCCAAATTGACTGTACCCTTTAAGTATACATATAAGAAACTTGTATTTAGAAAGTTACTCAAATATGATCTCAGTTTATTTCATTTACTCCTCAGTACTTCCTTTTATTCTTCTTTACTCTGACTTACAATTCTCTTAGAATATGCATTGCAGTAATAGCTACCTTATTCATGAACAATATGGATGATGAGATAGATATGAAATGGAAGTTGTCTTAGTCAGTGTTGTATTGTTGTGAACAGAGACACTATGACCTTGTCAAGTCTTATAAAAAAGCATTTAATAGAAGCTTGCTAACAGTTTTAGAGGTTTAGGACAGTATCATCATGGAAAGAAGCATGAACCATGCAGTCAGACATGGTATCTGAGAGATCTACATCCAGATCTGAAGGCAGAAGGGAGAGAAGTTGCTGAGAGTTCTATGTCCTGGTCTGCAGGCAGCAGGAAAAGAGAGACCTTGATCTTGTCATCGGTTTCTAAATCCTTAAAACCTACCCACAGTGATAAACTTCCTCCAACAAGGTCTTACCTTTTCATAGTTTTAAATAGTGTCAGTCCATGACCAAACTTTTATATATATGTATGAGCTTATGGGCTGTTATTCAAATAATCATAGAAGTATTCTAAATTTATCATAAAATGAATATTGTCAACATTAGGCTTTCTCTCAACTATATTCAGTGACATTTTTATGACTCTGGAAGTTAAAAATCTTTGATGTGTCCCTTTAGAATGGCCTTGATTCTCGTTTGCTATTACTAATACCAATAAGTGACACAGTTAATAATTATAGTAATATGAGAATGTTTGTTATAATACCTTAAGAGTTTCATTAAAGAGTCCTATTCTTTATATATCCAACTGTATATGTATATCTTGAAGAAAGATTTTCTTCAAAGGAACTTAAATAACAAATCTAACTCCCTTATTATTGCAGAGACATGCCATTAAAATTGTTTCATTGAATGATGATAAGTGTCTATTGCTCAAGACTCTATACACTTGATTCATAGGATACACAGAAATCAAGCAGGTATTGGCCTGAAAGATTCATCAATAGTGTCTAGATATCAAAAGGTTGGAAATTTCTATGTGTTCTATTTGTGGAATAAAAAGTAACAAACATTTGTTATTGATGGGAAAAGTACCCACCAATATTATCTTATAAAATAATTTTATCTGACATCATTAATAGTTTCACTTTTAATATTCCTGATTTAATTGTATTGTCATTTACATATTCATTTCATTCATTTTCTGATATTTTCTGTATAATTTTTTTGGGACAATCTTCCAGTTTATTTATGAAATAAAGTAATCATGTTAAGTACCAAAATATGTGTATAAGTGATCCCTATTTGTATTTTACCAGGAATACACATCCAATTTTTTCCAATAATTTTTTTATGATTGGAGATATGCAATTTTTCTCACAAAACCTATTTTTATAATAAATTAGTTAATTATCTGATATTAACTAACTCTTATATTTTTAGACTAAATCCTACTCATCCATAATATTAGATTTATCCTATGTTAATGATTGAAGTTTATTAATATTTCTTCAGCATTTGCTTCCACATTCAAATGTATTGGCATAGGAGACTTCAACACACCTCTCTCACCAATGGACAGGTCAATCAGTCAGAAACCTAATAGAGAACTAAGAGAATTATTGGAGGTAATGAAGCAAATGGACTTAACAGACATCTATAGAACATTCCACCCAAATAGGAAAGAATATACCTTCTTCTCTGCAGCTCATGGAACCTTCTCAAAAATTGACCACATACTCGGAAACAAAGGAAACCTCCACAGATACAAAAAAAAAAATCAGTGTCCACCTGTGTCTTATCAGATCCCCACGGATTAAAATTAGAAGGCAAAAACAACGCTACCCCCAGAAAGCCGACAAACTCATGGAAACTGAACAGTCAATTACTGAACCAAACCTGGGTCAAGGAAGAAATTAAGAAAGAAATTAAAGTCTACCTTGAAATTAATGAAAATAAAGAGACAACATACTCAAACCTATGGGACACAATGAAAGCAGTGCTAAGAGGAAAGTTCATAGCACTAAGTGCCCACTTAAAGAAAACAGCGAAAGCATACATTGGAGACTTAACAGCACTTCTGTATAATTTTATATTTCAAAAAACGTAGAAAATACTTGGGATGTCATGATTTTATTACTAGCACAGGATTAAACATACTGTATACACTCATTTCCTAGAGAAAAAATTTCAAACTATTTTCTCTTTGGCTTTCATAATGATAATTTTCATTGCAATCTCTTCATATTTATTGTGCATATCATTTCATTTATCTTGTTTTTATTAATTTCTCTTATAATTATATTTTTCCATTCATAAGAAGAATACTGTTATCTTTTCTGGCATTTCAGTTAATTTTTTTTCTTTTTTTTGGTTTTCAGGAGCTGTGAGCTTAGTGGAAATGTGTTAATCAACTATTTCTTATAAATCTGTGACTGTAATGTAATTTTTCTTAATGTAAAATTTTCAGGGTACATTTTAAAACAAAATTCACATAAAATGGGATGTTACAATGTGATAAATGAAATTTGAAATTATTAATTTTTATTTTATCAGTTCTTGTAAAGATCTAATATTATTAGATGAATCTCCTATGACTAAGCGATAACAGCAACATATGGATGCAGAAAAAGTCAGTCTTTGAAAGGAAAGTATATTTTTAATTGTCAATTTCAACACAGATTTACTTTAAAATTTTAAATATTTATTTATATCAATAGAGTTTTTGCTGCCTAATGTAATATATAGGTTACTTGTGAATACACACACACACATGTGTGTGCAATTAAGTAAATAATCAAAGCTGTTTATTAAGTCAGTTTTCATGTACTTGCTCAATTTTTAAAATTACAACTGGACTGAGAAATATCAGACACACATATCACATATATCTATCTATGATAGATAGATAGATGATAGATAGATAGATAGATAGATAGATAGATAGATAGATAGATAGATA
>JABTXL010021554.1:4959721-5015957 GCA_025134845.1 Neodon shergylaensis
ATAGATAGATAGATAGATAGATAGATAGATAGATAGATAGATAGATATTACTACTTAATAGTCTTACTTGGTAAAATATTTACAAGTTGGTATGTGATAGAAAACAATACTTAACTATGGATTAGATAATTGTGAGTTAATACAAAGACATATTTTAATTATACTTGCAATTTTATAATTTTTGAATATTGTGTGGTTATTGTAATCTAGAGGTCTGTGTTCTATCAAAATATATGTAATAACAGTAAAATGCAGAGAATACACTGAGTAAAATTCATCAGGAACCAGATCATTAAACAGAATGCCTGTGAGTTGCTGGCATTAGGAAATGTTTAATGGCTGAACATGGGGGAGTTAAATGGGCCCAAGCAGGAAGAGAAATGTTTTCAGGAAATTATTCTTCACACAAATTGGGGGAGATGCCTTTGCCAAGCCCAGAGGGCATAGAAATTGCTGAGAGGACCAGAATATTGCAACCTACAATGAAAAACAAATTGATTAATATGACAAGACAGTTTTATAATTCTATTAAAATTTGTCTCATAACTCCAAAGAATAAACTGAAGCGAAGTTGAGCCTTCTCTAGAAACTATCTCATAGTCTGTATTTAAATTTAAATTACTTTTATCAGTTCTACAGATCCAAGACATTCTGAGCATCCAAAGAACAAGAACTGTAAATCATATGATTATGAAGTTTAATATATGGGTAAATGACAAATGATGAAAGGGGTATAGGACAAACTTGTGTACTAGAGTGTCTCAGCAGGTTTTATACATAAACATCACCTCTGAAAATCTTGAGAAGTAGCAGTATTCCTGTTACTTTTATGCACTGTACACAGAGTGCAGTTTAAGTTATAATTCTTTAGTGATTTCAGTATAGCACACTAGCTTTGTTAACACTTGGGTAGTTAAAGTTCATATAAATTATCTTAAATGGATTGAGTATCTATGAATTGCCATGCCATAGTCACTGTAGTACACCATTTGTAATTGGCAATTCCTAGTGAAATAGGGCACTAGAAATATACTGATAATCTAAAAACAAAATAAAACAAGATCAAAAAAACAAAAACGAATGATGAGTGATGTTATTCCTCCTACCACATTGTTTGGGATCTTTGAAGGCTTTCAATATAGTAAGTTAACAAGGATCTGGCTAGTAATGTGCTGTGTGAATGAAAGTTGATATAAACGAGAGAATTTTTTTTTTGGATCTAATGCTGTGAAGAGTCAAGGATAATTATGAAAGCACAGAGTTGTAGGTGTTTCCTTGTAAGGACATGGGGGGAATAAACCTCAAAAAAAGTATTCTTTTTAATTGCTTTATAAATAATACCATTCAAAATTTCCACTTTCTCCCCTCTTCCCATTTCCCTTCCACCCCCTTCCCCTCCCCCTCCAGTCTTAAGAGAGGGCAGGATACCCTGCCCTGTGGGAAGTCCAAGGTCCTCCTCACTTCATCCAGGCCTAGGAAGGTGTGCATCCAAACAGACTAGGATCCCAAAAAGCCAGTACATGCAGTAGAGACAAATCCCAATGCCATTATCTTTTGCTTCTCAGTCAGCCCCTATTGTCAACCACATTCAGAGAGTTTGGTTTGATCACAAAATGACTTGCATGTAAGGGGAGGACAAGGTCATTAACTAAGACTGGGCATGCAGGAGTGGCATAGAGATCAGGGAGAACTGTATTAAATGGAATAAATTACATAAGCTCTTCTTCTGGAGAAAACACCATCAAGTAAGTAGACAATTGCGCAATCCATAAAGTGGTAGCCAGGGAAGTGATGAAAAGCTGGAGACAGAAGGTAAGAGAACTGGAAGCATGGTGAGAGTCACCCAAAATAGCAGATCAGCTGAAGGAAGAGAAGCAGAACAAGTAACAGAGCAACGAAGGCACAGAGATGAGCAAACACTTGGTGCGATCTGCATACGGATGGCATGAGACTGGGGTGCAGAGGGTGTACTCTCAGCGATGTGCAGCAGACAGAACTATAGGGACATTGCCTGCCAGCCTTCGGTTGTAGACATTGGGAAATCATTTTACATGCTTCCCAGGATATTTTAGTGGGATTTAGAAGTGAAAACCATATTGCAGTGGGTGGAAACAGCAAATATGATATGAGGAACACAAGACAGAGAATATGGTCTCATGTTAAAAGAATCATCACACTTACACACCCAGATTTATTCTCTTGCAATGAAAACTAGGGTAACAGAATGATAGGATTTTTGTCAGACCATATATTTTAGTTTTTAAGGATGGAGAATATACCCTCGATTTTCTTTTTGTTTTCAGAAGTTTGTTCTGCAGACAACTGCTTGGGAAAATATCATTGAACAGGCAGTCAGTATACTTTTATGTATATGGGACTTAGCTCTATATTTTGGAATGTGTGTGCAGTCTGCATAACTACTTCGTCATCTATCTTGTTGCTAGCTCATTTTTGTGACTTGTCAACATAAGATTGTCATCACAATGGGCATGTGCTGTCCCTGTTAGAAAATTCAGTTGATACAAACTTGAGGCCATAGAGTGCAATTTCCCTACACATTCCGGGCTGTGTTATTTTAAAGTGAGTTCATGGATGAGATTTTAGTTAAAATGGATCTGCTTGACAGCATGGTTCTCTCATATATAGTATTTATGTAGGACATTAAGAGTCTCATTGTCAACAAGAACAAAAGGTTGTAAAGCTCTAGGGAAACCCAACTCATTTTCACATCTCTTACATATCATTTAGTTCAAGTTCAATTATCATTGACATTACAAATAACCCAATACCAATCCTTTTAAAACTGTGCAAAAGCACCTTGACAAATATAGTACAACCTATTTATATAGCAACATCATTTTTTTCTCCAACACTTCACGGTACTGAAAAAAGTACAAAATGGGAAAAGCAAATAAGCAGACATATAATTGAAACAAACATTTAAACTACCTAAATTATAAGCTGTCCAGTGAATATAGTTACATGATCCTAAGTTTTATACTCTTTAGCCTAGATTATTGCTTGTCTTTTCTATATGAATTTTTTAAATGACCATAAACATATGCAATACCACTTTAATAGTGGGAGATAAAGACCCCCAAAATAAACTCAACAAAACACATTTATTGTGTGACTAATAACCTCTAGGCCTCCACTCATATTTACTAGGATTCTAGAGCCAGAGTGCTTAAGCATAGAAGAAGTTGGAAAGACACACAGATCTCCTTGGGAGGTAAAAAGAATTGGAGGATCTTGTGAAGAGGGGTGAGAAAAATAAGATTGAGAGAGGGAATTATGAGACAAATAAAATTGAAGAACATTTGAAAAGTGGTATGGAAGCCTAGAACACTTGAAGTATAATATATGAAGGTGATCCTAATGTAGCATCCAAAAAATGAGGGAGGTAGAACCACAGATGGCTGTCTCTTGTCATCAAATGAAGATTCCAGTATTGGGTCTCAGTTTCATTCAATTGAGCTCTACATAAAATCTTAATTGGAACTATAGGTTTAAATATATTTCTTAAATTTGGAATTAATAATTTTAATATGTTTTTAATTAAAATCAAATTTCATCACTTTACTCTTTCCAATTCTCCCAGTTGCATCTACAAGGTACCATCCCTCTTGTAAATACATTTCTATTGCCCAAAGTGATAGGTTTCATAATGATACTGATTCAAGTATATCCTGTGCTTTAATTGCATCCACCCACTTTTATGATCTTTACTCAACTACTGGTCCCTTTCCTACTTCTTCCAGTTCTGCTTTTACGTCACACAACACGCACACACAATATTGGCTCATACAAACAGATTTGCGTTTAAATACATTTATATAATCTTATTTGCAATCTAGACTCCATACAAAGGAAAACACATAAAGCCTGAATCTGAATTCTTAAGGTAAAAGCGATTATATCAACTCCTGTCCAAACTCCTAAAACTTACATCCTTGAATAAATTCTTTGAGGGTAATTGTGGTTTTCTTGTTCATATGCAACAATGTGGTTTTGTGCACTAAGATTTTTGGTGGCCATAAACATTTATTCTGAATGTATACACTGTGAATAGTGCCAAAGTATAGTGAACTTGCAGAGATTCTTTGTTCACCGCTATAAGTGCTACATACAGATCATTCACTTCTACATTTTAAAGATCATCATAATTATAAAGGTAGATAGATAGATAGATAGATAGATAGATAGATAGATAGATAGACAGACAGACAGACAGATAGATAGATGATAGATAGATGATAGATAGATAGATAGATAGATAGATAGATAGATGGATAGATAGATGATAGATAGATAAATAGATCATAGATGATAGATAGATGATAGATAGATAGATAGATAGATAGATAGATAGATAGATAGATGATAGATAAATAGATAGATACATAAATAAATAAAGTTATATAATTATTTACTGTTTGAGGTGAAACTCAGTGCCACTTTAAATTATAGTTCTTTGATGGCCCTGAGTTTTGACTAATTATTCACATTCTGACTTTTTTGATTGATCATTTGAGAAGATATATTTTTTCATTTCATTCGCTCATTTTTTAGTTGCATGTCCTTTAGATTGCTTTTCTTTAGTTGTTAGTAGATTTCAGATGCTCATGTCTGCACAAAACATAGCTGGAAAATGTTTCCTGCATCACGGGTATTGTTTCTCTATTTGTCTTCAAACTTTCTGATTTCATGTAATTCCAGTTGGCAATATAGGGATAATTGCCTATGCTATTGGAATCCTTTACACAAAGTCCTTGTCTGTATCAGAAAGTGTTTCCTGTTTTATGTTGCCAGTTTCATAATTATGGGTCTCATCTTAAGATTTTGATCAACTTTTGAATCAGTTTTTAACAGGATAAGAAAGAAAGTTTTGTTATCATTCTTCTGTGTATTGATATCCAGTATTCCAAGTACCACTTTTTGACATGAAGGGGTATTTTGGCCCTAATGAAAGCTTTTTAAAGCAACATTGATACAAATAGTAGTAGGTGATGCTACTGTGGTTTCATTTCAGCCACTTATACTTTTTTCTAATTTTTTTTGAGTATCTAACTTACGAAGTACTCAGTTCTATTATAACACATGTACCATTGTTGTCTTTATTAACCCCATTACAGCTCCATGCCCTCATTCTTCTCTCCTGATCTGTATTTCTGTATCTTAAAAGAAACCACTATGCTTTCATTTATAATTATTGTCAGTTCCACATGATTTGGGGAAATGGCATAATTATTTTATTAATTAGTTCTATTAAAATTTACAACTGGGAACTAAAATTTGAAGCTGGGAGAGAAAAATGAAGAAAAGTATTTCAAGATGCCAGTTTAGAAAGGAATTACTGAAAAGGAAATGCATGTGTGCATGCACTTATGTATGCATGTGTGTGTGTGTCTATCTATGCGCCTGATGGATGGGCTTCAATACTGCATTCATATCTTTGCTACTTGTAGTACCTCCACAATATACATAGTTATTAGTTATTTGCACGTACATTTGTAATGTGAACTAACTTCCACCTTCTTTTATTTATTACAAATAATGGTATAACTGAAACATTCAATAGTTACAAATTTAGACCCTTGAGGAAACTCAGTACTTATGTTTTTAGAATCTATACTAATTTACATTTCTACCACAGTGTGCAGAGTAGTTCCCAATATCCTCATTAATATTTGTATTTGTTGTTTTAGAATGAAAACTTCATTGTAATAACTTTGAAATGAAACATATTAGAACAAAAAATTATTTTGCAACAAGGACAACAAGCTAGTACTTCAGAATAGCTATTCTAACAGCACGATAGTTAAATATGATTTGTTGTTGTTTTAATTTATATATATAAATTAAATATTTATATATATATATATATATATATATATATATATATATATATATATATTTGGTTTTTCGAGACAGGGTTTCTCTGTGGCTTTGGAGCCTGTCCTGGAACTAGCTCTGTAGACCAGGCTGGTCTCGAACTCACAGACATTAGCCTGCCTCTGCCTCCCGAGTGCTGGGATTAAAGGTGTGTGCCACCATCGCCCGGCTTTAATTTTTATATATTTTTTTCTTTGTGTTAGCCATTCTGATTGGGTAAATGCACTCTTAGTGAAATTCTTACTTAATTTTCCTTCAAAGAGGAGATCAAGATCGTTTCATGAGTTTATTGACTATTTTTATATTTTTTCCTTTGATTTCTGTTTAATTGGTATTCAGTTCCATGGACTGAAATATATGTTTTTTCAGTGTTTCTTTTTTTGAGAAGTTCATGGCCATCACTCCCTTTTTAGATAAATACTTTGCAAAACTTTGGTGTCATTCATCACAGCAATGGTTCCTTTGCTCTGAAAAGTTTCTTAAGATTATAAATTTTTATTTTCAGTGATTGTAATTTTATCTTTACCTACTAAAGTCATATTCTGAAAGTTTATTTCAAAGACGACATCTTGATATTTCCCCCTTTTCCCTAAGAAACTTCAAAGATTCAGTTTGTAAATTCTTTGATCTAATAAGAATAAATTTCCACCTCCCACACAAGGTAAGAAACATAGGTTCTGCTTTTTTTCCATCCTGAGATGGTTATTTTCTGTTGTCAACTTACCTCCAGCGGGAACTAAATATACACTCAAACAACTGGTCATACTTGTGAGGGATTTTTTTTTTCAATTGAGATCAGATGATATACCCTAAATTGGGGCCAGACTTTCCAGTGCCAGCCTGTACAAAGGATTTGGAAGACAACAGAAAATACATATTTTAGAAAAGACAGTGTTTTCAGAAATAGTGATCACAATCTGGATATCATCACGTAAAAGAATTAAAATAGTTCCCCATCTCTCGCCTTGTATGAAAAGATTATCCCATATCAGTCTAGATTGTATAATGCATTCATGTGTTTTTAAAAATACTGCAATGCTTTTGCTTCTAAGGTTCAGTAACCTAACTTGAAATTTTGATATCTCGTAAATATTACTTTTAGCTCCATATTACTTTAGCTAATTTGGCAGTATGTTTTTATTTATGTAGGTAAGACAAGGATATTTTATGGTTTTGCATTGTCGGTAGAACTCTTTCAATACATCCATTTTCATATCCAAATGGGAGGTATATTTGCCGATGATATGTTTCTATAGTTCAAAGGTTGTAATGTCTCAACCAGGACACTTTGAGATGTGGTAAACACTTTCAATAAAGTACCCTGATACAAAATCAAGTTAATAATCTTTGGATTGCTATATACAAGTAGCAATTATACTTACAGAGGGAAAATAAAAACAAGGAAATAATCTAATTCACAGTAGCCTCAAAATAAAATGTTTAGGGATTAACATAATTAAGTCAAAGAAAGGCAGCTACTGACTAATGAAAGCATTAAAACACAGAATAAGCTAAAATTGAAGAGGACACTAGATGAAAAAATTGGAAGTTAAAAATATCTTGGCAAACTTCAAGTGTGCTTATTTTAAAAAGACATTTAGTATGTGAGAGAGATTACTCAGAAGTTAATGGGTTTTTGATATTGTTGCATAGGGTATGAATTTGGTAAGCAACATTGAGACAGGTAGATCACAAATATACACACACAAGAGAGAGAGAGAGAGAGAGAGAGAGGAAGAGAGAAAGACTGATACACACACAAACACAAGTATATATAAACAAGTAAATTAGATATTTAAAGAGTTATTTAGCTTTGTTTATTCATATAAATAGTTCTGCTTTCCAGGTTTCAAATAAAAGACATTAATTGGAAAACTGTAGTGAAAGATGAGTTTTTGAGTTTTGAAGGGGATTATAGACTGAGAGTAAAAAATGGTATAAATCAATTGTGACATACACAGTAAGAACAACAAATAACCGTGGCATTTGGAATTTTTTTTTGAGGTACGATTAATCTTATTGCATTTATTTTAATCATACATTTTGGACTCAGCCGATATTTTATCTACATCAAATGTCAAATGCTACCCCAATTTCAATGGATTTTACAATTAAGAATTCGCTCTCATTTACACAGTTTACAACAGCCTTAATGAGGTGTTAATGAGCTGTCAATTTCTAATATATGCTAAAGAATCATAGCAGTCTGTGAGGAATTCCAAATAAAAAAAAAGAAATATTTTAGTCTTCAAAACTTGTTCGTATGGATCATTCCAAGATTTATGAGCCCATTTAGGTTGTGCCCTTTTGAACCAATACAAGTTATTAAGGAACCATTCCTTGAAAAATGCTAGGTTCGCTTCACCTGGCAATGGATGGAGATAGAGACAGAGATCCACATTGGAGCACTGGAGTGAGCTCCCAAGGTCCAAATGAGGAGCAGAATGAAGGAGAACATGAGCAGGGAAGTCAGGAGGTGCACCTACCCACTGAGACGGTGGAGCTGATCTAATGGGAGCTCACCAAGGCCAGCTGGACTGAAACTGATGGAGCATGTGATCAAACCGGACTCTATGAACGTGGCAGTCAATGAGGGCTGACTGAGAAGCCAAGGACAATGGCACTGGGTTTTGATCCTACAGCATGTACTGACTTTGTGGGAGCCTAGTCTTTGTGGGATGCTCACCTCCTAGACCTGGATGGAGGGGGGGAGGACCTTGGACTTCCTGCAGGGCAGGGAAACCTGACTGCTCTTTGGTCCGGAGAGGGAGGGGAAAGGGGTAGGAGGAAGGGGAGAGAAATGGGAGGAGGTGGAAATTTTTAATAAATTTAAAAAAAATGCTAGATCCTTGAACATTATAATCAATTGGTGAAAATTTAGATGTGAAAATATTTTAATATTCATGGCTGATATTATAGTATCAAGAATACATACAAAATCCCAACTCATAGGGTTATGATTCATGTATCATAGAAGACTTTTTGGAATGTATCATGAGGATTTTTGTACATGAACTCATGCTGAACAATTCAAAATAAGAGTGAGACCAATAGTACTAATATTCTATAATTGACATTATACTTTGAAACCAATTCCCCTAACTGTAAACAAACTTCCATACATAAAGATGCTTCACTCATACACTCTATTTTAAATTGAATGCATGTAGGTAAGTACTGACAGCATCCCGATGTTTTTTTCAGACAGAGAGCCATGATTGAAGAACCAAGAATAATCTATTTCACAGATATACACAGATATAAACATCGCGGGTCACTGATAGGCACATTGAATCTAGAAGCAATAAATGTAGATCAAAGGACATGGGAAAATGGTAGGATTTCCAAAGGAAAGAAATGGCCAGAGATTCTTATGTAGTTCTCTGATGTACACCAACAAACATATTTTATTTTCATTTAAAAATCAGTCTGTCTATCATTAAACTATCTTCCTATTGTTGCCCTCATGTGGTTACTATAAAAAATGAAACTCCTTAGTAAAATATTACTGGGCATTAACTGGACAGTGAGGATATAGAGTCACAACTGATTCTGGGATTAGGATGGAATTCCAGCTTCTGTGGGACTAAAGGCACATAAGGCTTTTTACAAATGTATGAATATGGGAAACAATTTGGGTTTTTATACAAGGTCAATAGCTTTTGAGCCATTTGAGAAAAAATCCATTAAGATACAAAAGAAAAAGGACAACCAATGTGAAATGGTCAAGCTCATAACTAAAACTGATTTTTCCTCTTCAAACACTCCTGCTACATATCTGGATAAAACTGGCTGAAAGCAGAAAAAAAAAATGAAAGGGGTAGTGGTGATAGTATTTCATTGTCATTTTACAGAATCTTGAACCTTCTAGAAAACAAGCATCAGGTTGACCTGTGAGGGACTATTAATCTCTTGACATGCTCTTGGGTCATTATGTTTACTAACTACAATAAGGTGAGAAAATTCACATCATGTAGGCAAGTTAGTTGCTCCATTTTCTGGTTTTGGTGTCTGAACTGAATAACTGGGAGCAGTGAGTTGAGCAGTGGTCTTTCTTTACTGCTTTCTGTTTCCTGAATGTAGATTAAACGCTACCTGATACTTCCAGATCATCCCATGCCTCAGCGGACTTTGTCTTTGAACTCAGAACCAACATAAATATTTTTTCCTTTAAGGTCCTTTTGTCAAAATATTTTATTACATCAACTGGTAAAGAAACTAAGATAAAAAATTCAAGCAGAAAGTACATGTTCCCACAGTTGTCAAGCAGTTCAGAGAGAGTACTAGAGTTTGCTATCAAAATAATAGAAATAATACAAAATCACATATAAAGTTACCTGTCTATGATTAATAATATTATCACATTACTCTACCATATCTGACATGATTATTGTGTCTTAATTGCCTAATAAAATTGTCATACACTGTGAACTAAGGTTGAACACATGAAATATTTCGGAAGAATAATTGTAAAAATTTCTTTCACAATAGCTTCAAAATATCTAAAATACCTAAGAACTGATGATAAACAAGAGTGATATATTTATTGTCTAAAACTTTTAAATGCTGTTTATGAAACTGAAGAAGCAAAGGGTAAAAGGATATCAAATGCTCACAGACTAGCAGAGTTAATGTTGTGAAAAACGTTATATTACTGAAAAGATTCAATAGAGTCATTGCAAACGCTACCAAAATTACAATTACATGCTTCACATTAATTGGGAAAACACCATGAAGTTAATATGATAGTAATAAATATCATAAGTGCTCCCTGATAACCCAAAGCAGAGAGTGTTATGCTGGAGGTACTGCAATATCTATTTTACAATAAAACTACAGACAGTGGAGTCACGTTTCGCATATTTATATTGCAATTCATAATATGGAAAATTACAGTCATGAAGTAGAAAGGAAATAATTTTATGATTGTAAGTCACCACAACATGAGGAACTGCATTAAATGCTTGCAACATTAGGAAAGTTGAAAATCACTGCTGCAGGGCCTTAGGAACAAAATAGCATAATTATAAACAAAAATAGATGCAAAGAACTATAACAGTACCATATAAAAGTTTGGCATAACTACATTTAGCTTTAGTCATAAGTTTGCATAAAGGTATCAAAAAGATCAGCCATAAATAAAGGACATTGAGCCTATAATTCAGGTTCTTAGAGAAGCTAAATAAGAAGGAGAACTCAAAGAAAAACAAACAGGCATCCTCCTGAATTTTAACCTTCAACAGGCGATGAAAGGAGACAGAGACAGAGACAGAGACCCACATTGGAGCACCGGACTGAAATCTCAAGGTCCAAATCAGGAGCAGAAGGAGAGAGAGCACGAGCAAGGAACTCAGGACCGCGAGGGGTGCACCCACACACTGAGACAATGGGGATGTTCTATCGGGAACTCACCAAGGCCAGTTGGCCTGGGTCTGAAAAAGCCTGGGATAAAACCGGACTCGCTGAACATAGAGGACAATGAGGACTACTGAGACCTCAAGAACAATGGCACTGGGTTTTTGATCCTACTGCACGTATTGGCTTTGTGGGAGCCTAGGCAGTTTGGATGCTCACCTTACTTGACATGGGCACTCTTGTGGGACTCCTAAGTGGGAGAACAGGACTATCCCCAAGTCATTTACAGGCTTTTGGAACCCTGTTTTTCATACTGCATTGTCTTGCCCAGTCTTAATACATGTGGAAGTGCTTAGACTTACTACAACTTGATATGCCTTCTTTTGTTGCTATGCATGGGAGACCTGCTCTATCCTAAAGAGAAAAGGAGGTGGAGTGCATTGGGGTGGAGGAGTAGAGGAGGGTTGGGAGTGAGGAACTGGAAGGAGAGGAGGGAAGAGAAACTGAGGTCAGAATGTAAAATAAGTAATTGAATAAATTTATTTTAAAATTATAAATTTGTGTTAGTGTAAGTTCTTATTAGTCAAGTTGTCACAAGCTCTATTAAGAGAATGTTTGCATCAGTTTGGGACTTAAGCATGCATTTGGGATTTTCCTACTTAATTGAAAAATATTTATATTTAATTTTATATTTTCCATTATAGTTACAACATTTCTCCATTTTCTATTCTCAAACTTTCCCAAATATACCTCTCCATTGTCCTTACAGTTCATGATTTTTTTTACTAACTACTACTGTATTCATAAATGTATATGTACTTGGAACTGCAAGCTGAATTGTATGTTCTTCCCTTGTGAAGGCCATCTTTCCCACTCCCAACTTTCTTTAGTTGCCTGTAGTGTTTTTGTTGTTGCTCTTGTTTCTTGCTGCTATATCTTTCTAGCTCATGCTTGAGAAGTTATGTTGGTGAGTATGAATAACAGAGCTGATGTGTCATCTAGTCATTCAGCACCTGGGCATAACTGAGAGAGAACCAAGATCATTGATCGTAGAAAAATACTCCATACCCATAATTTTTGCAGCCCTACTCACAATTGCTTAGTGATAGAATCAGCTTAAGTGTTCAATGTCAAATATATAGAGAATAAAAATGTGTTCCTTTTGAAGTATTTTTTTTTTTGGCCTAGGGAGTATAACTAGGTAATCCTAAGAAAAAAATAGCTGGCATTTGAGACTGCCATGTTAAGCAAAACCCTTCATATATAAAATTCTGGGTAAGGGGAGTGGAAAGGACTTGAAAACAAATATGAGAGTGTGAGGATGTGGAGAAGAGTAAAAAAACTGATCAGAAGGGTACGAATGGAAGGATTCCTGTGGCATATAAAGCAACAGAGTAATATACTCTATTAATTTGCAAAACTGTGTGCTCTCATAACCAAAAACTGGAAATAAACCTAAAAGTTGGAATTAAAAATAAAATATGGGACTCAGAAATTACCCGTATTTCTCTTGCAGTGGACCAGAATTGGTTTCTATCATTCACATGAGCACTTAAGAAGAGCCCAAGTTCAAGTTCCAGAGAATGTGACACACTCTTCTGTCCCCTAGAGCCACTGCATGCATGTGCACTAGTTAATGAACAGACAAATACCAAATTTAGAATGAAAATAAGTTTTTAACAATTCCCTGTGCTTTCTGAAAAAAAAATAACTTCATGTACCACTCTATCTTAACCTTAAATAGTAACTTAGAAAATGTATTATTATCAGAACAGTCAGAGTTGGAGTAAAGAATTAATTAGTAACTTAGTAGTTTGTATTATTAGTAAAGTGATGATGTCATGATGATATGCACATTTCATGTTGTTAGGGCAACTTATTCTCAACAGCTACTTAGAATATTGGTATTATGGGAACTATGTTATGTTGAGGTCTATTTTTCTCAAATGTGTTCTTACTTTTTTTTATTTTTTTAACCAAAAAAATTTATTTAATAACGGAAAAATTCAGTTTAACTGTTATCATTATTATTTATTGTCATTTACATCTGCAGTAATAGGTTACTCATGTGAGATCAGGCTGATTCACTCACATAGGTATTGATTAGTAACTTGAAATTAAATATTTTAATGATAATTCAACAGATATGTTTTCTTTCTCTTTCCTAATAATTTTCTTATTACTTTATAAATAATACCATTCAAACTTTCCACTTTCTCCCTTCCTCCCACATCCCTCCAGCTTCCCCACTCACTCTTCCCCTCTCCCCCTCCAGTCCAGAGAGAGGGCAGGGTACCCTGCCCTGTGGGAAGTCCAAGGCCCTCCCCACTCCATCCAGGCTTAGGAAGGTATGCATCCAAATAGAATAGGATCCCCAAAAGCCAGTACATGCAGTAGAGACAAATCCCAGTGCCCTTATCATTGGCTTCTCAGTCTACCTCAATTGTGAGCCACATTCAGAGGATACAGTTTGATCTCATGCTCATTCAGTCCCAGTCCAGCTGGATTTGGTGAGCTCCCATTAGATCGGGCACACTGTCTCAGTGGGTGGACCAACCCCTTGTGGTCCTGACTTCCTTGCTTATCTTCTCCCTGCTTCTGCTCTTCAACTGGACCTTGGAAGCTCAGTTCAGTGCTCTGATATGGGTCTTTCTCTATCTCCATCTGTCGCTGGTGGAAGGTTCTATGGTGATATTCAAGATAGTCATCAGTCTGACTACGAGACAAGGCCAGTTCAGGCACCCTTTCCTCCACTGCCCAGTGTCTTGGCTGGGGACATCTCCATGGACAACTGGGAACCCCTTTAGAGCCAAGCCTCTTGACAACCCCAAAATGGCTTCCTTAATTAAGATATCTTCTTCCTTGCTCCCATAACCGTCTTTCCTCCATCTCAACCATCCCACTCACCTAAGTGTTCCCCAACCCTCTTCTTCTCCCTTCTCTCTCTTCCTCTCCCCCTCTCCCCTTCACCCCAGCCCACCCCAACCCCCATGCACCCAACTTTTGGCTAGCGATCTTGTCTGCTTCCAATTTCCAGGAGGATCTATATATGATTTTCTTTCTTTTTAATCTAAAATTGCCAGAGACTATAAATGAAAAGACTTTACTCTTGGCCATCATACATGAGAATCTCATCACTGTAGTCCACTTCTTAGTAAAGCTGCTGGTACACTTCGAAAAAAATTAAGTGATCATCAAGACAATGGTAGTTATGGGCAAAACTGAGATCTTTATGGTGAAAGTTGTAAATATATATTTACATTTCTATCATAGGAAATATCCACTGATGGTGGGCTTTTTTTAATCCTACTACAAAACTGTTCAAAGTGGAGCTTTTAATCCACATGGTAAGAAATCTATCATATAAAAATGAGGAATAAAAGAATTCCAGAATTTCTAAGAATAGGATAGGCATACCTCTTGGTTCTAACGTAGAAGAGTAAGGAGCATCCTATTGTTTGCTCTCCAACAGTGCTCTCCATGATTAACTTCAAAGACTTGCATATTTTTTTTGTATTTTTATACTTTATTTTACTAAAATAATTGACGTCATTAACTCTTAAATTGACAATGGTACTGACATTTATTTACCTTTTCAAATTGTGTGTTCTGCAAATACAACCCTCTGCAAATGTAACAGAGTACCCTTCTTCTGTTCTCTCAACCCCTAGTAAACACCCATTTACCTTCTATCACTGTAATCATCACTATATAAAAAATCATTTTTTGTTCTTAAGGAACCATGCAGTATTGATACTTTGCAACTGCTTATCACTAATATATCAATAATCGATGTCACAAATTATCAAAGAATGTTTATGAAAGTAGTTCCTGCTGTGTAATTTTATTGTATTTCACTTTTCTAAAATTCAGGTTTGATTTTATGTGCACAAATCACAATTTTCATATTGACTCATTTTTTTTTCCAGTGGGCACTTTATTTGATTCAATACTTAAGATGTGAGGGCTCCAATTCTTCCAGTATTCAAAAGCACTAATTTTATCTTTGTTTTTGAATACTCTCATGTGAATATTCTCATGCTTATGAAATGGTGTATCATTAGAGATCTGAATTACATCTCCCTCTGGCTCAGTGTTATTAAGCAGTATTTTGTACACTTATTGCTGTCTAATTTATCTTCTGTGGAGAAATAACTTTTGAAGACTTTTACTAGTTTTTAAATGAGATGTTTATCGTCATATTAAATTTTAAGAATTCTTCAGTTTTTTGGCCATCAATTCAATTCTATATATAATTTGCATTTTTCTCCTTTTCTATGTTGACCCCTTTCTGTTTTGACAGAATCTTATGATGTATTGTTTAATTGATGAAATATAATTAGATTGTCTTTTTGATAACAGGTTCTTTTGTGACATTTCTAAAAAATTCAAAGTAAATTTAAACACAATTCCCTTTCTCTACTATCTTCTAAGGCATTTGTTGTTTGAGGCTATACATGCAGAGTTTGAATTTTTTTTTTTGAGAATAGTATTAGAAAAAGCTCCATGATTACTTTCAACCATTTGAATACTAGTGATACTCCTGTGAAAATTATTTTTATTTATTATTTATGTAATGGTATGGTTTAGACTATGTGGTCTGCTACAATGATTTCCCTTTCTCTCATTAACTTCTGCCACTTTCTACCAACTACCAAAGACGATAAATTTGCTTCACTCTCTATTTCTCTATTTCAATTGCTTTTTTAAAAAAAAAAACTATTTAGGGACTATTGAGATTCTACTTTGAAGATAGAAAAGAAAAAAAAATCATGTTGAGACTTTTTTTATTTTTTATTTATTTATTTATTAAAGATTTCTGTCTCTTCCCCGCCACCTCCTCCCATTTCCCTCCCCCTCCCCCAATCAAGTCCCCCTCCCTTCCTCAGCCCAAAAAGCAATCAGGGTTCCCTGCCCTGTGGGAAGTCCAAGGACCACCCACCTCCATCCAGGTCTAGTAAGGTGAGCATCCAAACTGCCTAGGCTCCCACAAAGCCAGTATGTGCAGTAGGATCAAAAACCCATTGCCATTGTTCTTGAGTTCTCAGTAGTCCTCATTGTCTGCTATGTTCAGCAAGTCCGGTTTTATCCCAGGCTTTTTCAGACCCAGGCCAGCTGGCCTTGGTGAGTTCCCCATAGAACATCCCCATTGTCTGAGTGTGTGGGTGCACCCCTCGCGGTCCTGAGTTCCTTGCTCATGCTCTCTTCTTCTGCTCCTGATTTGGACCTTGAGATTTCTGTCCTGTGCTCCAATGTGGGTCTCTGTCTCTGTCTCCTTTCATCGCCTGATGAAGGTTAATATTCAGGAGGATGCCTATATATAATTAGTGATCCTAGAGAAGCTAAATAAGGAGAACCCATGTTGATACTTTTGAGAGTGATCACATTTATTTTATAGAAACACTTATGATTTATTTCCCCTCAATTTCTGCTACGAGTAAATGGAAAATGAGCTGTGTATTACAATAATTTGGAATAAATAGTTTAATCATGCACAAATAAAATGAAAAATGGGAAAACCAGACAATAAAATTATTTAATTATTAAGTGATATAATAAATTGAACTATGCATATTTAAGAAAATAAATATGTATTTGTCTTTATTGCTTGATGTTTTACTCAAAGATACTATAAAGTGAGATAAGACTGTATGTGAGATTATTTATTATACCTCTAACTGCCACAAGTCAAACACAATGTGATAAAAACTACTTAGTTGTAAAGAACATGAAAAAGCAAAATAGATTTGAGTCAGCAAACAGGCCACATGACTGAGAAGTCCTGATGCACTCCTTTCCATTAGTTCCCCATTGAATAAGCCGAAGTTTAAATTACCATCTTCAAAGTTTAATTTATTTTCTTAGTCAAGCAGTTAACCACATTTATAGATGCCAGACTCTCCTAGGAAGGGAAAGTGCTGACAGCAGCAGCATGAAGAGGAGACAGGGATGAAAGAGAATGTAAAGCTCTATTTAAAATGCAAATGCAGGATTATTCAAATAGCCTTTTCTAATTATTGAATAAATTTTTACATTTTGGTGCAGGTATATCAATTTAATTTTAACTATAATTTCTCCTTTATTTTAGTGACAAACTTAATAATCCAGATTTACCTCTCTACAACTTTATGTAAACTTTATTCTGGGAAAGAGGTTCTGTTGGGAGATTTCATTATTATTTTATTATTAAGATTTTTATTATTTTATTTTATGGGAAAATTAGATGACTTTATTATATATTCATTATATGTAATTATTTGTATTCATATATATTATAAATTTGGAATTAAAAGGATTAATGAAGAATTTGAGGATCCTTCAGAGGTCACATAATTCAAGTCCTCATCTAATGTAACAGTGCTGTTTTGTAAATATCCCTTAGAGCCCAATAAATTTATATTTAATTGCTTGTACTAAAAGGAAACACTATTGCTTGACATATGACTCTAATGACTTTAAAGACATTTTTCTTAGATTGGGCCCCCTAGAATTTCATGTAGGAGATTTAGTTACTGCTTGAGTGAAACACCCTTGGAATGAACTTGCTTATAGGAATGAAAGAAGGTTCATACAGAAAAAAATGATTAACCTGGGATGTAATTGTGCAAAGACTTTGTTCAATATTGTGGAGAGCTTGAAATTTCCTTTAGAGACTTTCAAGTTATCCTGCCTTGAGAAGGGGAGTTCATAACCATATAATCAACCAACTAGTCCTAGAAATGGGGGAACTTCTGAGGTATAGTGTGGCCACCACAGAGTCACTATTATTGGTCAGTATGTTACAGTGGGGTGACTGCTTTGAACATATCCATCAGCTTGGAATATGAAGCCTTCAATATCATATTCTGCTTTTTTCAACTCTTAATCCACTAAACTCATGGTCTTTCAGAAAAGAAAATTTCAAATAATCAAAGTCATGTTTCCAGTCAATCTTCTATCCTAAGAAAATCATTTTAAAAGCTTCAAAAGAAGAATTATATATCCAGTCTTTCAATTTTAACAGTACTACAGAACAAGCTGTATCTACTAGTATCTAGAGATGTTTATAACCATTTTTCATTTGAGATTTTTCTCAACCAAAATTCATACCTCTATAGAAGCAAAACTTGGACTTTAGTTTTCAAGGGCCTATATTACTGGATGCTGTGTGACTTTCAGATCACAGAATAAAAGTTGCTAATTGGGCATTTTGCAAGGAGGTTTAAGAATTGCTCTAACAAGCTGATCCTTCCTTCTTAATTTTGGTCAATTAATATCCTTTCTTATCACTTAAAACAAAACAAATTTTAAAAGTGAGCAAAACATGAAGTATTGATAACTTAATGCTATTAGGGATATCACTATTTTCCATTGCTGGTTAAGAATAAAAATTTAAGCCTGTATTTCAATCTACCTACAGAAGTTTTATTGTGCTTTCAAGTCATTGATGTTTAGGTGACTCAATGTTTGATGATTCATCTTCCTTGCTTGTGTTGCTGTAAAAAGATACTTGAAGGGTGGATAGATGACTTTGTGGGTAATGGTGTTTGCCACGAAGCCTCTTGACTTGAATTCCCAGAACCCACGTAGCGAAAGGAGAGAACTGACTCCTACTTCCTTTCTAGCTAGTTACATGTCGTATTATGATGAGGTTAGAAAGTACAAACTAAAATAGTGCTCTTGTATCAAGCAGTGTTCTGTGATAGCACTGATCAGCAACAACAAACCTAGAGAACACGTCTGTATCTCAGTTAGTGTTGCACGATTCCAGGTGTCCAAGAGAAAGGAGTATTTTAGAAACAGAATGCTGAAAGTTTAAACATTCAATCCACACAAGGCTTCCGCCATTTAGCTCCTAGTTCTAACGTAATAAGCATTTTATATGCAAGTCTCAAAAAACAAGTTTTTATGCTTCTTTGTACACACATTGTATTCTATAGCTATCTATAAGAACAAAGTATAGAAAGGAAAATTATCCAAATGTCTATTTCCTTCAAGGACTATTGTCCTCAAGGACACTCATGGAAATTGGTAAGATAGAGCATCACTGGTACTAGATGAATTTGAAATCAGTGAGTCACGATGTTTCTTAACTGAATTTGGAATTTGTCTTAAGTCGATTTTCATACGTTTCACCCACTTCTTGGTGAGTCACCTGAATGTAAGAATGTGAGAAAATGAAGACTCCAGGGTGAAAGGAAGGCTGCTTCATCTAAAGTTTGTCTATGAATTTAGGACAATTTTATTTTTATTCTTTAGAATATTCCTTATATTATAAAATAGAAATGTCATTAGAAAAGGAACCAGTAATTTGACAAAAGTAAGGTGTTTTTGCTCTTGTAGAATTTAATGGCACTATAATATCTATTTTAAAACAATTTTAAAAATCTTCTGCATTCTTCACGGTCCTTTTCCAGTATAAGTCAAATTGCAAATTGTCATTCTTTTGTGTCATTGATTAAGTATATTTAACCTGTGATATGCTTCTCTGTTCCTCCAATGCCTCCTTCTGAGTTTCTAAAATCAATCCTGGAGATAGACAATAGAGCTTTCAACTCTTTCTCTGACTTTTAAACTCTATATCCATTACGCAGTCAGCATAAATTGAAAAGGATTTCCTGATTCTTCTCTACCATTAGACTGGCCACTCCCAATCAGAATCACTGAATGTAATTATGAAAAAATTCGGTAATAGAGGAAATAGATAGACATGTGGAAGATTTACATTGGGAAGCATACATATGCTCTCATTCAAACACTTCCATGCTTTTTTCTACATTTTAAGTCATTTGAATAACCCCTCTTATGTTATTCAAATGTTCTCTCTCCTGAAACTGACAGTATTTCAGAGCATTTGTACTCTCATCATTATTTTTCAATTGTATAGCTAATAATGTGGCATGAGGCTCCTGCCTTGCTTATAGTATAATATGAACATAGTTATGTTAAATACAAAAGAATACTTAAGTAGTTTGATATACTTTTCTAAAAGATAAACTGACATTTCTAATCATTGTCCTACCTCATGACCTTTCTTCTGTGTTATTATTTTGTTTGTGATGTAACAAATAAAGACCAGAATTAGCCATTGAGGCCAGGCAGTGGTGGCACACACCTTCGATCCTAGCACTTGGAAGGCAGAGGCAGACAGATCTCTGTGAGCTCAAGGACACCGTGGAATACTCTAGATTGATCTAGTTTCAAAGACCTGTGGCGGCTCACACCTTTCATTCCAGTCTTGAAAGTCACAAGCCTTTAATCCCAACACTAAGGAGGTGGAGATACGAATGGATGTGGCTGCGTAGAGAGAATAATATAAATGAGGCAGGAGGGAACAGGAGTGCAAGGCATTCAGTCTGAGGACTTGTAGAGACAGGATACCCCATTCAGTCTGAGGATTCCTGGAGACCGGATCTTGCCCCCTGAGGTCTGAGGACTGCATAGAAGTAAGGACTCTAGTTGTGAGCAGCTTTGCTTCTCTGATCTTTCAGTTTTTAACCCCCTGATATCTGACTCTGGGTTTTTATTATTCAGATCAATTAGAAATGGTGCTATGCTCACACATTCCATAATTTAAAAGAAAAAAAAACAAGCAAAAACACATAAAGTTTTACACTGGAAAATATTAATGAAGGAAGTTTAAGAAATTTAGTGCAAAAAAGAATTTCTTAAATTCATTTAAATTTTGGAGTCTTGGAGTATGCATGTCTTTAAAGGAATATAGCAAAATTTTTCTTTCATATTAAAGACATTTGCATGGACAGAAGATATTGTTTTTAATAGTTCACAGGCTTCTGCTGTTTTTATACTATCTGAAGGCTGTATCATCTTTTAATGTCAATGCAGTTGGTTGCCATAGAAATTATAATGATGTCATTCACTATTTAAGTCTGGAAATAAAAGCAAGAACAGATGGGCATTTGAGAATGAAGGGCAGAGATTTAGCGCAAATTTTCTTCAAAACAAAGAAAAACATGTTGAAGATCAAATATAAAAAAATTACCTTGTGCAGCACTGAAAATTAAACAATGTTTCCATAGTTAGCCATTCACTTTTCTGGGCCACAATCGTGAACATAAGAGAAGAATTAATAGGAATTCTATTGAGGAAAAGCAGAAACAAAATTTTACCAGGGCTAAAACTAGGTTGCATGTAATAGGACCTGACTAAAGAGAAAAATGAAAATATCCATATAGAAATAGAGAAGGATTAATATTAGTGAAAAACAAAATGCCATTTTGTGTGAGAACATATGCTAGGGAGTTCATCAGTCATGGCTCAGGTTCTATCTAGGTATAAAATGGCATTACGAATTACATCCTAGATACACTATCACAAATTTGCTTCAACAAATACATATAGAAGATCAGTAATTCTTGTTCTTCACTGTAAAATATACCGTGATTTACTATTTATTCACAACTATTCAACATATATTGTTTAAAGAAGCTTAAACACACGTGCTCAAGGATTTTGTTAATAACCTAAAGTCAGATTAGAAAAACAAAAATAATGTGCATACATTCTAAAAACGTTTTATTTCCCATAATCATGTAAAAGGTACTAAAATGTCAAAATTCCCAATATTGTTCTTCACCCTGTTACTAAATTACAGAGAATTTCGATAGTTTTATATTCCTTATACAATTACAAGATGATAATAAAATCTCAATTGTGTGAGTTTATTTCATTTAGAATAAAAATTCAATAATTTATATCATTTCGTTATAATTAAGTTAATTAAGTTAAGCATTAAATCACAGGATGCAACTCTAGATACAGGAAATATGTCCTATGGGAAAATAAAAGTCCTAATGACATTACTGATTTGTTCATTTATTCCATGGAAATGATGTGAGAAAATAGATAGAAATTTTCAGTTAAGAAAATTTGTGCTGAAGAGGTGGCACAGAAATCAAAGGAGCCTTTGATCTCATCATTTCCTAATTGACTGTAATTCTTTGTATAAGGCCGAGGACACTCATGTGTCCCATGACTGTTTTGTCATGCTTACCTTTCTTATACTTGTTCTACTCTATTTAAGTAGACATTTTGGTGAGATTTCATGGGTCTATTTTCTGAAAAACTTAGGACACAAAATCTCATAGCCAATCATCTTACTCTGGCAATCTTTCTAACCCCGTTTCTGCAATGTTCCCAAGCATTAAGTATAATATTGTTTTGTAGGGTTATCCACTGGGACTAGACTCCACAATTCTGCAATTTGGTTGGCTTTTTTTCCCCTCTGATGGCTTCCATCTGTTGCAAAGATGCAAAGATGTTGCATAATGGATGTATGCTACATTCATATGTGGGTATAAGGACATGTGTTAAGAATATAGTTATTGATTGTACTGACTAGTAAAGTGTTGGTTGAAGGCTCTTCTTCAAGATCCATGAGTTCACTAGCCCTGAGTAGTTGGTTAAGTTCCAGTTGCACACATAATTTACCTCTTGTTGAGAAGGTACTAAGTTCAAGTAAAGTATTATTGGTATATACAAACATTATAGTATCTTTGCCACTACTTCACCATAAGGCTTATGTTGTCATGGTGGTCTTTGCTATAGTTCATAGGCATCATAGCTGGATAGTACTGTTTGTTGCTGCTTTCCTTAGAAGCTTGCATGAGCATACATGTGAGTAACATTATTCAGACTGAAAAGGTGATATCTAGGATTATATATTGCTGTTAAATGCATATAAGCAATATATATAAACACACATATATGTATGTATGTGATGGGTATATGTATAAACACCTATACTTGTGGTCCGTATATACCCTGAGAGAAGTGTGTGTGTGTGTGTGTATATATATATATATATATATATATATATGCATATATACATGTAACAATATTAAAAAGGAGGTCATAAATTTTAAAGAGAGGAATGAGAGATATGTGGCATGGTATGGAGGGAGGAAAAGAAAGGAAGAAATTATATTACCATATCAAATATAAAAGAAATCTTATTTCCTGAGATTTAAAGTGGTTAATTCACTTCTACTCATTTTTTTTTTATTTTAAAAGACTTTTAGAATCCCATAGATGATTACTCCTCATGCACTCAGAACTTCATGTCTTACCTTATTATTCCCCACTCAAGTGCTCCCATGACTTTGAAATTTACATCTAACATACACACACACAGACTAATATTATACTATACCTGCATACATATAATGTGTATATGACTACATATAAAATCTGTTGAGTTCACTTACTTGTGTGTGTGTGTGTGTGTGTGTGTGTGTGTTTGTATCTGACTACTTGATATTGGATAACCTTTCAAGATTCCATCCCCAAATATAACTGATAATTACCTAGAGCTCTTCAATTACAGGTGACATCTCATGAGATTTCATTCATTCACCGTAGCATATAAAATGATGTTGTAATTTTGCAAGCCTTGCACAAATGAAAACATTGTTAACGTTTCATGGGTGCAAATTCCTGTCATGTATTGAATATATTATCTTTTAGTAGACATATTGGCCCTCCAAATCTTACATATTTTGTGCCCCAGTCCATGATATTCCTTGATCCATAGATATAGGGGGTGTATTATAAATGTAGCAGTGAGGGCTGAGTACCTATGATCGATCACCTTTTATCAATTCCTTCTGAATTAGCATGCCTTAACTTCAAATTAAAGACTCATGTGCTCAGAAAAAGAGAGATACACAGAAAGGCAGATTCAGATGAAACAAAAATCTCTAAATGGTTTACAGTACATTTAAAAATATGCCTAGGCTTAGAAGATAAAAGAAAAAGGATAGAGAAATTCCTTAGAAAACAAAACAGACAATGAGAATAGTCAGGTGTGGTGGCACAAGCCTTGAAACCCAGCTCTTGAGGGTTGACAATTACCTGTGGTTCCTTAAGGTTTTGGGTAGCCTCTTCACTTTACTGTTCCCTCACTGGTACTTCCTTTCTTTTTTTCTACTGTGATTATAACAAACACACTTTCAATTAGTGCTGAACATTTTCTGGAAAGGAGAATACTAGCAGCAAGATTGGCAGGAGTATGCAATGTCCTTGAATTTTCTTCATTGTATATGGAGGAAACTTAAGAATAGATGAGTTTCTTTATCCTTAACTGACATGCATATGTGCACTATTGGACGTACAACAGCAATTGCAGTTTTTGTTTTTGAAATGACTTTATCATCAATATTTATAATAATTTTAGGAGATAAAATAATAGTAACTCTTCTCAGATTTTGAACATACAGATTCTCTGGGGCTTTCAAAGAGCTGTTTTGAGACTGGAGCTGAAACACTTAATGTTTCTTCAATATCAGTTATACGGAGATTCATAGCGAGTTCAATATTCATGTTTGTACTTTGTTTCTATAGTTTTATTCGCCTATATTTCAATCACTATTCCTAAATCACTTGATCAGTATCTAAACATTACTAATAATCATTTATCTTCCTTATCAATGTGGATACTTTATCAAAAATAAATAATAATTAAGTAAATAACATTCACCTCTATATTTTCCATTTACTATTTATACATTTTTTCTGGTATAATTCTAACATGCTTCTGGAATGTCTTGCATCATTTTCAAACAGTATGTTTATATCTAATCCCTCATATAATTATATCAGAACACAGGATTTTAGAGGAATAAGAAGGGATCATATCAATGGACTATGTATTTATAAAAATGATTTATTACTGTTATCCTTCCTTCTGCTCTTACAACAAGTGAACCCTGAAAACATAATCATTAACCACATGTCAACACCTTCATCTTGATATTTGATCTTTGTTTACAATAGAGACAAATGGATTCCTGTTCTTTATGAATTATTAATTCTGACATATTTTTACCAATCATAAACCAGTCTAAGACACTTTCCTTTTTAAATTCCTTTGTAGATATTTTCAAATTAACTCTAGCTATCTTCCTCCACTATATTCCTCTGATGAAACTCCAAAGTTTTTTTTTTTCAATCCAAACCTCACCTACAACATTCTTGTAAACCAAGTTCTGAAAATCCTTACATGAAATTTTTCTTTTGAATTTGTACTTATTTTCTTCAAGTAGGAAGCTCTCCCACTTAAGCAATTATTTAATATTTTCTTCTTCTTGAGTCATAGTCCTTAAGTGCATGATAATTATGTATTTTCTTTTTCACTGAGACTGTGAATGATATTAAAAGAGAAAATCTAAATATTCCTCTATTTTTCCACTGTGTGTTAAAAGAAAAAGATTTGCTGTTTTCTAATTTTGGTTCTTCACCTCTGTATGAACCCCTGTTCATCCTCACCTACATCATTAAATCTAATTGTTCACTGATATTACCAATGGATAATCATCAGTTCTCTCTGTTTGAAAAATAAACAATTTTTAAAGGAGTCATTTTAATGATAACTTTATTCCCTGTCTTTTTCAACAGAATTTATAATAAAATTATTGAAACATTTCCGTGTATTCTCAGTCTCCATATATACTCAATTTGAAAATATCATAGTCTTTACCCTCAGTTCTCAAGCAAACTGAGCTCCTAAATTGTTGGTGACATTCACTCAATTTAGTCTATGATCAGCTGTTCAAACTGACAATGTCCCCCTTATTTGTCCAAATTACTGACTTGTCCAAATTAAAATTTAATTTGTGCAAATTAAAGACAACTATGTCTTTGATAAAAGTGAGTCGTTGTAATAAAAGCAAACAATTTAAGTATCATTTTATGTTTGAGTATACTCCAAATTCCAACTCTTGTAGAATGGTAGTTACTGAATGCTTTCATAAGACTCTATTTAATATACCCTTGTATGCAGGCATAATTCAAGAGTGTCTTAAGTATAACCTTCTAGAGAACACTCATGGATGTGTCTTTAGTATCATAGCTCCAGAGTGGAATACATGATCTCATTCAGTTAATTTTTGAAATGAATGAGCATGTGCATGAATATTTTATTATATCTCCTGATACTTAATCTGGATTTTCTGAGAACTTTTCAGTTTTATCCTAATGAATTGAGATTGAAGAAATTCAGAAGTGCTTCACAAAGTATGCTTCATATTTTTGAATAACCATGAATTAAAGGAGGCAAGGATCAAAACAATTTTAATTATTTTATTTTTAATGAAAATAAAGAGGTAAATATTTAGATAGCTTGAATAACGATGTATGACTTTGTATAAACTGGAGTAAATATTTCAGATAAAAATTCAAATCCTATTCTTTATTTTGTTTACAACATTCATTTATGAAATATATGCATATATATGTCACTTCCCTAGTATTTATGCATTTGATTATGGTTCAGAAAAATAATATTATCATAAAGAAATAACATTACTTGGGATTCTAGACCTTGTTATTATTTCCTGAGCACCTACATCCATATAATATACAGCTTTTGTGAGATTCGATATCTGGATCTTTCCTTACCATTTCTTTTTGTAATTGAACCCAATGGCCTTTTAAATTGCATTCAAATTATATCAGTATCACTTCCCTAAAACTACATTACCAAAATGTTATTTATCATAACAGACCAGAAGCAACTTAGTTGCATGTTTTTCTTGTTGTTTTGTTGGTGTTTGATTTGTTTTTGTTAAGGTATTTGCATTTGCTTATTCATAGGTATATGCTGCATATACAACTTTATGTATATGAAACCTAGAGGTCAGTCTAATGTGTCATTTATCAATAGCCATCCACATTGTTTTTTAACATTGTCTCAAAGACACATATTTTATGCTAGCCTAGGGAATCATAAGTCCTAGGAACCTCTTTGATCTGCCATCACTAGGATTACAAATACAAATGACCACACCTGCGGTTAATCTCTGATCCTCAGGCTGTCAATACACTTACTTTACTAACTCATATATCTTCCCAACTCTATTTCTTTCTATTTAATTTGACTATTATCATACAAGAATGCAATATTTGCATTTTTAATGTTTGTTTGTGATGTGATGACTACAAAATCAACATGAAGCCAAAAGAAATACCTAATAATTAGATATTTAATGTAATTTATTCAGAAAGTAGCTGATGTGGGATTCCCCTCTGTATGCTGTGATTACCATTGATTAATAAAGAATCTGCATTGGCCTGAGATAGGGCAAAGTAGAGCTAGGTTGGGAAAACTAAACTGAATCCTGGGAGAAAGAAGGCAGAGTCATGATGTGGTACATTTATACAACGGAGTACTAAACAGCAGAAAAAATAATGACATCTGGAAATTTGTGGGCAAATGAATAGAGCTAGAAAATATCATATTGAGAGAGGTAACCCAGATTCAGAAAGACAATTATCACATGTACTCACTTACAATTGGTTTTTAAACATAAAGCAAAGAAAACCAGCCTACAAATCTGCCCGTGCCCCCATGTCTGCGCTCTGTGCACTGGCACCCAGTTCCTGAACTTCGGGCAAGGGGCTGGAGGTTAAAATACACAAACACACATTGACAGAGAGACTGCGACACGGGTCATGGTTGAATTCCCCAAGAATGCCCCTTTTATTGTATTCAGGGACAGATTATATAGAGATAGCCACGCCCAAGCCAAACCCATCAGAAACCACTCTCCTGCCATCAGGAACTCCTGAAGGTCTCGTGCTCAGAGCAGCTGTAGGCACTCAGATCAGATTACAAGAAATTCAGTATTGGGGTCTCATTGCTCCCAACACAAATCAAAATTCCAGAGAACCTAGACAACAATGAGGACCCTAAGAGAGACATACATAGATCCAATCTACATGGGAAGTAGGGAAAGACAAGATCTCCTTAGTAAATTGGGAGCATGGGGACCCTGGGAGAGAATTGAAGGGGAGGAGAGAGGCAGCTAGGGAAGCTGAGAAAAATGGAGAGCTCAAAAAAAAAAATCAATTACGAAAAAGAGAGATGCCATAGCGCCACCAGAGGAGAAAAATGCAAGCCGCCTGTTGGAACCTTGCTGGTAGGCCATGAGCCTCGTGGTAAAATATAAAATAATAGGGCTGGAGAGATGGCTCAGCGGTTAAGAGCACTGCCTGCTTTTCCAATGGTCCTGAGTTCAATTCCCAGCAACCACATGGTGGTTCACAACCATCTGTAATGAGGTCTGGTGCCCTCTTCAGGCCTGCACGCAGACCGAATATTGTATACATAATAAATAAATGAATAAATAAATAAATAAATAAATAAATAAATAAATAAAACGAATGAGAAAGACAGTACTGTAAAAAAAAATAAAATATAAAATAGTAGAAATGGGTTAATTTAATTCGTAAGCACATGGTAGGAATACGCTAAAGTCATTGGCCAAGCGGTGTTTCAAATAATATAGTTTCTGTATGATTATTTTGGGATTCTAGACAGCTGGGAATGGAATGAGTAGTCTCTCATGAGAAGTAACATAACTTAATGATACATGAGTATTCCCCTTAGACTGAATCTATTAAATATAGTTAAAAATAAATCATACTAAATAAAACATATGATAAAGTTTATCTAATTTTGATGCGTTTCCGTGTCATTCTGGTGATTGTTTTCTACATGTCCTCCTTACCCCCATGTTTATCCAGGTGCAAGTCTGAACACCATGACATTTTCCATTTGAAAAGTGAAGCCATTCTAGCAACAAAACATTCTCCTCAAAAGTCATGAAACATAATTATAAAGTTGACAACAAGTCAATTGCATGACGTTAGAAAGTGGTCAGCGAGCTGAAATACTCACCAAATCCTTACTCACCTGTCAAAGAGTTCTTTGGTTCTTCAAAGTATCTTCCAACTACTTTACTTTCATGCTTTCTTGTTTTACCATGCTTACTTCCTCTTCTGCTAGCTTTTCTTCCTCTGTACTCTTCTCACTTCTTATAACATCCCCACATTTTTCTGACATATTACTAAAGGCATTCAGGTATCAGCTTTGATTGCCTGTATATACCACAGACTTTCTTAGAGTTCACTGTCAAGTGATTTATCAATATGGGATTTCAACAACGTTTCTTCTTATTTCTAGATAAAATTTAGCTCTCACATACTTCTGTAGCATAAAATCAGTACAGGCTGTTTGGCACATTTCATTCGTGCTTGCCCTTAAAATATATACACTCATTTTGCTGAAATCACTAAGAAGCAGCTGTTGTGGACAGATGGCCTGTGTTGACTACAGTGCCGTAAACTATATTAAATGCAATTAACACATTTTCTTACTTCTAACAGGAAGTATTTGAGTGTCATCCATTTCAGCCTAGACTACCTTTTGGGTTAACACATGCATTCATAAATCTTCATATGCCATATAGTTTTTAAGTGAGCACTTCTGTCTACATTTACAAAAAAGGCTTTCTTGATTAAAATTACTGACAGTCATAAAAAATGGAGAAAAAATTGCACTGGCCACATTGCATTGGGAAATATAATGCTTTCGATTCATGGTACTTGGCAATTCATAATTATTTGACATTTAGCTATGTGTTGTTTAGACTTAGAAGAAACCAAACCATTTTAACTTCAAAGAAAAGAGAAAAGCAATCTCCTTTTGTGTCTCACAAATAAAAATTATAAATAAAGCCAAGTGAAAACGGCCAAAGCAATATGAAACCATCAAAACATGTAAATCTCAGTGTGAATCAAACTGCTTCATACATACATTTAATTTTTCTTTAATTAGTAGAGTAAAATTAGGTAACAATGTGTTCTATGAGTCAAAGCGGTTTATAAATTTCAGATTATTATTTTATTGTACATTATAATTTATTTTAAACTTCACTTTGAACACAAATAATCAACATGATGAGTGCCTTTTAAAATAACTTGTAAAGATCTTCAAAGAAAACAATTTTGTTTTGTACAAAGTACATAGTTTCTATACTC
The DNA here is from genome assembly GCA_025134845.1 of Neodon shergylaensis. NCBI lineage: Eukaryota > Metazoa > Chordata > Mammalia > Rodentia > Cricetidae > Neodon > Neodon shergylaensis. The sequence goes on from JABTXL010021554.1 coordinate 4,989,791, forward strand.
TACTCAATGTAGTCTCTCTGTATCAACAAAAAGGCTAAAGTTATTTGAAAAAAAAATTATTGCAACGAAAAGAAGTGAGATGAAAGACCACAGACACCTTACAGAAGTGCGAGAAAATGTTGTTGACCACATCTTTTTCTTTGGAGAAAGAGTGTGTGCTTCTCCAAATTACCTATGTGAATACTCAAATACTGATTATACATTACCTAAAATAAAAAGAAAGCAAAATGAACATATATGTTTATAAGTTTGTGGGAGTGTAACAATAATCAAAAATAAATAGGCCATCAACTTCTAAGTAGGGGTGATAAGTCAGATTTGAGGAAATGTACATCTGAAAGACTGGTTTAAGAAAATGAAAAGGGTAAAATAATGTACCCCTATAAGAATTAAAAGCATTTAACCAAACAGACACAATACATAAATATAAAATTGTGAAGCTTTATTTTGAAAATCTACATGTCAATGTCTACAAACATCTACATACCTATGATGATTTGTAACACATGAAAAATGTGTAAAAAACATACCATTATAAGTTATTTCATAAAGATCCTGATAAGGATATCACAAAATCTTAAATGATCACCACTAGCTTTTTTAGTGATCGTCATTTTGAGTGCCTTTCAAAATAACTTTTGAAGATCTTCAAAGGAAAAAATTCTGCATTTTTACATATTCTGAGTCTAATTGCACCAACAAAAATGCTAAAATTCCTCCCAAAATATACTATTATAATGACTTTTATAGTTGTTATTAGAGGCTATTGATGGAGCAAATTGCAAAAGAACTGCCCCAAGTTGATATATTTTATTGACTACCACATTAAATAAGCATTACATAGCTTTGATACAAAATTAGATTATTCAACATTAATATTAATATATGCTTATATCACTGAAGATCACCTAATATTTCTAATGATAATTGTTTATAAGATAAATCTTATATCTTATATATAAAATATTCTAAACGACTTATCTTGCCTAAAATGTCACCTACGTTTTTTCTCTTTTTTACTCTTGCATTTGTATTTACAAAATACCATTGATGATATCAAACATTTGAAAATGTTTAATATGACAATAAAATGGATATATGTTGAAAAATGAACAAGTGGCTAAGTTACTAATGCACTTACTGCAGTCATCTTTAGTTAGAATATAAGTGACCATAAGGGGATAAATTCTGATTTCACATAAGAAGAAAATGTATAAATTATTAGTAGTGTGTTAAAATGGAGCATATAGAAATAGCAATTTTATTAATTTTTGAGATAATGTTTGACTATGTAACATGCACTGGCCATTAATTCATGATTCTTATGTTTCTGATAACTAATTAAGTGTTTATAGACCTTGGTCACAAGATCAATCATTTCTGATCTACACAGAGACCTTTATTGATGAATATACAATTATGTAAAAGATGATAAAATAATGAGAAGTGAGTACTTTTCTTTCTTAAAAAAAGTTAGCCAATAGCCGGGCGGTGGTGGCGCACGCCTTTAATCCCAGCACTTGGGAGGCAGAGACAGGCGGATCTCTGTGAGTTCGAGACCAGCATGGTCTACAAGAGCTAGTTCCAGGACAGGCTCCAAAACCACAGAGAAACCTGTCTCGAAAAAAACAAAAAAAAAAAAGTTAGCGCATAAAGAGCCATTGTGATAATATATGACCAAAGAATGACAGAATGCTAGGATTAGCCTTATACACAAATTTTGTAAATATATAAAATGTAAACACTGTTTTATGCCAGAATTTGAATAATAACTGTAGCAGCTTTGGCTTGAGAATTTTTCTTGGGCACTTGTGATCATTAGGAGTTACTAACACGCTGCTTTGGACATAATAGTCTGCCTGGGCTGACTTGGAGGTTCTCTTTAGGTATAGTGTCCTTTTAGCCAGAAAAGTTACTATTCTGAGATGAGGCTATTATATACCTCTAGTTTCTTAAAAACTGGACTATGGCTAGGTTGTGGTGGTGCACACATTTAATCCCAGCACTCATGAGGCAGAGGCAGGCAGATCTCTGTGAGTTTGAGGTCAGTCCTGTCTTCGGAGTGAGTTCCAGGACAGACACCAAAACTGCAGAACAAACCCTCTCTCAAAAAACAAAACAAAAGAATTATGGGGTTAATGAATAAAAATAGATATAAAAGAAAATTTTATCAATGATGATTAAACATAAGGAAAAATTATTGTTAAAGACAATTCTGTTCTGTCATGATGTATCAATGATGACTAAAAGATGTGTAAGAAGAAGTGAAACACATGTCCAAAACCAAAACTGATAAACGATATATGAATTTTGGAAACACATGAATCTATCCCTGCTTACTGAATTCTGTATAAATAAACACTCTGGCTGCTAGTTAGCCACACTGTAAGATTCTCCCAACCACACCTGTCTCACTCCTTTCCTCACTGACTCCTTAAATCCCCCCTCCCAGGACCTGTCAACTGCCTGGACTGACTCCCAGCAATTAGACCCATGTGTGCTACTAGCCCTTTCACCTATGTCCCGCCCACAGCTGCACATAATTCTTTGTTGACTGCATGTTCTCTTGACAATTATAATAGCATATGGTAAAGTTTAAAAGTTAGGGGGACTCCATCTATGCAGTTTTTGGAATCATGTACCTTTGTAGTGGATCTCTTCAGTGTTCTGTCTTTTCATCATCAATACCTCTATAATGAACTTATCTTCTATGCTTTTAAAATCAATCAAGCTATGATCTCTTGTCAGTGCCTCGTTGTAGTGATTTGTTATTTGCTCACCTGTACCCAAATAACTAACATAATATTATATTAGATGAAAATATGGATATATGTTGTCCTATATTGCTTTACTTGAGGATAGTAATTTTAAAAACAATCGCTTAAAATGCTATGTTAAATTATAATGTTGGTATGGTAAAACTATGTTATATCAGAATACAAGTATCCACAATAGGACATAGGAAGAGGTCATACTAAAAGTAAATTCTTAAACCTTAAAAAAACATAATTTTACTTAATAGAAATAAATTCAACATTAATAGAAATAAATTTTTATTGCACAGAAATCCTACCAAGTTTGTTATAGGTCTGTAATTATGTGAGTTTTCATTCTTTAATTTCCTTGTATTTTAATTTTTGATTTGTGTTAAAGACATCAAAGTTGTAACTGGAGCATGGTATCTTGGAGTAATCAGTTCCCTAAGATTTCTAGTCTACTTTAAGTAGCATATATCACAATTTTATTCCTTACAAGTTCTTCTAAATACTTGGTTTACTACATAGTAAAGCTACATATTTCAATTCTCAGAGTATCCTTAAAATATATCACTTGTACAAATTACCACAGATTTGCTTCTCAATTATTTTTTTTTTCCTTTTTAACCTTCACTGACTCTGTCAACAACCTTCTTATATTTCTGTTTGGCATTAGAAATTTTAATCTGTAAGTAGTCTCCTCCTTTCAAATAAGTCAATAGTCCCTTTATACATAGATGCGCTTCGAATGACCAATTAAATTAAGAACTCATTCTGGGAAATTAGGTGGAACTATTATATTGTGTGGGAGGTTAATATCATGTCCTTGTTGAGAAAATGTCAAGAGTTTGAGCACATTGTGCTGCAACCCTCATTTTAGGTTGCAGCACAGCATGCAAATCCAGAGTTTCCTAATGAACACCTGCAGGTGACAGGCAAAGGGACATGGGCACAGAAAAAAATAAACAGAATTTATTCCCACTGACTTTACCAGGAAATAACACCTGCCACATGAGAGCAATGGAGCTGATAAATACAGTAAATAAGGTCACCCACTCAAGAATATTTATTTAACACTTTCAGTTTAGCAATATAACTAGTAGTAGAGTTTTTCATGTGAATAAATGTTAATTATGTATGTGGCCTTGTGTTTAAAAGACATGTATCAAGATTTGGAAGAGATAAAGTTCATTCCATTTCGACACTTTCTTTAAGAAACATACACAAAAATAGATCTAATAAAGATTTTTTTGTAACAGGAGTAGAAGTGACATAATTGCTTAATCTTTGAGCATTAATTATTGTTCTCAGTTTACTTATGTTTACTCTCTAATTCTATGATTTATTTTAAATAAAATTAAATTAAAAATTGGGTTTTAAAAATTGTATTGTTTTCTCTTTGACAATGCTTAATTCTGAATCTTTATTGTGTGGTTATGAATACTACATATTATATCTTTTCTCATTAATTAGTGTCTTTTTCTCTAAAGTTTTAGTTCAGTTTTTAATTTCTATCAGTGATATGTAATCTATTATAATGTGAAGTACTTTATGACACTACATTATAGAAAATTTTTGGTAAAACAATTATAAATTCTTTATTAACATTTGACATACAACTAAATAGATGTCATATTTCTGTTTAAAAATAAAACCTTTCCATACCTGCTCTTCTAAGGAGCACAACTTCTTTGCATAGAATGACAATTGCCACTATTAGCAATCATATCTTTCAATCTCAGTACCGTAGATTTTAGTAATAAAAGATGCTTTAATAAATCCATGCTTAAAACTAAGAAGAAAAAAAGAAAGAGAAAGGAAGAATGAAAGAAAAATTCAATTTTAGTTAAGTAATAGAAAAATAATGATAGTGCTACTATCATGTCGGTCAGGCAAGAGTAAGTAACACTGTGAACATTTAAAAAAAATCTCGAGCAGTTTTTGAAAATGTCTGTCTGCATTTCAAATCACATTGTTAAAGCAAAAAACTAAGTGCCTTTCCTGGAGTATTGTGATTACTCCAACAATGACTATGTTTCTGTGCTAAAGAGCTGCATCAGTAGAGTGTAATCCATTCCATCTCATTTTACACTTTCAACCGATTAGTTATGCTGTCACATATGGTTACCCTTGCTCTTTTTACAAAAGATTTAGCTTTATGAATCCTTAACCAAGTGCCAAATTAATTCTGAATTTGGCTTCTAGAAATTATTGAAGTAATCTAATTTGTCTTTCTTTTTGGTCAACTTGATCTTTGGAAAAAAGTACTATTAATCAGCAGCAGAATTTTAACTACCCTTGGCAACCTTCAATTCAGAACTTTTGAACTATAAAAATAAATGATTCAACACTTTAATTTAATACCCAAGCACTAAACCTGAAAAGGGTAAAGACTGTGGATATTCATCAAGACATTTGGGTAAACAGAAACTTTTGTGTAGAACATCCCACCTATTTATAGGAAGTACTTTGTGTCATATCCTTTTCCTCATCCATATAGCATTCCTTTGCAAATCTATGTAATGACTTCACCGTGAAAAAGGACAGTCTTGTTGTTAGTGCTTAGTTTTTCTCTTCTCTCCACTTTTTAAATAATATACATGTGTTTTCTTCTCAAAGTGTACTAGATATGCTCTTAATGACAATACTTCCAAATACATGTTCATATTCTTGTAGCGTAAATATTTGACATCAGTATTGATAGATATGCTCTTTATATTGGTTTTCTATCGTCTTTAATTTCTATTCAAACCTCTGAAAATTACAACAGGTATTTTAAATTAGTTTTAATAAATACAAATATAAATGCTGTACTTAAATTATTTTCTCCTCTTTTTCCCTCTCATATGCTTTACTCAATATCAAGTTCATTACCCCTTTTCATTTATTGGTTTGATGTACGTATACATACTTACATATATGGTGATTCCATTTAGTGTTTCCCATACGTTTTTACATTTATAATTGACTTCTTTTGTTTGAGTAATGCATTAGAGGTTTCATTGTCAAAAATGATTTATTCTCCCTCTTTCAGAAACCATTAATTTTTTGTGGCTCATCACCTATTGGTAAGACCATGTGAGATTTTATCCATATTTTTGTCATTTCAATCATTATTATAACAGTGATTTTTTCAGACAACCATATTGTTTAACTTTCATGGGTCCCCAAAAAGACTGACAAATATAAGCACGCAAGTTTGTTATCCAACACCAAATAGTCTGCCCTGAAAGCAAACATCCAAGTAACATTAATACATCAGTTGTATTTATGAGTGTGTATTTGTGCATGAGTATATGTGTAAGAACTATTAAAGAAAAAAAGAATTATTGAATTATAAAAAAGATCAAATGGATGCAAAGGAATATTTGGAGGGAAGGAAACAAAGGGGGGATAGTATAATTTTATTTTAATTTCAAAAATTTAAACCTATATTAAACTATTTATGGATCTAATTTTCAAAACAAAACCCAGCATTTCATAGCAGTTTTGAAGTTCTCAGACTCTCACATTCTTTTCACCTCCTCTTCAACAATGATCCAGAGTATTCAATGTAGTAGCTGTTTCTATTGCATTTAATCTACTGAGCTTGAACTCATCATAATCAGTTGTTCTCTGTTATAGGAGGCCACTTATTTGCTCCCAGCTGCTCAGACTTGAAATAACGACTCAGAAATTATATTACTTAAATCACTGCTTGGCCAATCACTTAAGCATATTGCTAGTTAGCTTTTATATCTTTGATTAACCCATTTCTATTATTTTATATTTTAACATGAAGTTTGTGGCCTGCCAGCAAGGTTCCAGCTGGCGGCTCCATGCCTTCTCGTGACTCTGCCTTCTTTCTCCAGCAATCAGTTTAGTTATCCATGCCTAGCTCTACTCTGCCCTATCACAGGCCAAGCTAGCTTCTTTATTCATTAACCAATAAAAGCAACACATAGACAGAAGGACCTAACATACAAGTTCTTTGTATTTGTTCCAGTTGAGAATTTTTGTAATGTTTTCTGTCTAGTGTAAAATCATGTACTTCTGATGAAGGGTTAGAACTATATTTATGTGTGGTAAAAGGGCTGGTATTTAGAATGTAGTGCGAATTACACTATTTTAAGAAAATGGCATAGTAAGCTTTTGTCTAGAGTTGATGAATTCACCAGCCACGGGTATTTGGTTAGGTTTAACAATACCATGAATGAAGCTCCTACTGTTGAATGGCATTGTGTTCAGCCATAATGCTATGGTTACCCCAATGACGCATGTTCAAATATCACATTTTTGGATATATCTTGCAATACTGGTCAGAAGCAAGTTGGGTGCCTAAGCATCATTGATAGTTAGGAATATGAAATAGTTTTCTCTTTTGGAAGCTTGTGTAACACTGCAGGTACTATGAGAACTAGTAATTAGGGAAGAAATTTCTAGGTAAACTTAATCTGTATTCCTCTAAGTCCTGTGTCTGAATTGTGTGGTATCTTCAGAAATAGGGCTGTGGAGTAAATGGCAGTATACTATATTGTTTCAAGGAGATTTTTGGATTCCTATCACCAACATCTACAAAGGAGGCTTTCAAGCCAGGCACTGGGATTAATTGATTGTCTATGGCTTTGAGGATAAAAATTATAACACATGCACACACACATACACAAACACACACATATACACACACAATGTAATGGTGTACAGTAGTTTATATTGTATTTTTTTAAGTAAACATAAAATAATATATTTCCTTATGTTTTTTCAAATATCTTTATTGTTATTGTAGCTCTGAAGAAATCATACTTTTATTCTTCATGATTTAGCTTAAATAAATAAAACATATTTGTAAATTTTGATCTAACATGCTTTATAAATCAGAAAAAAATGATTACATGTTACTTTCTAGTATTTATTAACTTAATCTCTCATGTACAATCTAAATTCATTGTCTCTATTTTCACCTTTGATAGATCAGAAAAAGCAAATATCTGATATCCTTCATTAGAATTTTTTGAAGTTGATTCCTTTTTTGAGAAGCCTATATGTTGGTATATTAATAGAATTATAAACAGAGTTTATAGAATACAATTAGAATTTAATTTTTATGTGCAATCCAGTAATAATCTCATTTAGCTGAGCAAATAAAAATATTTTATTTATTCATTCTAAAGAATTTACTTCCCAAAAACAATTTGCCTGCAACAGTTATAAGAGAAAACATTCGTTTTAATGCACAAGCATTAGCGGGTAGGAATGTGGACAAGTTTTTTTTTTTTTCCTCAAAGTCCCATATATTTCATTGATCACATATTCATTCAACATTGAACATAAAAGTTATACTTTGTCTTTCATCCGTGGCTCATACATACAGACGAGTTTCTACTTTTTATAATCAATTTAAACTCTGAAATTTTAAAATTTCCTGCACGGAGAACAAGTTCAGTGATCACTTTAAATAATAATAGTCCGGGATAAGGAAGCCAAGATTTTGATTTAAAAAGAAATCACTGAAAATGGTATACCAAGTTGAGAAAAGGTCAGTAACTGTACAGTCAATGAAAATGATCATTACTGTTGTTTGCTTATAAAACTGCTTGTTATAAAATTAACTATACTAATAACATGACAGTCTAATAAGAAAGTTACACCATCACCAGTGTTGGGGTCTATAATCAGGCATGGAAAGTAGTTTTCCAATATAGTTTAAGAAGAAAAATTGTTGAAATTGTAGCCTTGGGCTATAAGAATTGTTACTTGGAAATATTTCAGAACATTAGAGCACAGTGTTGTAGTGTCAAATGTCAAGAGGAGGTCCAACTGGGATTCATGTTGAGGAAATGAAAAAATATAAAAGGAACCATGAAATACTAGAGCAATGAAGCTAAAACATAAAATAAAACATAAACATATAACAGAACATCAAATGTTAGCATTAAATGCTAATGTAACAAGAAATTTTCACTAGTACAATGCATATCTTCCTGCTATTAACTGCTTATTAGCTATGAATAAGACGGTTTAAAGAGAGAACAAGTGAACAACTGGAACTGAAGACTATTTTGCAATAGTAGCTACATTTTATATCTTTTGGAACTAGCATTTTAACCACTTTTGCAAGGAAAAAAAAGACAATTTGGTAGATACACAAGTTTCTTGTCTTCTGAAATAAATTGCCCAAAACATCTCTAAATATACTATCCATTATTATTAAAATATTTAAATTGCAAAGTGTCATAAATAGTATTTGTTGAGGTCAAAATATATCTGAATTTAAAGTCTATGCATTTAGTGTAATTTTTAAGTTTTCTACCATTTTATCTCAATGTGTAAATTGCTTGGTATCAAGATATCACTCTAAAAGATGTGATCTTCTAAGAAACATCCAAAAATTTGCTGGGTTAGTTAAAAGCATCTGCTATAAATAAAATTCAGCAACTCACTGATCTAGTTCACTTCGAATCAGGAACTATCTATTCAAGTGTCTATTGAGAACTAAACCTCCTATTCTATGATACTGATGCACTCAATATGTTTCTTCAAATTATTTGGTCTTTTCTTTTATGCATAACATAAGAAGTCTGCGTGTGCACCAAATGAGAAGTTAAAATGACTGTGAAGATTTAATCTCCTTCTAAATATCAGATACTTCTTTTATTTATATATGTACATATTTGTGTATGTGTGTATGTATAAACATACACAGCTTTTCCTAATGAGAAATCAGCTCTCTCTATATTTTAATCTTCAAATATGCCCAAAGACACATAAAAATGTCACACCATTGATATTTAGCAAAATATTGACTCAACTTTGCAGCTAGATAAACCTTTTTATTATTTATTTTTCTGTGGATTATCAAAAGACGAGGTATGCAAAATTTTGTATTTATATTTTCAAATTAATATGGAAGAATATTTATCTTATTTCCAAAGAAGTTAAACAATTTTAACATATGCTTAACATTTAATTATAATTCTTTGTTTACATTCCAGTTTCTACCTGCGTGTTTTGTTATGTCCCTGTAATCTAGCACTGTAGAAGATCAGGAGTTCAAGTGGATGCTTGGCTAAGTAGAACACTGGAAGCCATTCTGGGACCAGAATTATTTCTTCAAATTAATTCCCTCTTATTATATTGGAAACATTATTACAGGGTGTGTTCACTACAAAGACAAAGTCACAGAAGAGAGGCTTACAGAATATTATGGAATCAGTGTGTAAGGTTTAAAAAGACCATCATTTGAAGACTGGGAACATTCTTCCTCAACACATCTATATTACACTTTCTTTATTGTACTAGCCTTTGTTTACTTATCTCTTGGGTCACTCAATGTTTTGAAGCAATACATCCTTCTACAATGTCCACAAGATATATTAAGGTGTTTTTGTTCCTTTTTTGATAAAAATTTTGCTTATATGCCCTTTTAATATCTATGTGGATGTAAATAAAGATAATAACACTTATCCTTTCTGATGGTAAGTTTTGTCAACTTAACACAACGTAGAATCACTTGTGAAGAAAGTGTTAATGGGGGATTATCTGTCTAAATTCAATTGACTTGTGGATGAGTGTGCAGGGGATTGTCTCAATTAAATTAAATGTGAAAAGACCCAGCACACTGTGCAATAGTTCTTAGTCAGGGATCTGAGATGTTTAAAAGTGGATAAATGGATCTGAGCACCACCAGTAAACAGGTGATCCTGTATACATTTATTTACTCCATTCTTACCTATGGACATGTTTATAGCTGACTAAAGTTCTTTCCTTGACTTGGACATCATAAACAGAATCACAATATGAAACATAATCTTTTCTTTTCCAAGTTGCTTCTTTGTCAGTATTTTTTTCCACAACAGAAATTCAGTATTAATCCTAAAATCTGTCTTTGTAAGTGGTTCAGTTCCCAAAAATATATTGCACAGTAAATGACAGTTCTGCCTATATATAACTTGTACTATATAAAATCATATTTTGGTGCAGTAATTGCAGGAATAATCCCCAAATTATGATTACTTTAATAATATTCTTAGCTTTTATTCCACAGAATTACAAATCTTTTCTACAGAATTTCAAAAAAATCTGGAATACAGATGCCATAATTATAAAAGCGAATTATTCCTTAGGTTTAAAAATAGCATAATTTTTTAAAAAGTAGCAATGAATTAAAATATCTCTTCACGAATTAAACACATTCCCTTGCCTTGTATGAGATATGCACTATATTTTAGAAGATAGAGCATTATGTTTCCTCTGGATTTTGTCATGTTTTGTTTCTTTCTTTGTTTTGTTTTCTCTTTTCTCTCCTTTTACTTTGGAGATGGATCTAGGTCTGATGTTAAGTTCTACTTATTTAAGTTTAGGCCAATTTGACATTTATTTCCCTGGGAAAATAGACCTATTTATGCACATTTGAATAGCAAAAATACACGAATCTCCTCTCTTCTTGTAGGTATTTTCTTTCGGCAGAACCAAGTTCAACACACAGTTTCATGGTTTTCAATTTTTAAGGTTTAAGTTTTATTCTTGTTAACCCTTTACTATGAGTACAACTTTGCATATAACCCTGTGTGAACTTTTACTTACATAATGTCCCCAACTTTTATCCTTGTCCTGTACTTACCTGGAACTACCTAAATAAAACTGAAGCCATCAAGAAGTGCAATTAATGGGAAGCAAATCAGTCTGCATACTCTCTTTTCACTCATAATTCACAACTTCATTTTGCGTTTAGGCTTTGAAGATTCCTTAGGTTATTGACAGATCATCTATGCACACATACTTTTATCAAGCGTATATAGTTTTCTGAGTGTCAGATTAATACTTCATCTATCTAGAGTCACATAATGCTAGAGATAGAATTGTTATGATTGATTAGATAGGTGTCGTTTGTCATTCTGCTGAAGACCTGGACATGCAGTTATGGACACCTGTTTTTTTTTAGATAAAAATCCAAAGAAACATACACTGGAAATAAACATATTTTCTAACCTGTGGTACTGGTCTAGGTGGATGCTGGATGGGATGCATGTAGAAGAATGCAAATAAATCCACCCTAAACAAAACTCAAACCAAAGTGGAACGGCAAGTCAAAACGACATGAAGTTTCATATTACACATGTCAAAATGCTTGATCAATAACACAAGTGACAGATCATGTTGGAGAGGATGTGGAGGAACAGGAGAGCTCCTTGATTGCTTTTGGGAGTGCAGACTCATACACCACCGTGGAAATCAATATGGAGGTGCCTTTGAAAAGTTGGGAGTTAATCTACCTCAAGGTCCGGCTATAATATTCATAGGCATATATCAAAAATACTTCATCTAACAACAAGGACACAAGGTTAATCATGTGCATTAGGGTTATTCACAATTGTCATAAACTGGAAACAACCTACAAGGCCCTCAACAGAAGAATGGACATAGAAAATGTGATACATTTACACAATGGATTATTACTCAGCTATTAAAAAATAACATCATAAAATTTGTAAACATATGTTTGGAACTAGACAAATACATCAGGAAGAAAGTAACCCAGACCCTGAAAGAGATATATGGTATGTATTCACCTTTAAGTGGATATTTGCTCTTAAGTAAATGATAATCAAGGTATAATCTGTTTACCAAGATGAGTTGGTTATAGAAGTGTCAAAGGGGATGGTGGTGAAAGGATTTACTTAGAATTAATTTTGCTGACAATCTTGGTGCGGATGGTAGTGAAAGTGAAAGGATCAGGTGGAGGGGGGCAGTAGAGATGGGCTAGAGGGAGAGAATATGGGGACAGACAGCTGGAAACTCAGGGACATTTGAGGGAGGATGTCGAAATCTAATGCAGTGGAATCTTTCAAAAATATATGAGGGTGATCTTGATGCTCTCTAATAAATAATAAGAGACATAGCCTCTCAAAGAGTTATCTGTAGTCACCAAAGGAGGCTTCCAGAAGTGGGAAAATCAATAAAAAAATAAAAAATAAAAAATAAAAAAATCAATAAAATTTCACCTTTGGTATTCTGATATCGTTATAGATAAGTATTTTATTCAGTTATCTTCAGAGAACCTTCCTCTGACAGCAGATGGGAACAGGTAGAGTAACCCACAGACAGACATTGTGTGCAGAGCCTAGATAGGAGCTTTCCAACAAATTCCTCTCCTAAATGATCATAAAATGCCATGGAAGAGGAATTGAAAACATTTTAGGAGCATGAGGGATAGAGCAGACATTATGACCAAGGTTCTCAGAGTCAACTAAAAAGGCACATATGAGCTCACAGAGACTGAAGCTGCAAGCACAAGGCCTGCATGGGTTTTGGCCAGGTTCTCTGCTTATACATTATAGCTTTTACCTTAGTATTTTTATAGAACTCTCAAGTGTGAGAACAAGTGGGTCTCTCACTCATCAGCCTAGTCTTGGGACCGTTTTCTTCCTGTTGGGCTGCAGTGAATATTATAGTTTTTGTTTCATCTCATCATATTGTATTCTGTCATGCTTGGCTCCTATCTCTTAGAAGCTTGTTCTTTTGGAGTGACAGACAGAAGGGGAGTGGGTATAGATGGTAGGGGAGGTGGAAAGGAGCAAGGAGGAAGAGATGGTGGAGAAACTACAATTGTGATATAACATATAAGAAAAATAAATCCATTTTCATACAAAGGCAAATAAATTAATAAAGAAGAGAAAGAAAACTCAGACTCATTGATTGAGGGTTTTGATACTCTGTGAGTATGTCGGATTCTAAAATGCTTCATTGTGTTAGGGGCACATTGATCTTCAGAATCAACATTTTTTTACAAGCTGATTTGCTTTAATTTAATTCAATACCTGGCAAAAGCAGGGAGATCATTTTATTTTGCTGTCTTTTTAAACTATTTTTATTGAGCTCTACATCTTTCTCTACTCCTTTTCTCCCCTCCCTATTTTTCCTCACCCCTTCAACCCTCTCCCAAGGTCCCCATGCTCTCAACTATCTCAGCAGATCTTGACTTTTTCTACTTCCCATGTAGATTAGATCTAAGTATGTCTCCCTTAGGGTCCTCATTGTTGTCTAGGTTCTCTGGGATTGTGATTTGTGGGCTAGTTTTCTTTGCTTTATGTTTAAAAACCACTTATAAGTAAGTACATGTGATAATTGTCTTTGTATATCTGGGTTACCTCACTCAAAATGATGTTTTCTAGCTCCATCCATTTGCCTACAAAATTCATGATGTCTTTATTGTTTTTTTCTGTTGTGTAGTACTCCATTGTGTAAATTACCACATTTTCCTTATCCATTCTTCGGTTGAAGGATATGTAAGTTGTTTTCAGTTTCTGGCTATGACAAACAATGCTGCTATGAACATAGCTGAGCACATGTGGCACGTTAAGCATCCTTTGGATAGATACCAAAAAGTGGTATTGCTGGGTCTTGAGGAAAGCTGTTTCCTAATTTTCTAAGAAATCGCCACACTGACATGTAAAGGGGTTGTATCAGCTTGCACTCCCACCAGCAATGCAGAGTGTGCCCTTTACCCCACATCATCTCCAACATAAGGAGTCATCCGTGTTTTTGATCTTGGCCATTTCTACTGGTGTAAGATGGAATCTCAGAGTTGTTTTGATTTGCATTTCCCTGATGACTAAGGATGTTGAACATTTCCTTAAGTGTTTTTCACCCATTTTAGATTCCTCTGTTGAGAATTCTTTGCTTAGGTCTGTGGCCCCCCCCCCTTTTTTTTTAATTGGGTTATTTGTTCTTTTGATGACCAATTTCTTGGGTTCTTTGTATATTTTGGAGATCAGAAAATATCATTGTTTTCGATTGCTCATTTTGTTTGTTTGTTTGTCTTAAGGTAAAGATAGAGTCCTTTCATAGCTCTTTGTATAGTTAGCCTTTAAATCAATGTCACCACTGTAAAATCTCATCTTTTGTTCCGGATCAAGGGTGTGCAGTATATACCTAAGATACATCAAAAAGTTAATTTTCTCCAAATGCTAGAGTACTTCAAAATATGCTTTCCAGCAAAAGCCATTATAGCTAGAGAACAGAGTAAATATACTATGAGTTTTGACTCAAATAACAGAGAAAACCCAGGTCTCCCAATATCAAGTTGCTTTAAATTGGGAATTGTCTGAAAATACAATCAACCAAATGAACCAAAATGGACTTAAAAACTAATACATAGTCACAACTCACTCAGATTTTCTTGGGGATTTGCTTTATCGCTGTTCATGGGGCTTCCAAGGTGTCTCACAATCTTTGACCTTTAAATATGTCTGCTATAAGAGGTTATAATTCAATCTCCACTACTCTTTCTTTCCATGGTCTTACTGTGCACTTGAATTACTCACTGTGAAACTCTTGGGATGTCTAGCACAAACTGGGGGAACATATATGATAACATGAAGTTTAAAGATCTTCAATAAGTTTGAAATCTTGAAAAGTTATGATTATTTGTAGATTTCTAGTAAGGAAATTTGTTAAAGCCTCTATGGTGTTATATATTTAATTTGCACTTATTTTAAATTCTGTCTCTTAGTTGCTTAGTTGTATTTTTTATGCAGACCTGTGAATTCTGATACCTGCTTAGTCCTTTTTAACTTCCTGACAGTGTTTTCTTTCTTATAATCTCTTTTCAGTTTTTTAAAATTTTACTTATATACACCAAAGAGTATTTCCCTATCTGCTCTTTTGCAGGCATAATATGAAATTGAAGTTAGTGACTGTAATAAATTGTGCATAGCTGCTCTGTATGGACGAAGAAAAAATAAAACACTCACTTGGGGTTTTATTTTCTCTGTTGTAAATCTCATTGTGTTTGCTTCAAAGATGTTCATATTAGGAACTTAGAATTCTCATTTCATGACACCAGGGATTCTCAATAAGGTAAGGAAATAACTTGCATGTTTACAGTTTAATCTAAAAGTTAGCAGGCAGTAATAGACATTTCTTGCAGTATATTAAAATGCACCAAGAAGCGTGCCTGCAGAGACCACACCACACACAGAATGAGCTGAACCATCTCATTACATTCAATTAGGAAAAGTTAGAAAGGTAAGCATAGCGAATGAGCCTGTGGAATATGCAAGCAGCTCCAGGGGAAAGAAAATGAATGGAAGGATTGCTAAATGACAAGCCAGCAGTGATGCTTTGGCAAATAACTTGAATGACAGTTCTCTCAGACAGTAAATCATGACTAATTACATTACTAAAAATATAGTATTAAAATGAGAGGAAAAAAAATAAATCTCCAAATCTCTCAAAACAAAATGAATACCTGTCTGATCTCTGGGTGTGAAAAGAATCATTTTATTTCAGTTAATGTGCTCTCTATGTAGTTTCCTCTAAAGCAGCCAAGCTTAGTTTTATTCATTTTAATAGTGATAAAATAATATTGTAGTGAAGGTATAATTTGAAATCAAAGAATCTATATCCTACAGAATTTCACCTAGAGATATACTGTGTCCAGTCAAGATAGTGATTACTGATGCCTGTGGATCAGTTATTTATCACCAACAACTTAGTTTTCTGAATATGGACATTCTAGCACATTCTGGAATGTTGTTTACTTATGTACTAAAAAATTCCAAAACATTATGCCTTTGCTTTCTCTATTGTTGTTGTAAAATACTCTAAAAGGGGAGCTTAGCAGAGGAAGTTTATCTCAGTTGACAGTTTAAAGAAACATCTATCAAGGTCTCAGAGAAATATCAAAGCAACAGCTGCCTATAGCAGGTGGTCACAGTCCATCCACAATAAGGAGGCTGAAAGCATAAATGCATGCCAGTGCTCAAGTTGCTTCCTCTTTTTTATGCAGGTCAGAATCTCCTGCTCTACGAATAGTCTGACCCACACTTAGGACTGCTCTTCCTTATCAGTTAAAGCAATTTCTTACAAGTACGTTCAGAGACACATCTTTCAAGTGATTCTCGATTTCATTAACAGTTGTGCTTAGCCCTCACAGACTAACTGGGATCTGGGGCAACTTTTTCTTAAAAATGGCAGTTTGTCCAGTTTTTGTAATGAATTGTAAGGTTACTTCTACAAATCTGGCCACTGAGTGACAATGGCATGCATTTGCTTACTGTTTTATCAGATTGTATTTATTTCTTCCAGTTAGTTAACATTTAAAATCTCAATTGTTATTTCTGTGGAATTGTTTCAAAAGTGCATAATCAGCATGTAGCTAAAAGTCTTTTCCTCAATATCAAATAAGTAGTTTTATTCATTTATAATTGTTTTGCTGTAATCATACAAGGGCTGAAATGGTCTTTGCTTCAAGCATGTACCTCCTCACATATTCCACACATTTTTTTCTAGAACTTCAATTCTATTTGTAATCATAAATTGAATTAGTAAGCTGATACTCTATTCATTTGTCTTCTATCATTTTTTTTTCTGTTTTCAAAGCCTCTTTCAGATATAACTTATTCTTTAAATTTAGAGCTACAAAGAGTCATCTTAAACTCTGTGCACAGGGATTTCTTTACCTGTAACCATTTATCCCTATTCCTGGCTTAACCATATTTAATATCTTGTTTATTAATATTCTCCTATCTTTTAAGACTCTGGGTAGGGCTGTGAGCAAAGCAGTCCTGGAGCCAGAGTAGCGACTGCTAAGTGTTTGGTCTACACCACAATGTTTGCTCCTTGTCTCAGTCACCAACTAGGGAGATGCTGCCTATTACCCTTTACCACTGCCAAGGCAGGGACCTGCTCAAGGTCAATTTGCAAGAAACCCCAGGGAGCCATGTGTGACCAGGCAAGAGCATCCTCCCTTCCTCATTGTCCATCCTTATATCAGATACCACCAGAACTACGGGTCCCATTTGCACCTGGAGGAATAGGTGAAAGAAGTGAATGTCTGAACTCCCAGAAGGACAGCCCTATTCTCTAAACCCAAGCCACCAGGGATATATCCTGTGCCCCTTACCTACCAAGCACAGCAGTGACAAGACAGCAGCATCCTCTCCACCGCCCCCGCCCCCCCGCAACCAACCTGCCAGCATGAGCTACCAGAAGAGCCTCAGGTCCCATCTGCAGCTGGGGGAAGAGCAACCACCTAAGCCACAAGACCAACCTGCACTGATTAGAGAAAGAGTGATCCCTGGAATCACAGACCCCACCTTCACAGACCTCAACATATATCCAGTTACACTGAAACTGATAGAAGTGTAACCTTGAATGTATGATCACAGATGATCACTTCATAAATATAATACTAGTAGCACAGACTCTGAGAGCAAATATTAATAAATGGGACCTCTTGAAGCTGAGAAACCTCTGTAAGGCAAAGGATATTGTTAGTAATACCAAACAGCAGCATACAGAATGTAAAAAGATCTTCTCTACTCCCACATCTGACAGAGGGCTGATCTCTAAAATATAGAAAGAATTTAAGAACCTAGACATCAATATACTAAATAATCCAATTATAAAATGGGGTACTTGATTGATAGATAAAAAACCTTTTAGAGTTCATTAAGTTATCAGACCTTCGACTCCATCAACCAAAACGCTAAGTTTTTCATTTGATAGCATCTGAGATCTGTATAAAACCATTTCCCTCTTCCTGTAACCCCCTCTAAAATGGATCCCCCAGTACATTTTAAACTTGTCTTGATGTATGCATTTCTTTGTTCCTATAAAACTATAAAGTGCTTCTACATTGGAGCATAAAATTTGGGGTACCCGCCTTGGTGTTTCCAGGCCATGTTTACTCAAATAAACTATCTTTTATTTCCTTTAAAAAATGGGGTACAGATCTAAACAGAGAGTTCTCAACAGAAAAATCACAAATGACCAAAAGACATCTAAGGAATTTCTCAGCATCCTTAGTCATCAGGTAAAGGAATATCAAAATTACTCTGAGATACCATCTTATACCTGTCAGAATGACTTAGATCAAAATCTCTGATAACAGCTTATGTTGGAGAGGATGAGGAGCAATGAGAATATATACCTCGATTGTTTGTGGGAACCTGTGAAATTATTCCAGACTAATATGGTTTGATGCACAAAGACCTCCTGAAAGATCATGATGAACATCTCCAAAAATTACTTCGTTCAACAAAAAGCAGGAAGCAGTATAGGGAGAAATATACCCATATTTCCAAATATTGTCTCTAAATGTATGCTTATTTAAAGGCAGATATGCTATAAAGATTTTCATTGGTATGGATCTTGGTTTACTGATACAAATTTAAGGTCAACTTTGTTATACTGTATATATGTATTTCTGATCTTGATTAAGGTATTATGTTTGTCAAGCTCATTTAAAAATGTAATGTATAATTAAGAAATGTAGGTTAATAGATAATAATCTATAATAGTGAAGCTTCTAGTCATGTCAGTTAGGTATTCTAGATATATGAAGATATATTTCAATTAAATAGGTGTTATTCAAAACTTTCAAAGATCTGAAGAATATGGTATTTAAATGTTTTAAGAATTTCAGACTTTTCATGATAGTGAGAGACATCTGCTCCTGGCATCACGAATCTCCTTCAAGCAGAAGATGGGCATCAAAAATGCTTTTTATGGAGTTGGTTACCTATGTGGGCAAGAAAGTGCTCTTGCCTAGACTGCTTTTTGGTATGCTATGTGAACTGGACATGCAGGACTCACAGAGAAATGACTGCTGAACTTGCCTAGAGGTACGACGGTTCTTTGGGGTTCCTGCTTCATGAAAGAATAGAAAGAGTCTGGTAGACTTTATGCAGGACACAGAAGAAAGTTACTGACACACTGCCAGTTTATAGGCGGAACTGTCCTTGAAATTTCCTGCTTCATGGAAAAGTCTGCCAAATACTATATGCCTAAAGGCTGAAGGTGGATGCCCCAACAGTACAGGAGAACTTTGAATGACTGTCCAGGCAGTGAGATGTCTCTGTCGATTCTAGAGTTTTGGAATTTGCCTACAATGAACTTATTTTACTTAGGTAATATTATATTTTTTTCTGGAGACTTTAATGGAGTTGAAGAATTGGTAGTTATAGTTTTTCTTAGTTATGTTAAAAGATAAAGTAGATATAAATATTGTAACTATAATTTGTGTTTGATACCTGTTTTGTTATATGTAACTTTTCTGTGTTAAAGTTAAAACCTTCCTTTTGATTTTCAAAAAGGGAAGGTGATGTGGGATTACCCTCTGTATGCTGTGAATACCATTAATGAATAAAAAAAAACTGCTTTGAGCCTATTGGAGACCAGAGAAGTACATAGTGGAAAACTTAACCGAATGCTGGGGAAAGGAAGGCAGAATGAAGAGAAGCCATGGAGACATGCTGAAAATTTGCTGGTAGGCCATGACTTCGTGATGATGCACAGATGAATGGAAATGGGTTAAAGTAAGATATAAGAGTTCTTCAATAAGAAACTAGAGCTAATGGACCAAGCAGTGATTTAAATAATATACTTTCTGTGTGATTATTCCAGGGCTGAGCAATCAGGAACCAACAAGTAGCCTCCTACAACAGAATTAGGCACTCTGTTTGTATGTGACAGTAACATGGCTTGATCTATTGGGGGGGGGGGTTCCTGGCAGTGGAACCATGATTTTCCTGGGTGCATTGATTGACATTTTGGAGCCCATTCCCTATTTTGGGATACCTTGCTCAGCTGTGATACATGTGTAAGGGGCTTTGGTACTGCATCGACTTGATATGCCTGAATTCGTTGACTCCCAAGGGAGGCCTTACCCCCTATGAGGAGTGCTAAGGAACCCTTTGGCTAAAACAGTTACAATCTGGTGTGCTAATTGTAACATTTCAAGGGTTATTCAAGTAACCATTGAGTTGTTTCACCACACAAGAGGCATTAGTCTGAATGCCCTCTCCTATGCTAGCACACTTCCTCCATCAAGGCCACAGCTATTTCAATAAGGCCATTCTTCTTAATAATGCCACTCACTTTGTAGTTATGGGGGCCAATTACACTCAAACTACCACAGGATATGTCTATCAGTTACATTTGTTAAGTTTACATATAGTCATTAGACTCCAAATATTGTCTCATTTGAAGATAACTTTTAGTGTTACATGTATGCCCATATACCTATATATAACAAGATTTAACCTAACTTGGTACATACTTAAGATGATTTGTTAATACTGAGTTAGTAAATATAGAAGAAATTGAGAGTAATATTTTTCAACAAACTTCAGAAATTATACTTGTGTAAAACACTATTCTCTAATTATAATAAGATATGTTTATGTACATATTTCTATGTATCAACAATTATTGGTATTTAATATTAATGAACTTTGGCTGTTATATGTTTCCACCCCAAATAAAATAGATAGTATATATTTTTTATAATATGCACATATAAAGAAAAAGACAGATTTGTCAATGCTACTCTCACAAAAGTCTGGGAAACTGTAGTTTTACTGCTTAAAAAAATGGCTGTTTTTCACCCTAATTTGTACTTGTAGATGGTCCATTCTTTTCATGAAGGGCAGGTTCACATTATCCTGGCAAATTCCTATGACTCCAGAAATAATTTGAATTTATGACCTTCAAACATTTGACTTTATATCTAATGATAGTTTTAAAATACCTAATTTGGTTCTGAGTAAATGATAGTGGAATCATGATGAATAATATCTAAGTGAAATTTTAGAAAGAGAACATTATCTCCCAATTGTGGATATTATAAAATTCAACCAGAAATTTATTTTTTAACCTAACTCATAGTGTCACTCCCACACAATCAGAAATACGATAAGGAAATTTTCATTTTTTTTTTCTTATTTTAACAAGAAAATGTGAGTAAAGCAATTGTGAGGGAAATTGCTAACTCTGCTTTCTGTCACAAATACACTGTGTTTTGCAAAAAAATCAAATATTGAAAGCAAAGAAGATGCTGAAATAATTCATATGTAGTAGCATAACTAGTTCTAGCTTATCAGGGGACTAACTAGAAGCTCCTGAAATGAGAAATGTTTAATATTTCTCATTAATTAATATTAGAATATTAATATTTCAATAGTTTATTGGAAATTTTAAGTGAATTAAAAGGTATAAATGTTTTATGTCATTTCCTTGCAAAAAACTTATAAGATCCTAACTATGAAATTCTTTAAATTCAGTGATTAATAAGTATATCAAAATAACCACTGAAAAATGGGCATTGCTGCCTATTTTTTAATATATAAAGATTGATAATTAAGTTTGAACAATTGTACCAATAATGTATGTATGTATGTAAAGTATATATATAAAGTAATTAAGAGGATTGACAGCATGGCTTATTTTGAAAACTTTTCTGTAGAAGCACTAGCGCCTGAAAATTTTCAGGGAAATATGTATGTATTTATGTATGTTTATGTGTACATGTGTATGTATGTATGTATGTATGTATGACCAGAGATTATGCAGATATTATCACAGCTCAAGGAGATGGAGACCAGTGATAACTAGGACTTACAATTCAGGCAGGTTTTCTTTCTTACAGTGTTAATGAGAAACCTTGTGTCAAAATTAAAAAGATAAAATATTGGATAGTCTCTGAGGAATGACACCCAAAGTTTTCCCCAAAAACTATCCAGTATGTTAATTATAAGCAAAATTGTTTATTAAAAAATGCAAAGTCAAAGTTAAAGAAGTACCAAGATAACAATATTCTCAAACAAGTTTCTCTTCATTTTTTTCTTATGCAACATGAGTCAATAAAGAAATGAAAGATGATCTTAAAACTACATAGAACATGACAGATTATCTTAGAGATTACATGATTGCACATTTAATCAGGTTATTTTACATATTGTAAGTACATGGCATGCACAAAATCCTCCAAGTGAACATATTTAATTATATTTTCAAAAGGAGCATTATTGAAATTAAAAATCAATGTCTGGCTTAATCAAAATCTATACAACAGCTAGAAGATTCTCTTGTGAGGGTGGAGATATTCATTTAACTTTGGGTATCTGGGTTGGTGATGCCAGCACTTTAGGGACTATGAAGCTGCTGACTGTCCTTGACCCTCAAAGTAAATCAAATATACAGTCACAGATGGATCATTTCCCTGCTTGTTAGCCAATAGATGTTGAGTGATTACACAATTACAAAAAAACTTATATAATACCTATTTGAAATTCCATGTGAAAATCTGAGACTCACTAGTGTAGAGAAATCACTGTGTGTGTGTGTTGTCTTATATTGGCAAACCCCCAAATTCTACTTGATTCTATTATCAAATCTTGTAGAAACTTCTACCTGGCAGTGCAAAGCTGAAGGTTTCAGACTCTCAAAACACACATCTAATGACCCCCCAATTGCCTTAAATATGTATATGCTTATATATGTTCATATCCATACTCTTGTGTGAATACATGAAGTTTATTACTGATAATTATCAACTTGACGGGATCTAGAAGCAGCAAAATGAGTTCTAGAGATACCTATCTGTGATTTTCTTGATTATGTTAAAGAGGAATGTCACACGTTAACAGAGGTGACATTATTTCTTTTCATGGGGTCCTAGAAAGCATAAAAAGAGAAAGTGAACTAACTACCGTCATTCATCTTTCTCTGATAGCTAGCTGTAGATATACTATGACAAGATGCCTCAAACACATGATGCTATGAATCTCTGAGCATAATGAACTGTATTTTTGACCTGTGAGGGCAAAATGAAGCATTTTCTTCTTAACGTGCTTTAGTCAGGGTATTTTATCACTAAAATAATCACTTAATAGCACTTAAGACAGAATGTACATATATATATACACATTCATATATTCATATATTCAGTCATGTATTCCATATTATAGCTTCTGGTAATTTCGCCATTGTGCAAGTATTGTAGAGTACATTTGCACAAAAAAGTGGATGTGCCAATAAAAGGTATCTCATGTGACCTGCATGTCATTTGTAGTCCATCACTAATTGTAGTATACAGATAGAGATTTTATTCTTCTGGGAAATGTTAATATATGATTTAAACTCATTGTCTGCAGCATACTGCCTAATAAATAGTATGGAAACAATAAAATTTGAATTATGCTAGTAAACAAAGATTTCTATTACTATCATAAAGTGCAATATTTTACCAACAAAAATGATGATTTTTTTCTAATTATATTCTTAATTAAAATAATAATGATTCAATAACCATCACACCAAATTATTTGGTTGTTTAACATACAGCTCATTATTTTGATTTGAGCTTCCCACATTTGCATTATTTGTGTGTATTTTAAAGATTCAGGTATATATATAGTCATATACTTTATATATACTGTTATACTTTTAGGGACTTCATTGTAGCTCCCTGAATGCTTTATCATTCTTTTACAAGTCTCGCAAAGTATATCATCCAGATTACAGTACAATATTAACCACCTTTTACTATCAGAAGACTGTAAAACCCACTGTCCAGTGTTACAGTATTTGAAGGTACTTTCTGAGTGTTTTATGTAGCATAATCTATTTATTAAACCTTGCAGCGCCCCTTGTTTTATGAGGTTTCCCAAGATGACAGGTGTTGCTTAATGTTTCACTCTGGGAAGTCTGCCTCGAGTAAAGTTGTCTGCATGGGAAGCTATAAATATAGATTCAGTTGTTTGAAGGGTGAAATTCCTCCAGTTATAACACTATTTTGTATGAAGATTGCAAAAATATTTGCACTACAACCAAATGTACTGTAGTGTGATGACTCACTCAAGCTGTCTCTCTGTTTTTATGCAAAAAGAAACCATTGCAAAACTCTTCATTGTCTTGCGCAATGATGTCAAATGTTCAACCGCTTGTTAGAGGTACTGTACAGAGATTGTTCACATCCAGATTTTTCTTTACATTCAAACTTACTCATCTAATACCACAGAATTTTAATAATTGATTTTATGACTTTATATGTTGGTTAGTTTGAGTTTTTCTACCCTATGTAAATGTGAAATTATTCTAATATTCATAAATTACCAGGAATCATTGGGAACCATGGTAGCCTTTTTTTTTTTTTTTTTTTTTTTTTGGTTTTTTTCGAGACAGGGTTTCTCTGTGGCTTTGGAGCCTGTCCTAGAACTAGCTCTGTAGACCAGGCTGGTCTCGAACTCACAGAGATCCGCCTGCCTCTGCCTCCCGAGTGCTGGGATTAAAGGCGTGAGCCACCATCGCCCGGCCCATGGTAGCCTTATAGAATAGGTAAATAGCTCCTGTCTTAGAATGTTGGTGATATTGGTATGATTATTCTTGTTTCTTAATTAATTTGCATCTAAATAATTAGATGTTGAATATTTCTGAGAAGGCCTATCAAAGAAAATGTTTAATTCATTGTCAATTCCAGGCATGGAAAAGAGAATATTCCTTTTAAGTCTCTGGTTTTATACACACAATGTGAGAGGAGCAGCAATCCATTTAGTCAATTAAATATTTTCTTCTTTTATATTAGCTTCTCTTTTTAACATAAACCAAATATAGCATTATAATTATGCCCTTTCAGAGATTTAAAATTAGAGAAGTAGTTTGTTTCAGCTTTATTGTCATTGAATTTCATACTTCTTTCTCTAAGTCTTGTTTTCTTCTACAGGAAGCAATGACACAGCTTCAGGACTCTTGATGTGACTCAGGCCAAATCAAAAGTGTGATTTTCTTTGCTATAAGTGAGATTCCAGAATAAAAGATAAATCAAGAATAGGACGACACAGTGTTCCAGTGTAATGAAAAATCAGGATCCTATTAACTCTTTCTACCACTGTTTGCAGGCTCTTTTCTGTGTGTCCAGTATTATACTATAGTATAGTCTGTTTACTTCAGTTTTGAATCAATTAACATTCATTTCTTAAGTTTTGTTTTTAAGCATATTTCTTCTATGCCTCTAAAATATAATGCATGCATTACTAAGTCAATTGTCTCACCTCTTATGAAGACCATTGTTTATACAGTAAATATACCATCTTCTAAAATGTTTGCCCTTAGATGTCTCTAAGAAGGGGAGTGAAATTTGTATCAATTTTATTACATTAGAAATTCATAACAGCAGTCATCATTCCCTGCACTACTATCCACATCACTAAACTTAAATGAACATTTTGTAAGCCAAATTGTTAGAGGAATTAGGCACAAAGATTTTTATGTTTCTCCTCAAGGATAAGAGCAATACAGCCAGAATCTATGCCAGAAATTTAAATTCATCTAGCATATTCATATTTACCTCCTAATTAGGAAGCTAAGATTTAAGCAAACAGCTATCTAATAGCTAAGAGCAGTAAGAATAAGAGACATCGCCCAAATATTCTGAGTAGTATTTCTTCACAGTACCCATTAAAAGGAAAACATCTATAAATGTTACAGAGAACTAATATATGAAGTAGAATAAAATTTCTCATATTAAAAATACTATCAATACCATTTGCTTTGAGTGAGAAATGAAAGTATATTATAGAGAGATAGATAAATAGACAGATCATAGATAGATAGATAGATAGATAGATAGATAGATAGATAGATAGATA
>JABTXL010021554.1:5015967-5082791 GCA_025134845.1 Neodon shergylaensis
ATAGATAGATAGATAGATAGATAGATAGATAGATAGATAGATAGATAGATAGATAGAAGATAGATAGACAGACAGAGAGATAGATGGGTAGAAAGACACATGAAGTTTCTATGACTTCAGACATAAAAGTTAAGCCTACAGAGACTTTCTTTAGTGTGGCTTGAACTGCCCTGTTATGCTTTGAGGTTTCATACATCAGAGGTAACTTTGAAGTATTCAGCTAAGTGCCTTATACTAATAATTTGACATTGCTTTTAGATTGAGTGCTCTTCCACATCACTCACAGCGGTCTTTCACCATAAATGTTGTTTATCACAGCTATTTCCCTATCACTCTCGATGCTCCCCATTAGTGATTTCATTCTCTCCCAAGCCCAAATTTCTGCAGTGATCTTCTGCCTGTACCTTTAAACATATGTCGAATATTTTCCCACCGATATGTCACGTGTGACCCTGAAAGCAATCATCAATTGTGTTCAGAGCTAAATTTCCCCTGCTCCCTACAAATCTCCCTTTTATCTACCATTATTACTATTAGTAGAAGGCATCATCACCTTCTGTCCTAGTTTGCTGACAAAACACTGAACAAAACCTACTTTGAGAGGAAAGAATTTACTTCGGCTTAAAAGTCCATCACTGGAGTAAGCCACGCGGGAAATTGGAGGCAGGAAATGAAATAGAGGCTACGGAGGAATGGTGCTTACTGGCTTGCTTTTCATTGTTTGCTCTTTCCTTTCTGATACAACTAGGACCACTTGTCAGGGGTTGTAAAACTCACAAGTTGGCTGAATCCTTCAGCACCCATCATTAATCATGATAATGTTCACAAATAAGCCTGCATGCTAATCAGATAGAGGCAGTTCTTCAATTGAGACTCCTCTTCCAAGGTACCTAGGATACTTCAAGATGATAAAAACTAACCAACAAGCTCACTTGACATCTGAAGTAGAAAATAAAATTACAAGTTTGAAAGTCCTCAATCCCATACATGAGCCATACCCAATCACCTTGTTCTGAATACAGTCATTCCAAAAAATCAATAGAATCCCGTCCCTCTGGTGATACGATTCAACCACTGGTACTTTCAGTAAGCACAGAATGAGCTCTTCTCCATAGGAGTCCTTCAGGTCATTTGGGTGTCACAGCCTTATTCCTGTGCTGTGCTCAAAATGCAGAACATGCTGATGAATGCTCAATCAGTTTCTGCTTATTTTCTCTATAAACTTTAGAAAGGAAAATTAAACAGTAACGTCTTTCTGATAACTGGAAATGTTCTTCCTGATTTAGATTCAGTTTTTCTTTCCGAGTCACATACCTTTCCCATCATAAAGTCCCTATTCGTTAATCAATATTGCTCCGCTGTTTGACTTCAATGTCAACTTGTCACAAATTAGAGACCATTGTTCATATATAAATATTGGAATGTGAATTTGTATGACTAAAATTTATTCAGCTTCACTTCAGCACCTTTCGTCTTCCAAAGCTGACCTTGCAGAACATATCACCACTTGAGATGATAACTAAGACAGAGGATGAGTGTCAGATTGTACAGTTTTACTCATAGCAAAGAAAATAGTATTAAAAGGTGGGCATACCACATCATACCTATTCAAAAAGAATAATCTTTTGGAATTTACTAGAGAGATTAAAAAAGGAACTAGCAATAGTCATTAATATTTTAGATACCCAAAGAAAGCTTACTGAGCTAATATAAGGTTTACTATTATGCCCTCTATTATGTGAAATATGTATAGGGTATATAAGCAAAAGGAGGTCATATAGATAAATAATTTGTGTAAATTCTGAGTGAGAAGAAAAGATTAATATTTAATGTAGTAGGACTCTGTGATACATATTATATTCTAGTTATTCAAATACAGAAAAAAATGACATTAATTCAAAATCAACTTATTTACTCTTTGATGTGATTAGGGAATATAATATTCTAAGTCATATTTATCTTTAAATAGTCACTGAGAAAGCAAGCAGAAAGCATAAATTTGAATAATGGTCCTATATGTAAAGGTAGGCAATGATGCACCACAATATAGATGTTCATCAATATGTAAGGGAACAATAGTTAAACAAATACAGCATAAACAAATGTATCATATTTAAAATGTCTTTATATACATATTTAACTTTTTAGAGTACATTAAATTCAAATTATATATTTGTAAATATAACTATATTTACATATATAGTTATGAGACAGAAAAGATAAATATATGTATATGTGATATATATATATGCATAAACCACATATGTATTGTTAATAAATTAATAAGATTTACAGAAATTCCTATAAGAGATAAAAAGAAATTATAGTTGAATGGTCATATGGTGTGGGAGAATTGTCTATATTCTGTCAATTATGTTTTAAATAAATACTGATTGGCCAGTAGCCAGGCAGGAAGTATAAGCAGGACAACCAGACAGGAAGTAGAGGTGGGGGAAGGAGAACAGGAGTATTCTGGGAGTTAGGACGCTCTTTCTGCAGTCCTATACAGATACCATAAAAAGCAAGATGTGACCTGCTCTACCAAAAAACGTACTGAGCCATGTGGCTAACATAGATAAGAATAATGGGTTAATATATGTTATAAGAGTAAATAAGAAGCCTGAGCTAATGGGCCAATCAGTTTATAACTTATGGAGACCTCTGTGTGATTTTTTGGGGGGATTTATGGTCTGTTGAACCTGGGCAGAACAGAAACCCCAACAAGCAGGCCCTCATGTTACATTCATAGGCATTTTATTTTATTTATATATGGACAGTAAATATTTATAGTGCTATTGTTATGTCTTGAAATAAAATGAACTGTATAGAATCATTGATTGTGGTGAATGTTTAATCACTGAAAGTACAAAAATTGTGAGGAAATACATGGCTAGCAGAAGCAATAGCTTACAGATTTTTCCTTTTAGACCATAGCACAGACTTGGTTTCAGTCCATTATGATGTAAGCAAGCTGCTATATCACACTCAGTCTGTTACAGGCATATTGGCCCTACCTTGCCTTCGCCACCTCCACGGACTGATACTTCAGAAACTGATATTTGTTCTTTCATTTGTCAAATCGTTTCATTTCACTGTTGCTCACAGAGATGAAAAAAATAATTGATGTGATTGTTGGGGTTGGGTAGTAATTTATTTGAATTTCTAATATGTACAAATACATGCATATATGCACACACATATGTACGTTTGTGCACACCTTTAAAACATACAGAGATGTATAAATCACCTGTTTGGAGGTCAGAGCAGAGACAGTGGCCACAGTATTTATACTACAATAGTCTACCACAATAGCTGTCCCTAAGCTGTAGGAAATGTGGAAGTCATAGATTTACAGGTGCACAGGCATTAGTACTCACTTGCACTCGAAAAATATTAAATTTTTTATGCACAAAACAGAAAATATATAAATTTTAGGAGAAGAAAACAATGTTGATTCTTGTCCTTTGGATGGTCTTATCAAGGAAAATATCTGTGCAGTGGAGAATTCTCCCCTTTGAATTTGTAGCATAAAAGAGAATACTCAAATCTCTTCATAGATCTGTGAGTTATTCAGTCCTCTTTATCCTTGACCCAGTTTATGTATTTTTACCTCCTCCTCTATCTCTCTCTCTGCTATATAATTTAAATTAGAACTTTATATACTCATATTTTGAGCCAATTCTCATGTTTTTAAATGGGAAAAGCAAAAGAATAAATAACAGCATGGCTAATAATAGGCTGAGAACTAAAGTGTGGTACAGACAAGTGCACTGCCGGACACACCATGACATTAGCAGTGTAATTGAAATAATTTTTGGTGAATCAGATACAAGATGATCAAGTTGTCTTCAATTAATTTTGTATCTAACAGAGAGTAATTAGTATTCATGCTAATGACCTACTTGTGTCCTCAAGGAGGTATTTGGTACTTTTTCCAGCAACACAGGAAGACATCAATTGATGTAAAATATTAGAGGAGAAACTTTATCCTGTTGTGACTCCCTGGTTGTTGCTGTGTCACTAGCTAGCATCAGTGGATACTGAGCTAATTCTGGCTGATTTGATGAACATAGAGTAACTATATATAACTACGTATATAAAAGAGACTACTCAGGTTCTAAAAGACATAGTATAAGTGCATTCCAAATATACATTTGGAAAATGGTATTCCAATTACACATACTAGTTAATATAGTAGTTAAGTATGTTAAACAATAAGAAAAACTTAAGTGTTTAGTTAAAAAAATAAGTGTAATATTTTCAGAACAAAAGTAAAATGTTTTTCTTGTTGATACATAGCATTTTGACTTCATTCAAAAATTAACTGAGAAAATAGTGTTTATTTCTTACTACATAAATAGAAGCAGTATTAAATAAGTATAAATTAATAATAATATCAGTAATAGTGAGGAAATTACTTTTTGATTTTGTTAAAGTATTTTAACCTTTTTCATGTTTAGAAGTAGTCTCTTTGTCTTGTCTTAATTATTCAATAACTCTTAATTAATTGATTGATCTTTACAAAACTACATAAAGAGGCACAGAATTCAGGGGAAGTGCTATTCAAAGTATTGAGAATCCCATGTATTATGCTTTTCTTTGAATAATGTCTTGAGTTCAAAATAACCCTGATACCCAGAAATACCTATTTATCTAAATTTCTTACCGATGTGATAGTGAAATATAACTTTTCATTCTCTCTCAAACATATGCTCTCTTGTTCTCTTTCACTGTTTATAGATCTATCTATCTATCTATCTATCATCTATCTATCTATCTATCTATCTATCTATCTATCTATCTATCTATCTATCTATCTATCATCTTTCCTCACTTATAAATCACATATCTGGTGCTGTCCCATCTGTCTCTTCCTCTCTCGATTTCTCTCTCTCTCTCTCTCTCTCTCTCTCTCTCTCTCTCTCTCTCTCTCTCTGTTAATTATTACTTGGTTTTGTAAAACCTCCAATCAAAATTATAAATATGAAGTACAGTTAACTAGAACATATGATGAATTAGAAAACTTTGTATTTCTTCTTAAATTAGACAGCAATTTCATCTTAATCTAAGCAGTGCAGAATGAATTATTGACTTCCAAACCTTTACCACTAAATTCATATTGTTTCAAATAGTGGAGATTTTTTTTTCTTTTTTTTTATTTTTTTTTATTTTTATTTTTATTAAAGATTTCTGTCTCTTCCCCACCTCCGCCTCCCCTTTCCCTCCCCCTCCCCCAATCAAGTCCCCCGTCCCTCGTATGCCCAAAGAGCAGTCAGGGTTGCCTGCCCTGTGGTAAGTCCAAGGTCCACCCACCTCCAAGGTTCTAAGAGAAGCTAAATAAGAAGGAGAACCCAAAGAAAAACATATAGGCATCCTCCTGAATATTAACCTTCATCAGGCGATGAAAGGAGACAGAGTCAGAGACAGAGACCCTCATTGGAGCACCGGACTGAAATCTCAAGGTCCAAAGCAAGGAACTCAGGACCGCGAGAGGTACACCCACACAATAAGACAATGGGGATGTTCTATTGGGAACTCACCAAGGCCAGCTGGCCTGGGTCTGAAAAAGCCTGGGATAAAACCGGTCTTGCTGAACATAGTGGACAAATAGTGGAGATTTATATGAGATCAAAACCCAATTTGTTTTATGGATGAAAGAATAAGAAAATTGAAGCAAATGAAAGTATATTACAAAGTAATTCAAACATTATATTTTATTTTATTTACAGATGTCTAACCTTCATCTTCTCATCTTCTTACAAATTATAATCTTGAATTCTGCCTAAGATAAAAATAATAAACCAAATATGGGAAGTTTCCAAAGTTATATAACAACATGCAAAACTTTTGAAAATGGTGTTCTAATAGAATATATCAGAAGTAAATTCCAGTTTCTAAGAAAATAAAAGATCATGCATAAACAATAGTTTTTCCATATTTATCTCATACCATTTTATTATTTTTCAAACTGAAGTAAAATAAATTATTATTTATTCAATACAGATGTTTCATTATAATGAAATTTAATTTTACATTAAATTGTTAGAATTACAGTTTATTCAAAAATTAAGATGTTATGAATTTATTTAAAGTAATGCATTTGCTATTTAGCTAAGATTTAGCTATATATCAGACAAGGAGAAAAAATTTCCACATTACCATGTCTCTTCCTCCAATCAAAACAAGGTCATAATGAAAAACATAAATTTGCATGGTGAAATTTGAGTGAAAGAAATATCCAGAAGACTGATAGCTGGTGGCTCCAAGGTTAAAAACACTTCTTATTCCTACAGAAGAACCATTTTGGTTCTCGGCATCCATAACGGGTAACACAGAACAGTCTGTAACTCTTACTCCAGTATCCAATACCTTCTTCTGTCTTCCTCCAAAGGTGAAGTTTTAATTGGAAAGAAATAGTTACAAAGCACATCTAAAGACATCTGATAGGAAGTTATTTCCAGCAAAGAAACTGCAATTCTAATGGCTTGGTGTGCAAAAGTGCCATAGCCTTGGGGAACAGTAAAGAAGGAAAGAATTCAGACTATATGGATTGATTTTCTGGCAGAAACAAACAAAAAGATAAGATGTCTTTTCAAGTGCTTAAGTTTATTATTTTTTTATTTTTAATTTTTTTTGGTAGAGTTAGTCTATTGGATAATTTATGTAATGGAGTTAATGTTTTTTTATAAGAAAATAAGTTTTACTACTTGATTAGATAAACTATAAAGTGGGAACTGAGGAGAGATGCTTCAGTGAGCAAATGCTTTGGCCATATAAACTTAGTGATATGTTTTTGATTCCCAGGACTCATGAAAAAAGTGAAAATAGAGAACTGACTCCATAACATTCTTTACTAACCTCCACATGTGTGTTTCAGCATCCATGCCCACACTCATATACCATACATACACAAATTAGTAATATAATTAATACTTTTAAGGTACAGAATTGGAAATAATTATAATATACAAGGCACTCAGACACAAGAACACATTAAAAGCATGTTCTTTTCCATATTGGCATTCTTGCTTACAGTGTTTATATATGTCTGTCACAACCCTTGTAATTCCAGTTGAAGGGTAATCAATTCCTTCCTCTTGCCTCTGTTAAGCATGTAGGCCCACATTTACAAATTTCCAGAGATATGCATGCAATCAAGATAAAATAAAAATAAACATCTTTTTTTTCTTGTTATGTTTTATTTATTTTTTTATTGAAAAAAATAATCCCTGCTTCCTCCCAGCCTCCCATTTCCCTCCCCCTCCTCCCGCCCCTCTCTCCCTCCCCCCACTCCTCTCCCCCTCCCTCTCCATTCTGAAGAGCAGTCAGGGTTCCCTGCCCTGTGGAAAGTCCAGGGTCTTCTCCCCTCCATCCAGGTCTAGGAAGGTGAACCAGCATTATTTGTAATAGCCAGAACCTGGAAACAACCTAGATGTCCTTCAATGGAAGAATGGATGAAGAAAGTGTGGAATATATACACATTAGAGTACTACTCTGCCATAAATAAACATCTTTTTAAAAGTAACTGAATCTGGTTTTATTTAAACAAGTGTGGTTTAAAGATATTGGGAAATTTCAATAAGCAGTTTCAGAAGCTTGCAGCCGTTCTTTATTTCATGTATTAAACATATATTAT
Source organism: Neodon shergylaensis (assembly GCA_025134845.1). Classification (NCBI taxonomy): domain Eukaryota; kingdom Metazoa; phylum Chordata; class Mammalia; order Rodentia; family Cricetidae; genus Neodon; species Neodon shergylaensis. Next base: position 5,023,604 of record JABTXL010021554.1, read on the forward strand.
CTGAATAAAATAGACCAAATCACTGTTCTTGACTGCCAGAGTTCTAAAAATATGTAGACAGTCCTAAGTGAGAGGCTGCATGAGATTTGGAGAAGCATCTTAGATTCTTATTTTCAGATACATTGCTTTTGCACACATGAGGTTGATAGGAAACAGTTCAGAGGAAAGCCTGAATAAAGCGATCTAAAGAGATTTAAATTTGTGGGGCATTAGCTAGAGATAAGATGCATAGAACTGAATCAAAACAAAACAAAATATAAAACAAACAGGAAACTGTGGTTTCGGGAAAAAAATGTTTTTTAAAAGATAGATCATAAAAAAGTACCACCTCAGATGTGTCTGAATAAAGACATGGTGGCTGAGGAAGAGAGCTAAGCTAAGAACAGCCACCACTGACAGCTTGTGAGTATTAAGCACTACAAGCCAAGGGAAAAGTCTGTCAGTGATAAAAGTATTAAACTGCGTCAAATATGTCAATATGTCTTCAATGTTAAACGAAGACTGAACATAAAGTTTCTAAGAAAATTCACAGAGAATACTGAGAACGAAATCTTCCTTCAAACTGCTCCATGCCAAAAAAAAAAAAAAAATGAAGTGAATGGAAATGAGTAGTGCTGCTTGCTTGTTTTGTTGGTGCATTTTAATGATCAAGAACCAGCATACTTCCATGAGATTCAACCAGTGAGAAGGGAAACTATGACACACCAGGGAGAAGGGAAAATGGCTGTCAATTATATATTATTTGTTGCCAGCTCTAATTGGTTGTTTCTCATGCCATCCTGTCTCTCCCCAAGGACAAGGTCTTAATTAAGGGCTTGTCATTTCTTGCAGGATTGTGAAGACAGTCTCTTGTTGCTTAACTCATTTCTAGCTCTGTCCTGTAATGAATGCTCCATGAGCAGCCCTGCTCTTTTCAGTTCTCCTCATTTTTCACATTGTTTTAACTTTGTGCATTGTCTAACTGTGCCATTCCCAAACTTCAGGAAAATGTTAGACTAACACCAGGGACAACTTCCAATCTGTTCACACCATTATTTCTTAGTTTCAGAAATAACGAAATAGTTTCTTCTTTCCAACCTCACTATTCCAACCCCAATGCTAATGAGACTGTGCATTATAGTCAACAAATTTAGCAGCAGCTTATATTGTTTTAAACCTTCATTGTTTTGCTTATGCTATTTATATCTTTTTAGCCCTTGTCTTTCCCAATCTCTTTCTTTCCAGAACTCTGCCTTTTTTTGCCATTATTGTTAACTGTTCTAGTATTACAGAATATATGAAGATTCATAGATATTTATTCATCAATTAGCATATGATAGTGTATGCTAGGGAATCCTGATCAAATCATTACTATAGCACACATTTTTATGTACTTGTTCTTCAATTTTAGCAATCCTTAATTAACTATGTATATTTTCATGGATTACCAGACTTATCAATATAATATTGGCTTCTGGTAAGTGTAAAAGCAGAACAATAGTTTGGTGTATTAATAAATTAGAAGAACAAACAATAACAAAAGAAACCATTTTGGAAGGGTTTCCACAGTTTACCTGAAAACCTCAGTGAACCCACACCCCAGGTAGGATCCGTGATTCCCAATTAGAATTGAAAATCGCAGTGCTTTTCATCAAGGTCTAATCATTTACTTAGTTACATTACTAGATAAATATAAATATAAACATTTTATTAATATATGTGGGTTTTGAAGTTTCCCCAATGTATGTAAAATATCAAACATTCATTTTAGTCATTTTTCTCAATTCTCTCTCTTTTGGAAATTACTTTCAGTAAAATAAAAGACAATAGAACTATCAAAGGCATAATATTATCTTAAAACAAAATTATGTAATTTAAAGAAAGGACTATTACTGAGATTGCATATAATATAATATTGCACTAGAATAAATTTGATGTTATTTGTACTGAGCTATGGAGTATTCCATACTGGCTATATTAGTCTAAGAGTTCTCTAGGGAAAGAGAATTGATAAAAAAGAGATTTCTTAGAGTGGCTTACAGATGGTGGGTGGTTCAGTTAGTTCAACAACGTCTATTTACCAAATGCAAATCCAGTAATTGTTGAGTTCACAAGGCAGGATTTCTCACCTGGTCTTCAGTATATATTGGAATGCCCCCAAAAGTGAGCTCTATTAGCAGTGCAGTAATGGAATTACCACCATGAACAAAGACAAACAGGCAAAGAACAAAGATCTTTTTTTACAAACACACACACACACACACAAACACACACATGTACCCGCCCCCCCCCGGGCTGCCACCAGATGATATGGCCCAGGTTTAAGATGGATCATCTAAACTCAAAAAATTAGGATTTAGGTTGGTTCTTCCTGAAGTAAATGGTTCAGTTAATGTCTCACAAATGTACCCGGCTGGTAGAGGTTTAGTTAATTCCGTGTGTAGTCAAATTTATAGTGAAGATAACTATCACCCAGGCTAATGATGTCAGTAGAACTATTAGTTTATCATAAAATACTCCTTTCTGTAATTTTGTATCATTATTTAGTTTTATAAACATAAGAATATTAACTTGTAGAATCAAATGCTTAAATATTTAAGACAACTTTCATTGTAACCTTGGTCATTCCATGAAACCTTCAGTATCAGAAATGTCCTTAAAAACTGCTAAGGCTTAATATTATATTTTGCATGACAAATATAAGCACATTAGATTCATGAAGAAGCTATTTTTTTATTTTGCTTTATTTTTTGCAATCAGCACAAACCACAAACTTTTGGTTCATATGGTGCATTTGGTTCATATGATGTGGGTATTATATGGTGCATTATGGGTATTATATATTACATGTGTAAAATGTAGTATTTAAATAATTTTGGAATAATCAAATAATTGTAATTAAGACGCATAATCTCCAATATTTTTAGTTTGTTTGCTTTTAAAACACTGTAAAGCCTTCTTCTTGTTGTTTTAAATTATATTCTATAGTTTATTACTGGAAAATGTTTCCTGCATAATATAACATTTGGCACAGTCCAGTTCTGAATGAAACAATGGCTTGTCTACCTCCATTTTCCCTTCCTCACTACTCTTAGAGGAAAGTGGTAATATCATTAGAAAATGTCACAGAGAAAACTATCATGTGAGGAAATAGGTGTGGTAACTGCGAGGCAGGGTCATTGGGCTCCTGTGTCTATCATCACTAAAGATACTCGCACATCTCAACAAATCACAGGTCACAGTTACCTATCCTGCCAAGAAGATATCAGAGATAATTGTATTTTACATAAGTGAAAGGGCAGGACACAAAAAGTGAAATACCTCATGAACAGTTGAAATAATGAAAAAAATAGAAATTTAAGACCTCTCATCAGATTTTGTTTATTTGACACAAGATCTTGCTTTGTCTTTCATGGTGACTTCATACTCAGTGACTACCTTAGAGCACTTCCAATTCATGTCTTTCCTGCTTTAGGCTAGTCTCTTCATATTGCTCATGTTTTAGAAGTGGATTACTATTACTACTATTTCTATGATTTTTTAGTGATAAGCACAATAAATCAGTTATTTTCATTGATTTTTAATTCTATAGTAGTTTATATATATATAAATTTTTAATAATGAAAGCTACTTATATCTAAGCCAGTTAATATTTCATTTCAAATATCAGAAAACTAATTGGAGGGTGTTAAGTAAAGAAAGTTAAATTCTTGTTAGTAATCGTTTTCTCTCTTGCAGATAAAAGTCCAGAATTAAGTTTGGGTCTCACAAGATTTATACCCGAGTTAAAAATCAATAAAATTAGTCATAGTAATACTAATTTATTAGCTTGTGGTAATTTTGTATTTGCCTCCTATGTTTAATTCTTTTTCATTTCTCTAATAGCTTCTCTGATTTTTCAAGTGATGAAAAGTCCTAAAAGACATTTAAAATCATCATATTGTCACTTCAGCACCAAGGGTAAGAGTATTTACTACTCTATTGTAGTTCATTGCCTGCTCTGCTACAATCTGTTTTGACTCCCAGATCCCCAGTAAAATTACATCATTTGTGGTACATGGTCTCACATGGTTCATTTTACTGATTGAAATGACCTTTTAGATTTTGATGATGTATGTTGTAATTTTCTGTTTTATTTTGGTTTTACTATTGCTTCTAGTTTGAAAACTATATTTAACATTTTCTTTGGTTTCTCACTTAAATGGTTTGGCTAAAACTTACATCAAATGCTTAATTAATCTTATTTTTCTATCATCTGCTTGCACACATATATGTATTTAGATACAATTATGTATTGTGTTTTTGCATTTATATACTCATACAAAGGTTTTATCTGATAAAACTACAGATAAAATGAGTTGATTTTAAATCAACTATAAAACAGAGGTTTGTTTTTAAAATATTAAATTTAAAACACTATAATATATAAATGGCTGTTAAATGAAATATTGTTTTCAATTTAATTTTGTCTCTTTAGGCAAATACTTTGGAAAGAAATTATTTGAATTTATTGTATGGAATTAGCATAGATTCACTGTTAATCCTGATGCTTCTATTTAACCTGTAATGCTGATAAGGAGATCACATATAGAACTCCGTATGTATGTGAGAAGAGAGACAATGATGTTAGCATTTTTGTGGATGAAGGGTATGCTGAGCCTTAGCCCCTTGTCCCTGCACCTATCACTGATGATGCACACACCTAATAGGTAGAACGTGAGTGAGGGTATTAAAGAATCCATGATTTACTCTGAGATGTTATGTCTACAATAGTAATGAACACTCTCTGATCAAAATGTTACCAAAAGAAAAATTACTTGTTAACTGCTGTGAGAACAACTCTAAAATAATATTCCTCCAATTAATCTTTTATAACAAGGGCTAGTCTCCTAGAAATCAAACCTGCACTTGCCGCAGCCAGCGCAGCCTGGATAGCCAAGACTGGTGGGGGGTGCCAGGATTGAGACAGGAGGCTTCTTTTCAGTGGAAGAACAGCAACCTTTATTTTGCCCAGCAACCTTTTAATACCTCTACTGCTTCTGTGGAGACTCGCCTACCAGAAAGAACACAAACATCCTTGTCAATTACAGACTACAAGGAAGTCCGCTGTCAGTCAGGGGGAGTGAGGGCAGCTGGATCACAACATGAGTAGTGACACAAAATACTTCAGAAAGTAACCCTTATCCACAATGCCCTTAAGAAGCTGTAGTCATTCAGAATGAAGTCAATCTCCTCTGTTAAAAAACTGGGAGGGGGTGAAATAAATGTTAAAATTCCTGAGCAATATTGACCATATTGCATTTTATAATGTGCTATGTACAGCTGATTATGTTCAGATTTACCTTGTAGTGTTGGTTTCTATACTAAGATCAGTATAATAATGAGGGTTTATGTATATAGGTAAGTGGCAGTTTCCTGTAACTACTGTCTGCTCCCAAACACCCACGAGCTCCTTCCCAAGTAACCACACAGAAGCATCTACCAAGAAGCTACATTTTACTCCATTCTTGTGTGTTAAGAATCCTTGTTAAAGATTTGTTGGGTTTTGTGTGGAAATATTCACCAAACATTAGAATGCCATTTGTAAGCAGAAGTTTCTTGTCCTGACTACCCACTCCTAAATAAATACCTGTCAATTGCTTCCCAAATTATTATACAGAGTTATATATTAGTTATAAATTCTCAGCCAATACCTTAGGCTTATTACTAGCTAGCTCTAATATTTTGAATAAACTCATATTCCATATTTATGCTCTGCCACACAGAGATATCTTTCTTTATTAGCATGGCATATTCATCTATCTCCTGCTCCCTCTGACTTTGCCCTTTTCCATCATAGCATTCTCAATTTGGATTTCCTACCAAAATTCATCCTGTTCACCTATTGACCAGTCAGTATATTTATTAAACCAATCACAGTGACAAACCTATACAGTGTACAAGATGATTATTTCACATTGTTTGGTTCTTAGACATTTGATCATTGCATAAAACCATTTGCCATAGTTATTAAACTCTATCTCATTGGCATCCAAAATGTTTCATCTCTTTTTCATTTTGAGTTAACATTACTGCAAACATTTGACTTATACCTGGGGTAAATAATGTAGAATTTGAAATAATTTCTGTGAAAAACAATTTCCAAATAAAAGGTGTTATTAAGAACAATATTAATTACAAGACTCTTCCAGACTTCAATAGATTTCGTTCTGGAAATGACATTAAACAATCCTTTTACAGGAAAGAAGTTAAATATGCACTTCTACAGTGCTTCCAGTATGCTTTAGTAACTATAAAGAAACCACAATCCTTTTTATTTCTAAGTTGAAATGAAAAAAAATTGTTCATCATGCTAATAATATTTTGTCACCATGACTTGCCCCCTAGCTGTCTTGCCTTTTCAATGATTACCCTCTCTTGCTTAGGGTCTATTATTTAGTAGCGCATTCAGCTGTAAAAGAAATCAATCTTTGACACAGTTAGCACTCTTATTACCCAGTTGCCTCTCAGAAGACTCACAACAGGAAACCATGATTCAACACTTCGGTCTGGTTTGGGACCACATCATACCCAAAGGGAAACAGAGAGAATTTCCCTTGGACTACATCTAGTCTAGATCCAGAGTGCCAGCACCTAGTCCTAATCCATATTTTATGTTTTAGTTCCCTTTTGTTTCTTTTGTTGTCCTCTATGTGAATCTTGCCTGAGAGTTTCCCAAGGGTACAAAGCATATGCAAAATTTGTTTGAGAAAAATCTGGAGGACTGTGTTATTCCTAAATCAGGTATTTGCATTTGGCATTGCCCTTTTGGAGGCAAGGTCAGCTTCTTTTGAGGATATGGAAATCAACTACCTTAAGAGTAAATTTGAATAAAAATTAAAATACTCTTGACTAAGGGAAAGTGTCTCCATCCAAGAAAGGCTGATTCCCCCTGCAATTTAAAGACTAGAATCATTCTCTGGTTACCTCTGCTACCTTCCTGGACCCACGTGAATGAAAAGTTACACTCATAATACAAGAGAAAACAACCAAAAAAAATGTCTAGTAGAATTTTATCATTGATATTATTCTTATCAAAAACTAAGTTATGAAGTTATCTAAGGTATATGTAAGTTAGTAGTAACATCAATTTGCTTGAATCAATATGGTTTATGGTAAACAAACTATATATTGACCACTCTTCTATATTCCACAAACATTGTGTGTACTTAAAGTTGCATATATATTAAAACTAATGCAACAATTTAAACATTTATTTCAAGATACTATATGATTTGGACAGGTAAAACAACCCATGGTGTATGGAAGTAAAATTGACTTAGCACTTTTTGTTGTGTTCCTTGAAGGCACACCACACGACTAGATATGAAAATTGTTGATGAAGTTAAAGAAAATATACATTCCAACAAAATGTCATTGCTTATCTTTCTTGATACTGTCTAAATACCACAAAAGAGTTTGCTATTTACTTCTAGAAATATTTATTTAACCAGAGCTAACTAATTGATAGTCTGTATAGAAATATTGAATCCAAATTTTTTGTTCATGTTTTCTGTTTTTAAAGTTTGAAATTTTAACTACAATTTGCATCATTTCCATCAAATTAAATAATTTTTACAAATGTTTTCCTTCAACATAGAAAAAGAATTTTTCTATTTTGTATTATTTTATTCTCCATTTACTTCTATTAAAGTGAAATAGTTTCATACATATAACTTCAGAATATTATTATTTTCTCAAGGGAAAATTACAAATGATATCACTGTTTTCATAAAAAATGTTATGACTATGCTATTTTAGGTATGCTCCTTAGAGAATTTCACTCCTTTGTTACATGAATGAATCTCAACTTTACAATGATTTCTGGTAAAATGTAAAAGTCAAAACAGTAACAATAGAAACATCACAGAGGTGTTTGAGGTTTTCTTTTCTTTGAGAAGCCATTGTGAGGTTAAGAGAGTTTTCATTGTAGTCTGACAACTGTCTCTGCAGTTCAGGATTTACCTTTTAAAATACATTTTGGAACCAAATTGAATAATGTAATGATAAGCTCTAGGTACATGCCAACATATTTTTGAACACTATTCATCCTTTAAAACAACAGTTCATTATTACAATCACACTTTTATAGTGTAATTTTAAGTGGTATTCAATGACAACATAAAATGTTCTGAGATTATATTATCACATCAAAATATTAGTTGTTAATTAAATCATCGCCTTCTTTGAAAAAATTTTACTTTATTTTCAAATCAGAAAAAACCAGCACATTTGTTTTCTCAAAAAAGTTGTGACTATTTGAGATATCTTCATGTACCTTATGATTGTCCTACAAGCAGAACAATCACATAAAAAAATAAATAAGAATCTGACATTTACATGAAATTTTCATTCACATTACATAAATGCTTAAAAAATTTTTAGTTAAGGGAGCCACCTTAGGGGTGGCAAGAGACTTGAACCTAGAGTGGCTCCCAGGAGCCCAAGGCGAGGTCCCCAGTTAGTTCCTTGGGCAGCTGAGGATAGGGAACCTGAAATGACCCTATCCTACAGCAATGCTGACGAATATCTTGCATATCACCATAGAACCTTCAGCTGGTGATGGATGGAGATAGTCACCGAGACCCACACGGGAGCACCGGACTGAGCTCCCAAGTTCCCAATGAGGAGCGGAAGGAGGGAGAACATGAGCAAGGAAGTCACGACCACAAGGGGTGCACCCAACCACTGAGACAGTGTGACTGATCTATTGGGAGCTCACCAAGGCCAGCTGGACTGTGACAGAAGAAGCATGGGACAAAACCAGACTCTGAACATGGCGAACAATGGGGGCTGATGAGAAGCCGGGGACAATGGCCCGGGGTTTTGATCCTACTTCAAGTTCGGGCTTTGTGGGAGCCTAGCCATCTTGGATGTTCACCTTCCTAGACATGGACAGAGGGGGGAGGGCCTTGGACTTTCCACAGGACAGGGAACCCTGACTGCTCTTTGGACTGGAGAGGGAGGGGGAGAGGAGCGGGGGGAGGGGGAGAAGGGTGGGACGAGGGGGAGGGAAATGGGAGGCCGGGAGGAGGCGGAAACTTTTTTTTCTTTTCTTTTTCTCAATTAAAAAAAAAAAAAATAAAAAAAAAAAAAAACTGTACATGCTTTTAGTCAAGCTTAGAGTGAATTATTGAGTGTCTGAAATAGTATAGTTGTAAGAATATTTTCTTGTGTGTTTTTGTTTATGATGTTGACTTTAATCATATACTGATTGGACTGGTGTTTAGAGTAGAACACAATGTAATAGAGTACTGAAATGCCAAGGATAGTAAGATAGTAACATTTTTAAAGTATTTGAAATGTCTTTTATATTCATTGTGAGATGTTAAAAAAGGCTTATTCCATCTTCCATATTTGTGCTCTCAAACATGTACCCTAGATAATATTCATAGAGGATCAATGTGCCTGTGCTTAGGTGGAGTGGAGGAAAATAACATTGAATCCAAACAGTTTAAGAGGAAAATCATAGAAAATGGGGTAATGTAGTAAATAAGTAATTTTATATTAGTGAGTTTGCAATTAAAGGGAAATGGAAATAGAAAAATTGAAAGGAAACAAAATAAATCATGAAATGTCAAACAATACTTCTATGTTGAAATGAGTACATTATTAGAGGAAAATAAAGGAGCTAAAAATAGAAGATCAAAGTCAAAAGGATAAGAATGAGGGGAAGACATGGTAATGGAAAGAGCAGTAAGTTCCTATATACAAGAATCGTATATGCTTACATGAGACGAAAAGTAAACCTTGATGCTGTACAAGAGAGCAGAAGCTAAAAGCTAGTAATGATTAAAAGGAAAGAATGATAAATAATTTTGAGGAAAAGTTTATATTTTTCATAGAATATAAAGAGTACACTTACAAAGTATAGCTAAAGTATTATCGGGCAATTTCAAGTTATCACATTAGAACCAGTGCTTATTAACATAAAGGACTAGATCCATTAAGTGATTAGGTAGGGGAGATTGGATAAGAAACAAAACAAAAAGAAGAGACTGATACATTTGGAAGAAACATCTGACAATTTTTAGTTATTTGTAAGACTGAGGCAAGACACTAGTATAGGATATGAAAAAGTAGCAAACCAGTTGATTAGTTGTCATGTTCAACAAAATTTCCCAAATTCATAATTACCTGAAACTTCAGACCTTATTTGGAGGTAGGGTATTCGAGATCTATAAAAACAAAACAGCAATAGATTACATTAGATGCAAATCGATGAGCTGTTTTCAAATACCAAGAAGACAAGGTTAAAAGGAAAACACACATGAAAAGTCATGGAGATTTAGAAACAGAGACTGGAGTTAACTAGTTATAAACCAGGGATTTCAGTTACACCATAATTTAGAAGAGGGAACTAAGGACTATTTGCCAAACCTTTGGTGAGCAAATAGGAAGTCAGGACCACGAGTGGTTGGTCCACCCACTGAAACAGTGTGCCTCAGCTAATGGGAGCTCTCCAAATCCAGCTGGACTGAAACTGAACAAGCATGGGATCAAACTGGACCCTCTGAATGTGGCTCACAACTGAGTCCGACTGAGAAGCCAATGATAACGGCATGGGATTTGTGTCTACTGCATGTACTGGTTTTTTGGGATCCTATTCTATTTGGATGCATACCTTCCTAAGCCTGGTGGAGGGGGGAGGGCCTTGAGCTTCCCACAGGGCAGGATACCCTGCCCTATCTTAGGACTGGAGGGGCAAAAGGGAAGGGTGACTGGGGAAGCCAGAGGGGGAAGTGGGAGGAGGGGAGGAAGTGGAAATTTTGAATGGTATTATTTATAAAGTAATAAAAAATTATTAGGAAAAAAAGAAAGTAGCATCATACTTTGATCATAGTTCTAGCTTCCTAAACTGTGGAGACACTTGGTGATCATTCTTACATAACATCTATAAAACCCTAGGACTTTTTTTATTAAAAAAGAAAGACTTAATTCTGGTATTTGTATTACCTAAATCATGGACTGCTAATGTGTCAGGGTCCAGTTTTAACAAAAACACCTCTTGCCATGGTAGGAGCGTGGGAATTTATAAATATAAGTAAAGAATACAAAGATGCATGTGAAAATAAAAAAACAGAAAGCATAGAATAGTACCGGAAGGGCATTCCAATGAATACTGAAATCATCTTCTTTTAATTTTTCATACACTTTTATACCCTAATACAAAAAGGGGAAGAAGGCAACGAAAGAATTCTTTAGCATGACACAAATGGCAACTCAAACAGTTAATTGCTTTAACACTTTGAGGCATTAGCATTCTGTTGCTAGGCAGAGAAGCCACTCTAGATCAAGTATCCTGAAGGCAGCCATATCCCCAGGTAACTTCATATTTCAAAAGAAGGAACAGTTGTACATTTGCATACCCTGATCATCTGTCAAGATGGAATTGGATCTACTTGTATGAGTCATCATAATGTCAAAAGAACCAAGTAATCACATCCTGAGTCAGGCTGTGTAGCTATACCTGTTGTCAACAATTTTGAGCAACCTCTAAACTGTCTGACCAACAGACAAGGTGGAAATAGTCTCACATTTTTGAACCTCCACACGTACGTTAAGTGTATATTAAAAGTGATTATTAAATGGAGCAGTCTATGAAAATAATATATCCAGTAGGATATTTTGAGTGTCACACTAGATTTCTATTATATGATGATTTCTAATTAGTGTAGAAAAACACCTGTAATAACTGTACTGTTTTTATAAATGAGTGAACTTGAAAGTATACAGAAAACCAAAGTAAAAGAAACATGAAAAGTCACATTGAATGATCAATACATAGAAGATAGATAGATGATAGATAGATAACTTGAAAGATAAATAATAGATGATACATAGTCAAATAGCTAATACAAAGTAAAATCTGATCAAATTAAACATCAATAATATCCTGCTTGATATATTATAATTAAAATTGTCATGCCGGGCGGTGGTGGTGCACGCCTTTAATCCCAGCACTCGGGAGGCAGAGGCAGGCGGATCTCTGTGAGTTCGAGACCAGCCTGGTCTTACAGAGCTAGTTCCAGGACAGGCTCCAAGGCCACAGAGAAACCTTGTCTCGAAAAACCAAAAAAAAAAAAGAAAAGAAAAAAATAAAATTGTCATGATATTTTTCCATAATGTATAGAAGGTGAGGAGGCCTTACTTAGCATCAGTAAAGCCATGACAGGATGCAGACTATCAACACTGGGACAAAGCCACAAAGTGTACCCTGTGAGGGATCAATCAGAATTGGGACAATCAAGTACTAGATGCTCCAGAACATTAAGAATAGCTTACATCACTTGTATATAGGTTGCCAGTTTAATTAGAGCAATGCCAGTATCAATCCCTGTTTGATAAGTCTTCTTTTGCTCCATTCCTTCCTAATCAGGAATTCAACCCACATCTGAATCCAGAATTCCCATATGCCCTATCCTTTACCTCTTAAAACCCCTGCCATAACTGAGCTCAGGGCTCTCTGATCCAACCGCTATGTTTGAACAGACAGAGAGTCCAAGCTCGAGGCACAATAAAGAATCTTTGCTTTTGTAAAATACCTTGAACTTCTGGTGGTCTCTGGGGGCTTATGACACAGGCAAAATAGAAAGATATTCAGAAATATCATCCCTGGGACAAATCTGTAGTATTTTGTAACTAGAGATAGCAATAATATGCAATATATTCCAAAAGTCTGTAAGAGAAGAGTTTGAATGTTTTTACAACAGAAACATTAATGAAGATCATTTTGTGCTATTCTGTTTCTATAATAACACAACTTGGGAATGAAAGGACTTATTTCACCTTACTATTTGAGGTCAAAGGCAATTGTTATGAAATATAAGGCAGAAACTCAAGCAAGAATTTAAAGTAAAAATTATATAAAAGCACTGCCTACTGGTTTGCTACTTGGGTCATGTTCAGCTAGTTATCCTTTTTAGCTCAAATCCACCTGACTTAGGTTGGTGTTGCCCGTAGTAGAATGAATCTGTGCATACCAATTAGCAATCAAGATAAGCGTTCACAGACTTGGCCACAAGCCAATATAATGGAGGAAATTTTTAAGCTGAGTTTCTGTCTTCCCAGATAATCCAAGTTGACAAAGTATATAAATATATTTCATGTGAAGTAAATCTTCCCCCCGGCCCTATATCAAAACATCACTTAACACTTCATGATTGCCTATATGTAGTTAACATGAACTGAATATATTATCAAGTACGTAAAGAAACCCAATCATGTGTTTTAGAATTTGAAATTGGTTTCTATTTTTTTAGTGTCATTAATGTAATATCATGTGTCAACAAGTCCTTTTGTCACTGATGCCACATATACATGGCCTAAATCCATTTAGTGTCTGCTAGATATTTGCATTGCTTGAATCCTCATGATCTTTTCTTATGCATATATAGTTTGTTTTCCATTTAATATTTATCACTCTGTTTCATTCTCTCATACATCTATACAACAAGTCCCAATGTCCTAGACTATAAAAAGATGTGCTGGTTTGAGGGTGAGGGCATGTGACAGTGGGATAGTGTGATACCCAACTGGTAACAGGTGTTGGCACGCTCATCATATCACTCAAATTTTGTGTGGTATTTACAATCAGCATTTCCATTTGATCTGAAATTATACTTAATGTTTCATTTAAATATAATAGATTTTTAGAACTTCTGAACAATATGCAGTACATCCATCACTTGAAAAATCTTATCTTTAGTGTAAAACATTCAATATCTACACTTTTAAGTACAAAAATCATAGAAAATGATTACATGGTGTGTTAGTTAAGGTTTCTATTTCTGAGAAGAGACATCATGACCGTGTCAAATATTATAAAGGAAAACTTTTAATTTGGGCTAGTTTACAGTTCAGAGGTTTAGTCCATTATCTTCATGGCAGGTGGCAATGGTGGTATGCTCGCAAACATGAGGCTAGATAAAGAACTGAGAATTCTAACATCTTGATCTACCGACAGGAGAAGCAACTGTGTGATACTGAGCATAGCTAGAGCAAAGGAAAGCTCAAAGTTCATCCCCATAGTGACATATTTCATTCAACAAGGCCACACCTAGTGCTACAAAACTGCACCTCATAAGAGTGCCATGCACTATGGGGGTTGTTTTCTTTCAAACCACCACAAATGCCAGCAACATTATTTTCATTTGATTTTCTTATTACCAAACTTGATTTAATGAATTTTGTGATCAATGTTTATGTCTTTCCAGTAATATAAAGAAGTCTGTAAAGTGAAGTTGTTATGTATGATATTTGAGGTCAAGTATAAAGTATAATATACACTGGATATTTTAGCCCACCTTTCAATTTGCTTTTTTTTCTAAAAATAGGCAACAGTACAGATGATGCTCTAGAAAGTTAGTTACTAGTTAACAAACAAGTTTGCTATCTCTGTCATTAGTCATTAGAACTGGATTAGAAAGTCCTTTGGACTAAAAGGTCCAATGAATGCAATATATATGAAGAAGAAAATCAAATTCTTATTTTCTTTCACATAATGAGGAAACAGCTACATTTTATACTTTAAAGTATATCTGTCTTTATTCAATTGTTCGATAAAATATACCATGAAATCTTTAAGAAATGGGATAATGGACATGACAAGAGTAAATATAACTAACAAAATAGAGGAATGAATAAAATGAATAATTTCTGTGGGTAAGATTGCTGTTATTTTGGATAGCAATTTCTAGAGGACATAGTTCTTGCTTCACAGGTTTTTTAACATATTTTTTGCTGATCTTACTGGAATAATCGTATTTTACTAAAGGATTTATGAATGGCATACAGTTCTAAAATGAAATGAATAGGCAGAAGTAGAAAATGTCATAAAAATATCTTTACAAATGAAAGCAGTTGGCAAAATTAAATAAATGATTACATAGCAGATATCAATGCCTTTTTAAATTTTATGTTAAGTTTAGGCTGATTTATAAATTATCTAGTACAAAAAAAATCTCATGAAGTCTTTAAATATAATTCAAATAGAGGCCATAATTTCTTTTATTATTGAATTCATATGGTAACTGCAATGAAGTTAATGCCATGAGCTATAAACAAAATAAGTGCTAAAAAGACCACTTCTGAAACATTATATTGAAATCTTGACACCACACACTAAAAAGATGTGGGTTGTAGCAAAGTTGCCCCCAGAGTACTGATTTGAAAATTGAAAGGAAAATAATAAAAAAAAAACTACATTAATTTTTCTTCTGGACAATTTTACTCATAGTTTTTTTTTAATTTCATTATATAGTTACCATATAAGTTAGATGAAGTTATATTCAATTTATGGAAAGAACTGTGGGGGCTTACTGGTAAACTTTGTGTACTGCTCTTGGAGAGGTTCAAAGTACAGTTGGCAGTACCCAAGGTATTCTCATTTGCATATAACTGCCATTCTGTGGGATTTGATGTCTTCTTCCAGCCTCCTTTGGTACTGTACTAATACACACTAAGATGTGCATTTAACCTGCCTCCACAAACAAATACAACAACCTTTTAGATGAAAATGAAAAATATATTCAGAACTTATGATATACAAACTTAAGTTGCTGTTCACTTCCAAAATTTGGTATTAACTAAAATAAATTTTAAAGCCTTGGGAGCCTAAGCATTAATAACTAACTATAATTATGATGTGAGTTGATCCTTATTTATGCTGTGAGATTAATGAGTGGCAAACTGTATTCATGTTATTATAATTAAATTAAAATATTAATTATTGAGAGCTTATTCAGTTCAGTAACTGAGAACAGTTTCTAAATTGATGCTTTCTGGCCTGTCTCCTTATTCTGATCTTCAAACTCATAAATTATTAATTAAATTATTATTGCCTATTTGACGCAAAGATCATTTTAATATTTTTAATATGTCTTTTGGTATTAAATGTATGAAATTAATACAAAAGAATTTAAATCATATCCAAACCCCACTTCTCTCCCTAAATCCCCATAGTACCGTGACTCCCTCCCATTATCCCACTCAAGTTCATGTTATTTTGTTTGTTTTATAGTCTAGAGTTCAAATCGTTCTGGGGCATATTTAAATAATGGAGTTCACACTGTCTCACTCCCTCTCCAAAGCTCTCATGTCCAGAAGACAAAACCTTACCCTATTCCTCTCAGACCTACAAATTTCATAACCTTTTCACGCCCTCTTTTATGATATTCATTGATCCTTGTGGGAAGAGACTATGAGACTATGGACAGATTTCCCATTTGCAAATGAGTTCTGTACAAATACTTCTTATTTGCTTGTTTTGGACCTGTTGTGAATTTATGTACTAACGGCTTAGAATCATCATTAGTATAAAAAAAAACACCATTACCAAAACTAACAGGAGGGAGTGACATTTTATGCCTACCGACAATTCCAAATCAGTGTTCATCATTGAAAGAAGTCAGGGCAAGAACTTATACTTAGCAGGATCTTAGATGTAAGAGTTTATGTAGAGTCACGGAGTACTGTTGCTTTACTGACTTGCTTAGTATTTTCCCTTATTAATATTCAAACCTACAAGTTCAATAGTGACACCACCCATAATGGACTGGGCTTTACCACCTTAATCTCTAATTAAGAAAGTACTTTACTGGCTGACCTGTAGCCTGATCCCATGAAAGCATTATTTATTCTCTTGAGTTTCTCTCCTCACAGATGACTCTAAATTTTTCAAGTTGACCTTAAACCAACCAGCATGGTAATTGCCTAGTATATTTTAAAAAATTTTGTCATGATTATTAAGAACTATACTAATGAAAGTTTTACTATATGTCCATTAGCAAAGTAGAAGTAGTAGGTTTACATCTAGGGTCTATGAGCTAGCTCATCAGTCAGAGGTTCTTGAAGAGATTACAACAAATATAAGGCAATTTATAATCACCATAACTTTGGAGCTACTGTTGCACAAAAATAGTCATATATTTTAGGATAGTCATATATTTTAGGGTAGGATAATTTATTCCAAAGTGTACACAACTGTTTAACACTTGTCGATGGCTTCTGTTTTTCAGCAGCCTGCATAGGAACTTTCACTACTAATGAGGCTTGATCTCAGAGAGAAAGTTCCCCATGTTCTGTGACCAAACTCTGTGGTGCCTTCAGCAATAGAGTTTTACAGTTAAGTTCCATGTAACCATCAAAAGCAATGACAATAGATTGAATGGATTGGGCCTACAGTATTTCCCTGCCCAATAAGTAAGATGTATCCTACACCCGGCACTAATTTTTATTTTGGCAGCATATGACTTCTTGGAAGATAATTATCTCTTGAGTACAGTAACACACACACACACAAGTATATGCACACAACAGAGATAGAAACTGACACCCAGATAGACAGACATATGGATATGTAGATAGATAGACAAAAATGATGTAAAAAAGTAGGTTATAATGTGCTTTATTCAAACATCCTTATTGTTTTTTATTATTTGTTTGTTTCCTTATTTGCTTGTTATTTTGCTCTCATCTATTATAAACCCAACATCTAAAATGGAAATTACCTTCTGCAACAGTATGGTCTGATTACAAATTATGATTCACTTAACAGAAGAGTTGTATTCCCAAAGAAGGTATTTCCCTGTTCATCTGCACCTGGTGATTTATGTTCTGTCATGGAAAGAATATGGAGAAAACCATGAAAGAAGTGTTTATGATTCAACCTCTGTTTCCTAACTATATCTAGGTATGCAAATATAAAGAAGTGCTTGAAAAATGATTGAAGAATTATTCAGTTGCTATCTTTTGAAATGATTTATTGATTCATTGATGGCAAGGTTTCACTGTGTTGCTCAATTCTGTCTTCACTGTGTTGCTGTTTTCTCTGTGTAGAACAGACTGACTTTGACTTCCCAGAGACCAACATGCTTCTGAGTCTTGTGTGTTGTGAGCAAAATATTTGCTCCAACTTTTCTGGCTTGAGAGATGTAATTCTTGAACTTGATAATTTAACATGTAATATTAATATTTATCTGTTATTAGTAGCCTTTAGAATACCTTTTAACTATATTAAATCTTGGTAGGCTTTAATACTATCCTTGGATTTTTAAACATAAGCAAAATAAAATATTTTGCAATAGTAGCTTGCTACTAATATTTAATCCTCTATGATATCACATAGTGTAAGGTTGAGTTGAAATTTTAATATAAACTTAATTATTTTTATTTTTTTATTTATTAAAATGGACTCTTGATGTTTTATCAAGATTCATAACATATTTTTTTCATGTGACCTCTTGCCTTAGCTCTGAATAGCTAAACTTACAGATTTTGCCATGACATTCAGTTCTAATCATGTTCAAGTTAAAATGTATTTTACTATGCCTGTAACAAGTGAACTTATCAAATTTAAACATCACAAATTATCTGATGGCTAACCCTAAGACATCCTAAACATTTAAAAGCATGTGCAGTGTAAATAAATGGTTTGATTGCCTTTGTCACAAGGTTATCACAGCCCTAAGACTCATAACAAAAAATCATGGGACAACACATAGAATCAGAGACAGTATGTTTTCCATTCCATTACACTGCTGTGGAAGTTCTGTTTGTCACCATATGTTGAGCATGAGCCTAGGTCTACTCTTGAGCAAGCCCAGCACAGATTTGACATACTGAGTATGCCAAAACATGCAGTGACAATCTGGTGCACTCAGAAAGGCCAGCATCATGAGTATGGAGAGTCAGTACTTCTGTACAGTCATTAGTGTTTATGAAATCAGTTGAGCATGCAATGGAAGTGTCGCTGACTTCCAAGACAGCAGACTGACATGAAGGACTGCAGCAGAGATTATGATGATACTGTATTCAACTATATCGTTATAACTGGGCATGTTCCTTCTTATGTACCTATAAGAAAAACATTTAAAATGTTAAGAAGTACCAACCATTACAATTTTAAAATTCCAGGTAATTTCATATGATGTCATTCATTCATGCCAGGTAAGAAAAAAGATGTTTAAATATGGTTCTAAACAAATATCTGCCAGAATAATAACTCTATCCTATCCAGATGGTCTTTTTACTATAGCACTGTCAATATTTTGAATAAATAAAAATATTTAGATATATATGCCATATATTTGCATTGTATTTTGGTTACTTATGTTGGTAGTGAGCTTAAAATATAGAATAAATTCAGCAAAGAATTTAATTTTAACTGGCAATTTATGTCATAAAGGTTTTTGAGCATTTCAGACATTATACTTCATTTGAAATTTTAGTATCTTTGTTTACATTATTGCAGCACATTTTCAAAAATTGTTTGAACTATTTGTTTTCCTCTTGAGTCAAATTTCCTTAGAATATCTGATAGAAAAAAACGTATGCCATATGTAGTAAAGGGATAGAGTTTTTTCAGGTTTGTATCTCAGACTTGATATAAAGTTAAGGAAGCAATGTAGTATAATCTCATATAGAAACAAAACAATGAGCATTAACATTTACTATCATAGAATAATTATGCACAATATTCAAAAATACGAATATACAAAGCTTAATTCAGGAATGATGTGGACTAAAAAAGAAGACAGTTTAAAGCAAAGTGCATAAATGGATCTTACTAATAATAGTATGTTTAAAAGTTAAGTGATTTGCTGTTAGTGAAAAACATTTCAGAGATTTTTCTCATTTGTTTCACCATATCACTTAGATAGCTGGAAATAAATTCTTCATGTGTTCTTAACTGTGTTTCTCTATTGATGTTGACAATGCCTTCTTCCTATTCATTCAAACCTAAACAAGTAGGCTTATAGTTACTTCTTTTACTTTTTTTTCCCTGTGAAGTTACATAGGTTGAGATCTTGAAGTGTATTGTTTTTGTAATTTGGAAGAAAAGATTAAATCTCATTGTACCAAAATTAATAGTATTTCTTGACTTGAAGAATCTAATACTCTAGGAGGTATTGTTTCAGATTAAATAGAGCTGAAAATTCTAAATCTGAACCAGTTTATTTAGTACGCTCTCAAAAAGAAAGCAATCAAACAGGAGTTTTTTATTTGAGAGAGAGAAAGTTATTTCACATTAAGGAAAGAATTCAGAATATGTCTGATGTGCAACTTGTTGGATTTCTGAATACCACATAAGAGTAAGCATGGTGTATTCAAGTAATCAAGCAGCATTTCATATTGTTTCATTCTTGATGAAGAATAGACAACTTTAAATTATCTCAAACTAAATTTAATACTTTTGTACACTGTATTGTAAAATTGTTTTTATGATTAACAGAAAATAATAAACTTTGAAATCACAAAACCCAATGGTTACTATGATTATGAAAGGAAAATTAAAATCAATTAATTCAATGAGGTTTTATTTTGGAAGGTGTTTTCAATATTAAATAATGATTAAGTCATTACAAGTTATTCAAATTGTCAAAAATAGACAAGCAATAGCAAAAACAATTTTTTGTACCATTTAAAAAGTCTTAAAATTTCATAAATATATCTAAACAATGTGTGTTTTATTATTCTGTAAAGCATGTGCACCTATAATATAGTAAACTAAGATCATATTTCACTATATTTATATGAAATATTAAAGATACAAATTGATCTAATATTCTTTAATATGAATGTTAAAATATTGCAATTTTATGTTGCATTTATATTCAGGATTTATTGAACTGAATTTAACATGGGAATGGCTGATTATGAAAAGCTTTGAGTTATGTACAGGCCCCAATGCTGTGGGACAATGGTCTTATACCCTGTAAAGATTTGTATGTTATATTGTTTTAGTAAAATGCAGATTGGCCAGTAGCTAGGCAGGAAGTATAGGCAGGGAGATCAGGCAGGAAGGAGAGGTGGGGTGACCAGAACAGGAGAATTCTGGGAAGAGGAATGATCAGCCTACAGTCATCACCCAGATGCAGAGGAGACAAGATGAGAATGCCTCACTGATAAAAGGTACCAAGCCACATGGCTAACACAGACAAGAATTAGGGGTTAATATAGGATGTAAAAGTTAATAAGAAGCCTGAGCTAATAGGCCAACCAGTTTATAATTAATGTAGACCTCTGTGTGTTTCTTTGGGACTGAAAAACTGTGGGACCAGGTGGGACAAAAACCTTTGTTGACAAACCCCAATACAAATTATCTTGTCTTAGTCCCTTTACTCCCATCAGTATTACCAAATTTTATTTAGAAATAAAAGACAATGATGTTGACTTAAATATTTTTTGATATTTGAATACGTAAGTATTGTGTTTTGAGTCATTTCCATCTTCCCTCCTCCTTTCTTTTCTATAACCTCCTTATGCCTTCTAGTCTTAAATTAATAACCTTTCTCTTCTCTACTTTAATTATAGATATATGAGGGGGCAGGTTTGGGTGGAGTACTTGCAGTTCTAGCAAGAGCAATAAGACAACAAAAGGAAATCAAGGGGATACAAATTGGAATGGAAAAAGTCAAACTTCCACCCAAGCCTGCCTATCCTCAGTGACCTCAGAGGAACTCTGAAGCACAGGCTACAACTGCACAGAGCATACCAAGAGGTGAGTGATCACCAACCCAGCTAGGCTCCCTACTCTCTTTACCTTTGGTGCTGGGAAAAAACACTGGGACCCTCCCTCACCTGCCTCTGCTTCACTTGCCAGGCAAAAGGCAAACTTCCTTAAGATAGGCTGCCCCAACAGCCCCCTCCCCAGCCATTAATTTTACCCTGTAAGAAAGACTAGTTTAGAAAAAAAAAATAGGAAGCATATAAATCAGCATTCTTTACCTAATTTGCAAGGTTACCTTCTTTTAAATGGTCTTCTTCAAAACAATCAGTATCATCAAGCTCATACCCAATAGCTACTGTTTATCTTCTGGAAAGGTCACATATTATGGGTCAATTTTAGTAGGCCATGGTCAAACTGATTCACACATGTGTGATCTGTGCAGGTACATAGTACCTCATCCTTTGCAGAGTCTGATGTTTCTCGTAGTACTTCACTCTGCAGCTGTGCAGCTCTGAAACCTTTATTATTTTTAAAGGTTGGTGTATTTTCATTTTGCAGCATATATCATAAACTATGCAGTCATTCTCAGTTCTTGAAAGGGAGGTTTATGTCCTTATGACCAAGTAGCTTTGCTGAACTCTGTTACTGGCATCAGAGACTGTGTATGATATAACCTTTTTGCAGAGTCATTCTGCCATAAGAGAAATTCCTCTAAGCTGTGTAATTACATTGTTTGACAGCAAATGGTTTTATAATTCACTTCATAGACTTTGCCCCAATACCCTCACAATCATGGAGGTTCAGCTTTTTCAGTATGATACTAGGTAGCGAAGAGGATAAATGTTTCTTTTACTCAGAGGAGAGAAAGTGACTTGCTATGTAATGCTTCCTTATGACCCTGGAACAGTCTTGGGCTGTGACTGCCAACTGGCTGTGTTTGCTGATGAGATGAGGACTTGGTGACACACAACCTTATGTTGTTTTCCCTCAGTCTAAAGACAAACTCCTAACATTACTTTTTTTAACCTTGAGAATGTTAATAGGCTTCTAATTGAAATAGTTCATTTTATAAAACTGGGTGAGTTTCAAATTCTTGATCACAGGAGGTTTATAAACAGATAAAGGATGAAATAATGAAAGTGACAAAAATCAGAGCAATTCACCATCTCTTATTTCTTAGAAGGATAAATTAAAAAAAAAAACAGAATTCAGGCTGACTGACATTGAACCTCATTGTGAGTCATAGGATTTGGGTTTAGTCTCTGGGGACATTTTTACGAAACTCACTACAAAACATGTTCTTTATATATTGTAATATTAGCTAATTAGCTAATTAGCTAATTAATTCTTTCATTAGATTTTGTGTTGTTGTAGTTATAGATAAGACTCAGGACATTTTACACATTCCAAATCAAATGCTGAAAGACATATACAAACCAGAGTCCTGCTGCTACAAATTTTATTTAACAACTCTTTTTGTGTCATAATGCAATAGTGAATGGGAAGGTGTCTTTAGATCTCAAGTTGAGATCTAAACATAACCTAACACAAAAGCCTCTGCTTATGCCAGTTGGGGATTATCCTAATTAGGCTAGCCGAGGAAAGACGGAAAGATCCATCTTGTACAGGGGCATCATTTCCTGTCTTACATTTTGAACAATATCAAAAGAAGAAAATGAGTTGAGTGCAAGCATTTTTCCCATCTACCTGAATGCTTTGGATGCCATGAAAATGGGTTGCTGAACCTTCTGTGATTTCAATGTCTTGATGAATTATTGCCTGAATCTGTGGGCCTGTGTGAGTACTTCCTTCCTTGAGTTTCTCTTGTTGAGGTTTTATCTTTGTTGTCACAATAACAGAAAGAGAAACTAAGATTTGATGATAAGCTATTTTTCAAGGCATGTAAACCAAATTTCTAAATGTTTTTCATTTCATCTATATGTATTTCTTTGGCTTGTCTTTGTCTCTACCTTTTGTTCTTGTTCATTTTATTGTTGTTGTTGTATTGTCCTGTTTTTTATTTTATTTTCATATTATTTTTTCTTTCTTTTAGTAGTCTTAAATATTTCTGCGTGTTTTCAATGAGAGAACAAGAAATGGTGTAGAAATGTGGATTTGGGTGGGTGGGGAACTTCTGAGAGAAATTGGGGAAAGATTAACTATAATCAGAATATATTGTATCAAAATATCTATTTTTTAATAGAAAGTTGGAAAAACAACAAAAAATTCCTCAAAAACCTAATGAATATAAATAATTAGAACTTGTCAATTCTGAAACGTTTAACATTCATCTACAAATTTTGCAAAAATTTGTGACTCTTCAAGATGCTACTATGCAACTACTGCCCTGTCATGACACTGGTTACTCAGAACACTGTTTTAATGAAGGAAATACTTGTAAATTAGGTGTGAAAATACTAATTAAATATGATTAACCTTGAAATCAATGAATCCTCATTGAATCTGAACATCCCTGAGATTTAACTATTCCATACTTTCTTTTAAAAAAATGATTCATCAGTTCTTTCTACAGTTTAACATTTTTTGTTACATTTGTTATAAACTTACAAATACTAATAGATTTGAAAGATTTGTTTTTTTAATCAGTGATAAAACAGAATGCTTTGTTATTCTGCCTTTACCATAAATTTCTGCCCAACTGTTCTACTAATTTTATTAAGTCAAATTCATCTTTGATCCCATAATTTAACTTAGATATTAGAAATAGATGAAATATTTCTATTTTAATTTTCTGGTGCTAGTGTTCCCTTTACATTAGGTTGATAAATGGCCATCACTTGAAAAGTATTTTTTTTTCCTTTCTACCATCCTTATAATACCCAACCTTCCTAAGTTATGTTCCCAGATTCATGTCATTTTCCTTCACACTGAATTAATCAGGGATACCCGTGTGTCCATTGTATAGCAACTATGCTTTCGAGACTGGATGAGTTACCAGTGGGTACACAAATGAGGGCAAACACCTCCCATTACTAAGAGTCAAACAGCAGGCAATCATTCTCCTGTGGTGAATAGGGCTTGCTGATCATACCTGATAGTCGACAAACCCATTTACAAACCTCTGCTGGCAATTGCAGTTAATGTTAGTATATAATTATGTCTGTGACACTCCAAGAGGAAGCTTTTCTACCTATCTTCTAGCCATTACCTATTTTTCTGCTCCCACATACATGATATTTCTTAAACGTTAGTGTGGATGGTAGAAATGTCCTGTACAGGGTTGAGAATTCAACTCTCACTTATTCTCAGGCCTTTGAACTGCTATGAGAACCTATTCACTGTCATTCAACTAGAAAGAGAAATTCCTCTTTGAGAGGATAGTTGATAGTAACATTGTTTTATGGTGGGGGACGAGGTCAGTAAAGGTGGAAGTTGAGAGTAATCGAATGCATTATATACATATATAAACCCACCTGGAAATTGGAATCAGAAAAAAAAAATTGGGAGTAGGGGGATGGGAGTTAGAAGCAGGGAGAAAGGGGGTGTTGGAGAACTTGAGGGAATGAGATGGTAAAGATGGAGGAAGGACAGATATGAGAGCAAGGAAAGAGATATCTTGATTGAGGGAGTCATTATGGAGTTAGCAAGAAACCTGGCTCTAGAAAAATGCCCAAGAACCCTCAGGGATGAACCCAGCTGAGACCCTAAGCAATAGAGGAGAGGGTGTCTGAACTGACCTTACCCTGTAGTCAGACTGACGATTATCTTAAATATCACCATAGAACATTCATCCAACAACAGATGGGGAACAGAGGCAATGACCCACATCAGATCACTGGAATGAACTCCCAAGATCCAGCTGAATAGTGGAAAGAGTGGGAGTATGAGCAAGGAAGTCAAGACCATGAAGGGGTCATCCACTGAGACAGTTTGCTTGAGTTAATGGTAGCTAACCAACTCCACCTGGCCTGGGAGTGAACGAGCATGGGAAAAACCAAGCCCCGATGAAGGGAGTTGACAACTGGGGCAGACTGAGGGGCCACTGAATATATATGCAAGTAGAGACACTGGAATGTGTCTCTACTTGAATAAACAGGCTTCATGGGATTCTATTCTTTTTTGATATAACCCTTGCTCAACCTAGACATAGTAGGGAGGGCCTTGGACTTTCCAAAGGGCAGGATGCATGGCACTCCTTTAGGGTTGGAGGGTTAGGGGGAGGGTCTGTGGAGGGAGAGGGAGGGGACTGGGAGGAGGGGAGAGAAGTGGGAATTTGGATTGGTATTTTTTTAAGTAATAAAAAAGGAGGAAAAATGAAAACCAAAGAAAGAAACTTAAAAGGTTTATGTGTGTGAGAGGATTTGTGTGTGTGTGTGAGAGAGACAGAGACAGACACAGAGAGAGAGACAGAGAGAGAGAAAGAGAAAAAAGAGAGAGAGTGATACTTAATACATATTTTACAAGGTACTTTAAAGATATTTTGTGCCATCCTACATCAGACAAAGGACTGATCTCCAAAATACATAAAGAACTCAAGAAATTAGACATTTCTAAATAACCCAACCAAAAGATGGGGTATTGAACTAAACACAGAATTCTCAACAAAAGAATTTCAAATGGTCAGAAAATACTTGAGGACATGTCCAACATCCTTAGCTATCAGGGAAATGCAAATCAAAACAACTTTGAGATACCATCTTATAATGTCATAATGGCTAAAATCAAAACCACCAATGATAACCCATGCTGGATAGAATGTGAAGTAAGGGTAACACTCATCCATTGCTTGTGGGAATGCAAACTTGTGCAACCACTTTCGAAATCAGTGTGGCCATTTCTCAGAAAACTGGGAGTCAACCTACCTCAGGATCCAGAAATACCACTCTTGCGAATATACCCAAAAGATGCTCAATCATACTATAAAAGCATTTGTTCAACTATGTCCATAGCAGCACTATTTGTAATAGCCAGAACCTGGAAACAACCTAGATGCCTCTCAATGGAAAAATGGATAATCAAAGTATGACCCATATACACATGAAAGTACTATTCAGCAGGAAAAAAAAGACATCTTGAATTTTGCTTGCATAGCTGATTCTATGTACTGTGAGATAATCCAGACTCAAAAATATGAATATGGTATGTACTCACTCATTAGTGGATACTAGCCATAAACAAAGGACATTGAGCCTATAGTTTGTTATCCTTGAGAAGCTAAGTAATAAGGTGAACCCAAAGAAAAACATATATAGTTCCACCTGGAAATTGGAAGCAGACAAGATAACCTGTCAAAATTTGGGAGCATGGGGGAGGAAGTAGAAGGAAGCAGAGGGGAGAAGGAGAGGGTTGGGAAAAGCATGAGAGAATGGGACAGTTGAAATGGAGGAAGGACAGTTATGAGAGCAAGGAAAGAGATATCATCATTGAGGGAGCCATTTTGGGGTTAGCAAGAAACCTGGCTCTAGAAAATTTCCCAGGTATCTACAAGGATGATCCTAGCTAGGATCCTAAGCAATAGAGAGGGTACCTACACTGGCCTTGCCCTTTAGTCAGACTGATGATTATCTTAAATATCTTCATAGAACCTTTTTCTAACAACTGATGAAAACAGAGACAGAGACCATATTGAAGCACTGGTCCGAGCTCCCAAGATCCTATTGAAGAGTGGAAGGAGGGAGAGTATGAATAAGGACAACAAGGCTATGAGGGATTCATCCACTGAGACAATGTGCCTGAGCTAATGGGAGCTCACCAACTCCAACTGGCCTGGGAAGGAATGAGCATGGGATCAAAACTAATCCCTCTGAATGTGGTTGACAGCTGGGGTAGACTGAGGGGCCAATGATAATGGCACTGGGATTTGTCTGTACTGCGTGTACTGTCTTTTTGGGATCCTATTCTCTTTGGATGTATACCATGATCAACCTAGATGTAGTGGGGAGGGCCTTGGACTTTCCACAGGACAGGGTGCCTTGCTCTCTCTTAAGATTGGAGGGGGTGGAGGGAGGGGGTGTGGAAGGAGTGGGAGAAGGGGAGAAAGTGGAAATTTGGATTGGTGTTTTTTTAAAGTAACAAAATAAAATAATAATAAAAAGATATTTTGTGTCATGAATATCATGTCTAAATGTATTGTCAATTTACTTATGGAGATTTGTTAGGTTAAGGAAAAAAAAACTTTCTTGGGAGGTATTGACTTTGAAATGGAACAGTACATAGAATCAGCTATAAATGGTTATAGGGACTAGAGATAAGGGCAATGATTAAGAGTATTTTTTGAATTTGCAGAAGATTTCAGTTCTATTCCCTGTACTCACATCACACAGATCACAAAGACCTCTTTCATAGTGTTCTGTTGTTATGAGGAAACATCATGCAGGGTTAGAGGAATTCTGATAAAATCAAACATTTGATTAGGAGCCTTGTTAACAGTTTCAGAGACTTAGTCCATTATCCTCATGGAGAGGGAGTTTTTCCTCACATTGAGGCAAGTATGCAGTGCAGCTGTTGTGCTGGAGATGTAGTTGAGTGTTCTTCACCCTGATCTTCACTAGCCAGGAGAGAGAGAGGAGAGCGTGTCTGGTTTGGGTCTTCGCATCCCACAACTCACCTACAGTGTCTCTTCTTCCAAGCAAGACCAAATCTCCTAATCCTTCCTAAACTGTTCATGTAGGGGGACTAAGTATGTAAATATATAAGTCTAAACATTCTCTTTCAAAACACGCAAGACTAAATCCTTCTTTAGGGAATTTGCTTTTTCTGGTCCAGGTTGTAATACCACCACACTCTACCACCCCTCAATGCACACATAAACACATATAAAAACAGAAATAAAAGAATCCTTAAAGCAAATTATTGTTTATATTATAGTGTCGATCAAAATGCCTCCTGGGAAGCTTTTAAGCTTCAACCTCCATCCCCTAAACAGCAGTAATCAAATGTGAGTTTAGGAACTTATTTGACCATGAGGGTTCCAACCTCATTCATAGTTTAAGCAATCCCTGGTTTACATGCTAAAAGACTTTTTAGCAACTTTGGAAACAGCAAGGAACAGTATCTGCCTGAAGGAGTTAAATCGGTGGTAGTAGTCCATTGAACATTACACATTTCTGGGCCTCTCTTTCCTCATTCCTCAGATCATGTGTTCTAAGTAGCTTTCATTCACCATGTTTTCCCTGTCATGGTTTCAGGATGTTCTTCCTCTTCATAATTACAGGAAAAATGGATCCATGCCACCATAGCCTTAAGAAACTGAAACCAGGAGCCAAATATATTTCCTCCTTTAAACATGCTTGCTTAGAGGAGAGTGTGTATGGACATATATGTATATCACACTGAAAGTCAGCACAGTCTCTTTAGCCAAATATTAAGCTAGTTTGGATTATGTATAAGCCTTTAGATTTTCATAGACTTTGTTTTTTATATTAAACTCTGAAGACCTGACTGTTGAAATGTGTTTGTGAAATTGCTCTGAAAAGAATTCAGTAAACGAAATGTGAATAGACTTACTTTTCTAAGGTAAAGAAACTAATAATCTGTAAGTTGTATTTGGGTTCACTTAAATTTGATAGTTTAATGGCCACTGTGTTGTTCTTTCTATAACTAGCATACCCAAGGTCAAAAAAAATAATTTCCTAGCAATTTTCATAACAAAATATTGAAACTTGGCTAAGCATGGAAGGGCTAAAGAGCAAGCATTTCAAATGTTGCCTCCAATAGTTTGTCTTTGCTTCATATTATCAAGTGTAATTCGTTGCAGAAAATTCTTATCAAAAAGCCAAACTGAAGGTCATAATGTACAGACTTGAGACTGAGGAAGTGCAGCCAGAAATATAATTTCAAGTAGATTTCAGGAAATTCAATTTTAGACAGTTCTGTTGAAGTGTAGGACTGAGTTTTGGAGGAGGAAATAGTCATTATAGTATGTAGTTTGAATATTAATGATTTATGGGTTGCTATTTCTTTACACTTAACTGTTAAGCAACCACAGAATATTATCTTACAAATGATTGTTACTATCCATCTGCTCTCATTCTTTTTATATTTAAATTTTAATTTCACCATGATTTTCCATAATTTACTATTATACTAGGAGGTATATAAACAAAGGCTAGGAAAGAAGTATAGAAGTACAGAATGATTAACATAGATTAGAAAATGCACAACAGAAAAAGAAATGTCTCAGTTATTACAGTTTTGGTGCTGCAATGAGATAATGATCTTTGTTTAAATCTTACTCCAGACCCAGATTTCTTTTTAATCATTCAGATGCACATGGTTCTTCAACATGCATAATAGCAAAGTTTCATTCCTTAAAAATAGGTAAAATTTTATTCTCTTGGTATTTATGGATTTTAATTTTTATTTGTTTGTATAAATGTGTGTGACAATCAGTACATAGGAGTACCGATTGTCCTTGAAGAAAATAATCTTGGGTATGCAGATTTGTGACAAAAGTATGCTCAAAAACTGTGAAAAGAGACATGCCTTATTTTCTGTATGTGTAACCATATAATCAACTGTAAAGAAAAAATGACTTTCTCTTAGGGGTGTTGCGGGAGGTCCTTCCGCATCTCCAGCCAATAGCTGCTGAGATACCAGCCCATTGGGGCGTGGTCTCTCGCTTTAAAAAAGCGGCATCTTCCCTCCTCGCTCTCTCTTACTTCCTGCTCCGCTTCCTGAGACTAGACTCCTTCCTGACTGCGCAGAGGGCTGTTGTCTGGGACGGTGATCTGTAAGTTTTTTCCCCTTTAAATAGGAGGACAGTACCAGATATAAACACCTGTTTTTTTAATGTCCACTAGGCAGTCAGGCACATTTTTTTTTTTGTTTGTTTGTTTGTTTGTTTTTTGAGACAGGGTTTCTCTGTGGCTTTGGAGCCTGTCCTGGAACTAGCTCTGTAGACCAGGCTGGTCTCGAACTCACAGAGATCCGCCTGCCTCTGCCTCCCGAGTGCTGGGATTAAAGGCGTGCGCCACCATCGCCCGGCTAGTCAGGCACAATTAAGAAGCAGAAATGTTTCTTGGTTTCATGTAAGATATCGACCAATTGATTCCTCCAGATTTGTACTTTTGGCAGAAAAAAGGAATGTAATGAAGAGGGAGACTAGTGACAGCAACGATTTCGAGAAGGAGTTGGATGTTTTGTCAAAGGTATACAGAAAAGAAGAAGTTAAAATCATACTGCTGTATGAAGCTGAAAATCCCCTACATCAGGAAACTGACATGCAGGGCTCCTGAACCTGACCAGAATATGTATATTAGGAAAAGAAAAGACTAAGAAGCAAGGGAAAAGAAAAAAGAAAGAGAAATATAAAAGATCAGGGCATATTAATATAGCCTGACAAAATGACCTTGAGTATTAACCTTAATAATAGGGTAACTGGGAGATCTATTAAGCACTGTAGCCCTGACTTGTCTTTCTTCTGAACTCTCTCCTTCTTTCTCTGCACGGTCATATCGCTTGTTTTCTTTGCATCTATTTGTGTGATTTCTTTCATTAATCCTGCTAAATATTTGCCAATTCTATCTTCCTTCTATTATAAAAGGTTTATTTGCTTGAAATATTTTATTATTTAAGTTCTGATAAATATCATTCATCCACTGAATATTTCTTTTGTTTTTGCCTTTTTGAGTTCCTTAGATACCAGTTTACATTCTTTTATGGAGACCTTCCCATTACTGTAAGCTCTCATTGATACTAATTGTACTCATTAAAATTTTTATGCACATGTCTCTGAAGGTTACATGATTATTTTTATTTCATACAAGGAAAATTATAATTTCCCAACAGATATTTTCATGATCCACTCTGATCAACATTCATGGATTTGAGTGAATTCTGCAGTTTCTCTTTCTGTTGAGTTTTTCCCTCTTATCGTTGTGGTCACAAAGGATGTAGAAAATTATTTATATTCATTGAGTTTCTTAAGACTGGTTTTCACCCAATAAATTATATATTTTAAAACCAAGAGACGTTTGCTGATGAAGAGAGTATATTCTCTGCAACTCCTGGTTGAGATACACTCTAAGTGCCTACTAAATTCATTTAATCTATTCCCTAATTCTAATTATTCTTCATGGATTTTCTTTCTGTTTGGAAAATCTGTCTGTGAGTGTGTAGTAGTATTAGAGCTCCCCGGTGTCAGTGTACTGGAGCCCAATTCTCTACTGAGGTCTACTTGTTTTGCCTTATTTACCTTGTTTTTACCTTGGTGGTGAAAAGATTAAAAATCACTAGTCTTCTTGATAAGTAATTCTCCTGACAGTTATGCAGTGGCCTTTTACTTTTCCACTGTGTTTATCATACAGTCTATTTTGAAGCTTATATGTGCAAATATGTATGCTTTTTCAAACCAATTTTATTTTACCTTCCTGATAACCATTAACTGAGGCACACAATCGAGGATAGAAAAAAAGCAAAGACAATGAGAAGACAAGAGCGGTGGTAGTAAAGACCTGCCAAAAATATTGTGCTTGATTTTTCTTTATAATTCTCTCACCAGGTTGTTTTTGATTCTCAAATTTAGCCTATTTGCTTTCAAGATTTATCAAGAGACGTGAATTTACCTTTTTGTTCTTTTATTATATTGTTTCTGTTTTGATATTGTATTCCATCATCTTAAGATTTGTGGATAGATGGGTATTTATCACACTTTATTCCTTCCTATTTCTTATTTGCAAATATACTTTTAGTGTGAATTTTGTCATTCACACACACACACACTCATGATAGTAGTTATGTTTACTATACTTTTAAGGGTGAATTTTTTAAAAAGTATCAGTGTAATATCAATGTAGCAAGGTATTCATAGATTCACTTAATTTATATATGCATATATATTCCTTTTTATTATTTCTTAAATTTATTTTACTGACTATGGCATATTCCCCTCTCTCCTAAACTCCCATTTTCTCTTTCTACCTCATTGCCACTCCCCCATTTACTTTTCAGAAAGGGTAAGACTTCCCATAGGAGTCAAAAGGCATGGCATATCAAGTTGAGGCTCGATTAAGCTCTTTCCCACTGTATCAAGGCTAAGCAAGGCATTCCACCATAGATAATATGTTCCAAAAAGGCTGCTCATGCACTGGAACAGATCCTGGTCCTACTATTAGGGGATCTGCAAAGCTGCACCTAATCACCCACATGCAGAGGGTGTAGTTCTGTCCATTGCAGGCTCACTAGCTGTTTGGTGTCCATGAGCTCCCATGGGCTAACATCAGCGGTGTCTTTGGGTTTGTTCATCATGATCTTGACCTCCATACTTATACAATCCCTCCTTCCTCTCTTCAACTGAGCTCTAAGAGCTCAGTCCAGTGCTAGATACCTTCTCCACTGTTGCTAGGAGTATTAGCTGGGGTCATCCTTATCAATTCTTGGGAGATTCCCTAACCAATTTTTTCCCTAAGTATATAATGACACCTCTGTCTAGATATCTCTTTTATTGTTCTCTACTCTATCCTTCCCCCAACCTGGCCATTTAGTCCCTCATGTTCCCATCCTCCATTCCTTCCTCTCTACGCCCTCAATTTACCATGGAGATCTTATCTACTTTCTAATCCCAGGGTGATCCATGCCTTCCTCTTATGATCTTCCTGGTTATATAGTTTCTTTAGGGATGTGGAATGTAACCTGGTTATCCTTTACTTTGCATCTACTATACACTCATGAGTGTCTTTCTGGATCTAGCATACTTTATTCGGGATGATTTTTCTAGTCCCTTCCATTTGCCTGCAAATTTCATGATGTCATTGTTTCTTACCATAGAGTAATACTCAGTTGTGTAGATGTACCACATTTTCTTTATCCATTCTTTGGTTGAGGGGTATCTAGGTTGTTTGCAGGCTCTGGTTATTATGAATAATGCTGCTATGAACACAGTTGACCAAGTGTCCTTGTGGTATGATTGAGCATCCTTTGGGAATATGCATAAAAGTGGTATAACTGGATCCTGAAGTAGATAGATTTCCAATTTTCTGAGAAACAGCCATAATGATTTTCAAAGTGGCTGTAAAAGCTTGAACTCCACCAGCAGTGAAGGAGTGTTCCCCTTACGCCACAAACCCTACAGCATAAGCTGTCACCATTTTTTTAATCTTAATCATTCTGACAAGTGAAATTAAATAACAAAGTCATTTTGATTTGTATTTCTCTGACTATTAAAGATGTTGAACAATTCCGTAAATATCTCTTGCTCATTTGAGATTCTTTTGTTAACAATTCTATGTTCCATGATTAAATTTGGTGTTTTGAGGTCTAGTTCCTTAAGTTCTTTATCTATTTTGTATATCAGTCCTCTGTCAGATGTGGGGTTAGTGAATATCTTATCATTCTCATGGGCCATTGTTTTGTCTCATTTACCATGCCCTTTGCCTTTCAGAAGCTTTTTCATTTCAGGAGAACTGATTTATTAATTGTCAATCTAAGTATCTGTGCTACTTCTGTTATATTCAAGAAGTAGTCTACTGTGCCAATATGTTCAAGGATAGTTCCCACATTATCCACTTAGTTTATTTTAGCCCCAAAGTTTTCTTTTAATTATACAAAGAAACCTCACTGGAAACAGTAATACTATAGAACTATTTGTGGACACATGTAATAGCCAATGGCAGATATAATTTTTTGAGATCTTCTTTGGTATGTACCTGAGGTACAAAGTATTTTCAGGATGTTTCTTTCTCTTCTCACTTTCTCTTGTAATAAGTCCCTGGTGCAAATTGCAGTTCTCTAATGCTGAAGCTTTGAGTTAATCTATTGAGATAATTGTCAGGCTTAGCTGTTATCCTAGGTGTACAACATGAGGCACTGCTTTGCAGAACTTCTTGTACTATGTGTCACAAGAATGAGACAGAAATTTGAGTCATCTTTGGCTCTTTTTAAACATTCATGAAAACATCTGTGGGCAAGGATAAAAGGAATAATAAAATTTTCAACTGGAACACAGAAATAAATATCTTTTATGAGCATCCTGGATCCAGGCATACTTAATCCAGGTACCCACATTAAATACATTCTAATGTTCTACTATATCTCAATGTATATATTTTCATATATCTGAATGTTGCCTAGAAGAGAGCATGCTCATATTTCTACTTGTTCTTTGTAACAGTCCATACTGTTTATTACATCCAACTCCTACCTTGTATTTTTCAGAACTTAGACTTTATCTTAAGACAGCTGCCTCTCCGTACACTTACAAAGTATATAGGGTTCCAGATGTAAAACTATGAAAGAGTTTCTGACACACGGAGTAGGCTAATATCAAAGAAGTTCCTTTTTAAGATTTCTCTCAACTACAGTACCCTTAAAGGTCCACGGTGAAAATTTCTTTATTGAATTGAACCCAATAGAGCCCAGCTATCCTTTCTGTTTAGGCTATAGTTTTTCAGGAGACCAATTTCTGTGCCTACAGAGCTGGTTGGAGCTCTCACTTTCACCTTTATTACCACACAGAGAATATTTTGGTGCCCAGCAGTGGAGCTGGTGTTCTGGTGAAGTTAAAGATCTCTATGATTTTCTCAATAAAGGGGTAACGCTTCAGTTTGTATCTAATAAAAAAATGTGACATGAGACCTGACAGCCATATGATTATCATCTTTCCAACCAATCTTCTGCATGGTAGTTTAAACATCAATCCATTATGTGGAGTGAAACATTCCAGCAGCAGTGAAAAGTGGCTATTTCTGCCCTTATCATGCCTCACATACTTAACACTCAACATTATTTCTGTTAAAACACTGTATTTTGCCTCATAATGTCATTTTACAATTTTGAAATCATAAGTATGTTCAAATTTATGTGTCACAATCTGTATGAAATTGCCCTGTTTGGGCTTGATTCTGTTTGTTTGTAGGGTGGTTTGTTTTCCTTCATTCTTTCCTTCCTTCTAGCATTCTTTTCTTTCTCTCTCTCTTTCTCTCTGTTGCTCTTTCTCTCTTTCTTTCCTTCCTTCCTTTCTGTTCTTTCTTTCTTTTGTTCTTTCATTCTTTTTTATTTCTCTTTAATTTTAAAAATGTACAATTTCACAGCTGGGCCTCCTGTCCTTTTGGATTGTACCAATCTATGAGCATTGGGTCTGTTTGGTGGTTTTATGTCACAAAATGTTTATTACTATAAGGCACATAGTCATGATGTTCTTGTGCTTTCATGTGATAGATCTGAATATGTTTCATAGTATTTAAATGAGAAGCCTGGTATATGATTTTCCCTTGAATAACTGAATGTCACAACTAAAATGGACAAAGAAAAAAATATACAGCAGGTAGCAGTTTTTACTGTCTTTAATCCCAGCACAGGGTGCACATTCATGAAGATCTCTGTAGGTTTGAGTTCAGGACAGTTTAGTCAACATAGCAATTTATAGGTCATCTTGATTTATACTATGAGACAATATCTCAAAGAAAGCACAGACTCACATTTGAAAATACACATATACACACATAGAGCAATTTAATTAAAATTCAGTATTGAAGACTCCATGAAAATCAAAAAGAGAACAGGTATATTTTTTTAGATTAAAATAATAGAAACTTTTATGACATATTATATATATCATAAATAATTTTTAACATTTACTATATATAAAATACATATCACACATATAATATATATCATAAATAAAAATATAACATTTATTATAAAGTACAAAATTAAAGAATTAGCTATATTAGGAAGGGAAATAAGACAACCTGTCCATGACAGAAAATATCATGACAACTTATTTAAAAAAAGGGAGGTGTTGTAGGAATTCCTACCGCCAGCAGCCTTTAAGTTACCTGTTCACTTGGGCGTTGTCTTTTATACAATAAATGCTGATGTAAAGCATGTATCCAGCCTCTTTTCCAACTGCGGGATTTGGTTGCTGTTCTCCATTCCATCAGAGGATTGTGATCTGTTAGTCTACCCCTAAATAAGTAACCTTTTATTATAATCAGTAGTGAGCTAGTGTGAGATTTCTTTTTAGTGTCCTTCTTCATATTGAAATTGGTTACCATATTTTACTCTGTGGATTCTGGAGACTTGGGTCACCATTCGTAGTAAGAATCTGGCACCATAATATCTAAAACATGCCTAAACAATTGAGGATAGAATAACATGACTTACCAATTTGTTCAAATATTTTAGCAAATAAATAAATATCATACATAAAAGTATATTTTTGAAAATTTTCCATATTGCTTTAAATTTATAGTCTTGATTTTGTTCTACTTTTCAGTATTTGTTTACTTCTTTTCAGCAGGGAAAGCTATGGAAACAAGTCATGATATTCTTGACTCACTAATATGCCGAATCTAGGCTCTGTGATCTAGTTTTAAATGGGTGCTGTATTTCTCTGTCCAACAGGTCAGTATTAAGCATCTGAAATATATCACTGATTACATTTTCTTTATTTATTGAAGGTAATTATCATTGTCAAAAAATGAATACCTAAGTTGAGAGAGTATGTAGAAGTTATAAAGTAATATATGTGCTTAAGATTGAGCTAATTTTGCTGGGTGTGGTGGCACATGCTTTTAATCTAAACACTCCAGAGGCAAAAGCCCGAGGATCTCTTTGAGTTCAGTTCAAGGCCAGTCTGGTATAAAAAGTGAATTCCTGGACATCCCGAACTGTTACACACAGAAAACCTGTTTTGAAATCAAAAACAAATAAACAAAAATGATTGAATTAATCATCCACCTCTAGACTTGCAAGAAAATTTATTTTCAGTCCCCAGTTAAAGGGAGTTAGACAATTCTATAATTTTGTGTTTTGAACAAAATAAACTGCTAGCAGAGCACTGGCTAATTAAGACCTAATTACAGAATAGTGAAAGTATGACTAAAATTATATGTCTTTTTTTTTTTTTTTTTTTTTTGGTTTTTCGAGACAGGGTTTCTCTGTGGCTTTAGAGCCTGTCCTGGAACTAGCTCTGTAGACCAGGCTGGTCTCAAACTCACAGAGATCCACCTGCCTCTGCCTCCCGAGTGCTGGGATTAAAGGCGTGCGCCACCATCGCCCGGCTTAAAATTATATGTCTTAAGCATTGTGCTTACACTAATATTTCAGGTGGAGGTAATAGAGAAGCAAATTTTAATTAAACCTCCCTGTGTTCAATAATTTTTCAGAATAACACAGGTAATGCTTTCTACAAACAGATTTGTAGTTCAAGAATCACAATCCTAAGGGGCAGCTTTAGCTCTTGACATCACACCACACCAATGATTACCGACTTAAAGCATTGTGTTTATTATTGTTTTATTTAAAGATTCATTTCAATTTGTGTCCCCGTGTATGTCTGTGGGTGGGTGGTTATGTGCTGTGAGTATAGATATCAACAAGGGTCAGAATAGAATAGAATTCCTTGGAGCTGGAGTTATAGGCATTTGTGAGCTTCCTCGTGGGGCTAAAAGCTGCTGATCAATCTTTCTAGCCATATTATTATGTGTATATCTTTTCATGGACATATTGAAGGATACCTGACAAGCATATGCTGATATTTTTAATGTTGGTGAAATGTTTTGGTAAATAAATACACTCTGAAGTAATTCCTAAACTTAAGCTCATTAACATTGTCACTTAATTATCTCAGTGTTATTGTTTGTGTGTGTGATAATAACAATTACTATCTCCACCTTGTAATAATTCTTTAAAAATTACTATTTCTTCAATAAATTCCAGGAGTAAATACTAGTCAGCATATTTTATATATTAAGATATTTCTGTTTACTTGTTTTATTTAAATTTGCTTTAATAATAGAGAAGAAAATTGGATATGTTTATACAAATTTCATTTGTGACAAAATGTCTAAATAGACATAAAGGAAAAGGAATTTATTTTGACACAGTTTTAGAGTTCATGGTAGGCTCTAGTCTTTTAGATCATTCAGTGTCTCAGGGCACAGATGAAAGCAGGTGAGATATTTGTGGGAATGTAACAGAAATGATCATTAGTCCAAAAGAATCATTTCTAACTGAGAATTTATGAATTTATATTTGGCTTTGCATTATTGTAAACATTATCACTTATGACTCCTAACTAGAATTACCCATGATTAAATACTTATAGTATTATAGGATATATCTTGCACCACCTAACACATCCAGCCCATCCACACAATGTCCATTCAGACACTAGTAATGACAAGACTATTCTTCACTTCTGTATGATCCATATGTTACAGCTATCATATGGGAAATAAATCAATCAGTGCTTGTCACATGTGTCTGACTCCTTTTCCTTAGCTCAGTTTGGCCCGTTTCATTCATGTTGCTAAAAGTGACATGATTCCATTCATTCATGACAGCTTTGTATTTCATTGTATATATTATTATAATTTCTTTTTTGTTTGTTTCAGGACAGGCATTCTCTGTGTAACAGTACTAGCTGTCTTGGAACTAGCTCTTGTAGACCAGACTGACCTTGAACTCACAGGGTTCCTCCTGCCTCTCCCTCCTGAGTCAGACACACATGATCTGAAGATACATATTTTCTCAGCCTGTGTTTTTCTGACTATGTCCTCATCACTTGTTTTTTTTTTTTTTTTTCTGAAAGATAAGTTTACCAGTTACATTGTCCTTTGTTGTCAGGTGTTTTTCCTTCAGCACTATGAAAATTCCCTGCCATTCTTCCTAGTCAGTATTTTCTTATGAGAACTTTGCTGCCAGCAACACTAGGACATGCTTGGAATATTTGATTCTCTTCCTCTTGCTTTCAAAAGGACACTGATTTTTATGTTTTCGTATTTTTGAAGCTTTAGGATATATTCCTGTTATCAAGTAAACAGTATACAAGTTTTAATTTTCTTTGCATAGTGACTTTAGTATTCAAAATTTTAGGGCACATTTTTATTTTATCTAGTAAATACTCACAGCAATTAATATTTTCATGTTTTGGAGCAAGATAAAAATTAAATTTCTAATTGATTCTGACACCATTCTTAAGGTGTGAGTGAGTGACTCTTCCAAATCATAACCCATATTGATTAGACATAAATATGAACCTGCATGTGGTCTGCCTTTGGAAAAGAATAAAAACATGTTAAGAAAATGAACATTTTGTAAGGGGAAAAAGAAAAGTTCATGTGTCAAATTTTTGACATTCTTTTAAAGGAAAGAGTGACATGAATCACATTACTAAAATTTTTGAAAGTTCTTGACAGAATACAAATGCATAGACAATTTTTACCACACAATTTCTAGGGCAATAAAAGTTCATATTTTTGTTTATATCTATTCTGGTTGATTTTTCTCAAGTTGTTACAGATATATCGAGGGAGAAGGGATTTTATTTGGAAATAAATGCCTGAATAAAATTTCTCTGTAAGCATATCAACGGAGTAGTTTCTTCTTTAGTGATGGATGTGGCAGGGTCCAGGCCACTGTGGGTGATGCCAGCCTTAGGCAGATTATCCTTAGTTGTATGAGAAAGCAGACTGAGCAAGCCAGTAAGAATGAGTCAGCCATGGTTTCTGCTTCAGTTCCTCCTGCCAGGTTCCTGACCGGAACTAAATTCCTGACCTGATTTCCCTAAACTATGGAAAGTGACCTGAGAGCTGTAATGAAATATAACTTTTTGTAACAAGATACTTTTGGTCATGGTATTTGGTAATGGGAATGGAAATCCTGACTAAGACCACACTAAAACTTTAGACCTAGTTATTCTGCCATTTCAGTTGGTATAGATGTTTAGAATTATGTATTTGCTGAAAACGAACTTACTTCTGTATCTTAAATAATTTCCTATATGTAAGGGAGTACGTCTGTTTTACCTATTAGAGCCACATAAAAGTGTACCATTTACTAAGACAAAGTGCGTAGTTCCCTATTATTAGGATCACCAATGTGGAAAGAACCATTCACTGTAGGTGCCATACTTTCCTAGGAGGTGATGAGATTTTGGTCTGTCTAAATAGAAGAAAATAAGAGAAGAACAAGTCTCCATTATTCACATAACTCTAGGTGCCACATGACTAGCCATGTCTAGTTATCCCAGTCCGGACTTTTCCTTTATAATGTTTTGTAACATAAACTTGTCCCTTTCGGTTGTTTTTTTCAAAGTATATTCGCATACTACTAGGAAAAGTAACAAGGACATTCAGAGAGAACTTTATATTTAAAATATGTATATAATGATCACTTATAAACGAGGGTGGTGTGCTGAAGATGGCCAATCAACCATTGTATGGCTTCCACTGCCTAATTCTGCAATGAGAATACTCATCACTCATGTTCATACTTGAGAGAAGAGAAGCAAGCTGAAAGATGTAGAAAGGGTAGTTAGTATCTGGGGTAACACTCCTTGCAAATTAAAATGGATAGTCTTGCCGGGCGGTGGTGGCGCACGCCTTTAATCCCAGCACTTGGGAGGCAGAGGCAGGCGGATCTCTGTGAGTTTGAGACCAGCCTGGTCTACAAGAGCTAGTTCCAGGACAGGCTTCAAAACCACAGAGAAACCCTGTCTCGAAAAACCAAAAAAAAAAAAAAAAAAAAACCAAAATAAAAAAATAAATAAATAAAATGGATAGTCTCTCACAAACACAGAAAACTTCCCCAAAGGGACACATTGTATGAGAATACAGACTTGTACCAAAAATCAATCAGAAGTCAGAAACACACACCATGAATGTATCTATGAATGTGTAACAATGAGTATCGCAATTTAAATAAATAAGTATTCCTATTGTTCAAGCTCATCTTTTGTGACTTTGTTGTTTCTCTTTTTTAAAATTACATTGGTTGAATCATTGAGTGCCCAAGATTTTTGAGAAATAGGGGTAATTTAATTAGAAAAAAATAAACAGATAAAAATCAGAATACGTTTCATATTAGCATCTGCTGTAAATATAAACAATTTTCTAGAAATGAGGACTTTTGCATGTGTAGAACATGAAAGAGCTTGAAGCAACATCTGGATAAGTGGACGAACGTCTGTGTACTTCAGTGTGATAAGTGCGGTAGGGAGGCAATTCAGAACACCAAGGCATAAGAATAAAAGAGCCTCTTGTCTTGTCATTCATAGTAAGAAAAACTGTAATGAGAAAAAAAATAAAAGAAACACATCTGTCCTCTGGAGTGAAGAATCCAAAAACAGCATTACTAGAAGAGAAATTTGACCAGCCTAATTCTACTAATATGCAGAATAAACTGTTTAGTTATCAAATGTCCAACAGATACACACAAACACACATATAAACACAAAAAATGTTCATTTCCTATATTGTATATCTCTATTCTTATCAAAATTTGTTTTGTTTCATGTAATTTTTATACATTAACATATTAAAAACATAGAAAATGAAAGCTATATGGTGCAAAATGTTCAGATTTTCTTTTCATATGTTATTGATCCTCAAGCAGAGTTATGTTCCTTCTATGTTATACAATGTTTGTTTATATCAACTTATGTTTTTACCTGTGTTCCCCAAAATACCAACATAATCAGAACCCATACTTGAGTAGAAACCAACAGCTTTCTACTTGGAATTAAGACCCATTGAAAAAGAGGGAAATTATTCATGATCTTGAAAACTTAGCCAACTACCTAGGGCTAGTTAAGTTGTGCATATGGAAAGAGAACCTATGACATCTATTTTAATAATCCATTTACAGTCTAAATATTTGTCCTATACCCATAGTGTAGTCCTTACCCTGCATCATGAATACTTTATTTTACAACAAATAAGACCATTACAGAAAACTTACCTGACCAAATACTACAATGCTTGCTATGTTATTCCGATTGAACTTTCCATCCTTTTAGTACAGAGTTTGTCATTGCCAGGGACCTCCTAATTAGCATATTCTCCTGCCTAAACTTCAACAGCAGATTTTATGTCATCCCATTGCAATTTAGCATGTGACTTGCAAAAAGAGCTTTGAAACTTTAAGTATATAGAGCTCACACTTATGTATTGGTACCTACTTATCTTATAATAAAGAAACAGCATTTTTTATAAAACCATACAAATTTACTGAGAAACATGGTGTTCTTATTATTTGATATTAAGATGGAGAATGCCTGTGGTGAGTAGGCTCCATAGTAGTACTTATTCATTAGCAGAATTTAGGCACTAATTTTCTTTTCATTTTAGTATGTCATGATATCCTGGCTATATTCCTCAGAAATAAAAGGAATATTGAATATGAAATAGAGTATGGGTAAAGTAGAAACTCAATCATGGTTTTAAAAAAAAGGAAGAAAACAATGTCACAATGAACTGTATTCTAGATAAGGTTACTTTCCAGTGCCAATAATAAATGTTAAGAGACAGAGAAGCAAGGCCAGGAGTGTGTTGACTCAGATAGTGAGTCATCTTTTGTTGCAATCATCAGTAAGAGATTATCTTAAAATAACAGCTTTGTAACAAGTGTTTACAGTTTGTTTCTTCTCACAATAGATAATGGGGTGCTTGTTCAAATATAAATGTCAAAGAGTGTCCATGAACAAAATGTACTTGAGTGTAGAAATACTGCCTTTAACATAAAGTGCAGTGAGAATATCAGTTGTTCTCAGCAAGGGGAATCGTACATAACAGCATGTTCTACAATAGTTTTTTTTCTTTATTTTTTACAAGAAAGTTGGTTTTCTACTTGTAGACTTGTATTAATTTTTACTTACTCACCTGTGAAATAACATATCTACATATAAACATTTTTTAGACTCTTCTAAACAATGAAGAGAAGATCCTGTGACAAAGATACATTTGCTTGATTTTGAACAATGTCACTCAGGTGAGCGAGAGTCAGACTTTTGGCTTTTGTATTTGTAGCACCAAAGAATATATAGAAATAGAATGCCAAAAGAAACAGCAATCGAACTGTACTTTGAGATCATGACAAATACATGAAATAATGTAG
Source organism: Neodon shergylaensis (assembly GCA_025134845.1). Taxonomy (NCBI): domain Eukaryota; kingdom Metazoa; phylum Chordata; class Mammalia; order Rodentia; family Cricetidae; genus Neodon; species Neodon shergylaensis. The sequence continues at coordinate 5,066,871 of JABTXL010021554.1, forward strand.
TTTTCAAGAGAAATAAATTTACTTAAGTTTTAATCATGGATTTATTTTCACGACTCTATTACCATGATACAAATAAGCATAAAAACAGAATTCAACTTCTATTGGTTAATGGGTTAAAACAAAAGGAATCTTAATGAATTTAGAAAAACAATAAATCATTACAAATTCAAAAGAATATAGCATTAAAAGTTATCTTGTTTTATTGAAAAAACATATATAATGATTCTAACCTATGCCACTGTCTCACAGGACCTTCATACCAACCTTGACCTGAAGCTCAGTGTGATGACTCATTTTGTCACAGGATTTTTATGAAACATTAAAATCTACAAGGACCATTACTCCAACAAAATACATGATTTAGTAATGATTTTACACTCTTCTTATTATTATCTCCTTGATTTATACCAACTTGTTTTTAAATACACCAGTGTAGCTTCATTTACATAGTCTAAACATTTGTATTTAATAACTTATTTAGTGGAAAGAAGAAAACACAGGATGGTGCTTTGGGGAGATTTAGAAAGGATTCTTCACTTGTGCACTGTATGATATAAAGGGTCAGTTTAGTCTTTTTTTAAAATAGAGATACAGAACAAAATAATCCAGATAATAGCACCTAAAATCTCAGCAGAGAGACAGTCACAAAAAAGAAAAAAGATAAAAGAAAAAAGAAAAGAAAAAGAAAACAGATTTGACAATAAAACTTTGGTTTTAAATGTAGATGGATAAATTCATATGTTAATTGCATATAGCAAATGGAAATAAGAAAATTATTTAAAGAATTTATCCTGGAAACACCAATAGCCAATCTGATGGGGGGAATGTGGGTGTAAGAACAATACAAAAATTCTGAATACAATATAAATACAGGTGAAATTTTAGGTGGTAATGATAGTAGAAATGTATATTCTATGATAACCAGATGAGACTTGGGACAGACAGGTTATGAGGTAGTAGCAAATACTGGCTATATTTTAAGATTAAGTCTGTCTCAAAAAAATTTTAGCTTATAGTTTTCATGAAAGTTACAGTTTAAATTCAGTGATTTACATAATTTGATGCTAAGAGTCATGAGATTTTAAATTTCTATTTCATTGACGTTTATTCAAAGTGGATTGGGAAAAAAAGCTGTTATCAAAAACAAACTTAGAACTACCAAAAAATTAAATATATCATAAACTCTCAAGACATTTGCCTCTTTCTTCAACAACCACAAAAGTTAAAGGAGAAAGTGTGCTGATAACAACCATGTGTACACCATACCACTGGCAGAAGCCTCTTACTCCACCAGAGACCAGGTCAACGTCCTGAACCCCATGTAAAATCATGCCCTCAGCGGATCCATGCCTACATAGTCAAACCCCAATTCCACTTCTGTAGCACAACTAATAAAATCCCAAAGATAATGTAGTTCAAGCTGAAAGCCCAGAGAAGCAAAGCAGCCAACCACTAGAGAACTCTTACCTCTATGAAATCTTCAGACTGAAAAGAAAGCTTCAGTCTCATTCTGACTTATATTCCTCTCTAGTGCTAGTATTAAAGGTTTCTACCACTATTGCCCAGCCTCTAGGTCTAATTAGTGTGGCTGCTGGGATTAAAGGTGTGTGCCACCACTGTCTGGTCTATATGGCTGACTAATGTGTCTAGCTTTGCACTCTGATCTTCAGGTTTATGATCTGATCATAAACTAAATATCACCACACACCTCCTCTCTTCCTCACAACACCTAGCCCACACCTCTGTCAGAGGTCTCCAACTGACCAGATAAAGACCAAACTACCATCCTGAATCCTAAGTAAAACTGGGCACCTCTGAGCCTGTCCTTGCCCAGTGTGCCTCGAACTACCCTTCTCCTCATCCCTGTATTTCTGCCCACACCTCTGGTTGAAGCTTCCTACTCCAACAACGGCCAGACCAAAGCTTTGAAGATGAAGTAAGCCACTCACTTCCTGCTGCCACCCTGTCCATGCCTTCCCACCTTAATCCTAACTGTGCCTCCTCTTTGTCACCATATCCTGTCCCACACCCCTGATGGAAGGATGCTACTCAAAGACAAAGGCAAGACTGGCATCCTGAGCCCCAGAGGACTATAGGACAGACCAGAAACCACACATATATTTATAATTCCTGTCTCCAACTTGAGCAATATCCCCTGCTGGACCAGAGGTCATCAGAAGTCCAGTATTCAACTTGCCAGATGCTCTCTTTTCAAACACGGGCCACTCCAGCCAGAATTCCAGAAAGGAAAGAGAAACCAAGCAGGTAAACACCCATTCAACAAAAAGAAACTCGGAAATTGGTACCTAGACCTATAATCACTGAAATCCAGGTACCTAAACGTCAGTGTCACAACAAAATTAACAGCAGCCTGTCAAAACAAAATTAACAGCAGCCTGGGCTGTCACCACCATAGCCCAGCGATCTCACTAGAGTAAGCCCTCATATTCCAACACAGTTGAAGCACAAAAAAAATGACCTTAAGACCAAATTTATGAAGATGATAGAGGTCCTTAAAGAAGAAATTAATAAATTCCTTTAAAAAATCAAGGATAAGATGATTTAAATACTGGAGGAAATAAAAAAAATCATTAAACGATGTCAAGATAGTAAAAAAAAATAAAATAAAATTGAAGGAACTAAATTTAAACTGCTCATGACCTCAAAATAGAAATAGAAATAATTAAGGAAAATACAAACTGAGGGATTCTGAAAAAGGTAAATCTAGGTAAGGAAACAGGTACTACAGACACAAACATCACCAACAGAATATAAGAGATGAGAAAGAGAATCTTACTTGTTGAAGACACAGAGAAGAAATAGATACACTGGCGAAAGTGAAGGCTTAAGTCACAAAACAATCCCACACCAGTTTGGAATTATGATTAATAGGGTGGTATTTATTTAAAGGGGAAAAAACTTACAGATCACCGTCCCAGACAACAGCCCTCTGCGCAATCAGGAAGGAGTCTAGTTGCCTGAAGCGGAGCAGGAAGTAAGAGAGAAGGAGGAGGGAAGACGCTGCTTTTTTAAAGAGAGAGACCACGCCCCAATGGGCTGGTATCTCAGCGGCTATTGGCTGGAGGAGCAGAAGGACCTCCCGCAACAGCAAAAGAAAATGTTAAATCTTAAAAAAAAAAAATCATGACACAAAGCATTCCTGAAATCCAGGACACTATGAAAAGTCCCAATATAACAATAATAGGAGTAGAAGAAGGAGCAGATTTCCAGCTCCGAAGGACAGAAAATATTTTTAACAAAATCTTAGAAGAAACTTTTTTCTAACTTAAAGAAGATCATGCCTATAACGGTACTGTAATCAGATTGATTACCACCCTAATTGTCATCAGAGAGTCTTTATCCGGTAACTAATAGAAGCAGTTGCCGAAAGTGACTGCCAAGCACAGGGCTGATTTCCAGGAGTCCTATTGAAAAAAGAGAGGAGAGGTTGTTCAGGTCAGGGGGACAAGGTCATAATGGAGCAATCCACAGAGGCAGCTGGACTGAACTTGTGGGAGCTCATAGTCACTGAAACAATAGTTAGGGAACCTATATATAGGGACCTAGGCCCTTTCTCTATATGTGTGTGTGACAGTTGTGTAGCTTATTCTGTTTGTAAGGCTCCTAGCAGTGAGATCAGAATCTGTCCCTGGTGTTCAGCTGACGTTTGGGAACCTATTTCCCATGCTGTATTACCTAGTAGAGCCTTAATTAAGGGGAGAAGCTCAATTCTGCCTCATCTTGATGTGCCATGCTTTATTGAAGCCTATGGCTGGTCTCTTTCTGAATGAAGACTGAGGAATGGGTGAATAAGGAGGAGGTAGATGGGAGGCAGGGGAAAGGAAAAGGAGGAGAGAAGGGAGGGGAAACTGTAGTTGATGTGTACAATAAATAAAAAAAATGTGAATAAAATTAAAAAGCTCCACACTAATTTCCATAGTGACTGGTCCAATTTACATTATTTCCAACAATGAATAATCATCCCCCTTTCTTTACATCCACATCAGCATTAATTGATGTTAAAAAATATTGGAAATAGCCATTTTGGGGGTTGAGATATGATCTCAGAAAAATTAACATTTTCATTTGAATGATGGGTTAAACATTTTGAAGTGTTCACTAACCATTTGTACATCTACTCTGGTGAACTCTCTCTTCTTATCAATCATACATTTTTGGACTAAGTTGTATGTTTATTAGAGTATATTTAAAAAAATCCTGTCCACCACATCTTAATTGAGAATTTGTCCAAGCTCTATATTGCATGAACACTGTCTGAGATTACACCCAACTGTGAATTTACTTTATAGAAGGAAGTAATGACTCATTTCACAAGATAATTCAAAAAATTGTAGATAATAGTAGAGTGTCTAAGCCATCACTCAGGTCTATTGTGTCTAGTTTTTATAATGTTTTTGTATTCTTTGTGAAGACTCTTACTAATAAAAGTTCAAAAAATTCCAATCTGAGTAATAATATCACTATGGCAAAATATTATTTGATAATCCTCTTCTGTAAAACTACTTGACTTAATTTTAATTTGTCTAATTTATAGTTGGGAATAATTGATAATTGGAATAGGTCAAGATTTTGCATTATAAAGTAATCAGCTTTCTTTTTTAATGAAGCTTAATGTAATTAAAATTGAAAGAAAGATTAAATGCAGCTCTTTTGCAACTCTAATGATCTGGAAAATTTCTTCAGGTTTGCATCATGTAAGAATTCATTACAAAAAATAAAACATGAAGTACTGTTATATCTACAACATTATCTTATTGTTAAAATTTAGTAGAAATACTTACTTTTCAGAAATAAATTATGTGACACAACTTTCCTATTATTCATGTAATATGAACTTAATCAAATTATCACTATAACTTGTCATATACGCACAATGCAATCATTTAAACTTCATTATATTTCTCAGTTTTAGATGGCCTCTTCCACACTCCTGTTTTTCATACTGTCAGTCAGAGACTTTGCCATGAGAATCACAGGGTATAAGAGAGTGAGGTTCTGTACACACACACACACACACACACACCTCTCTCTCTCACACAAACACACGTTTGTGTTTGTATGTATATATACAGAGTAGGAAGAACTTGGGTAGAAATGTATAAAGAACAGCATTCCTTCAACAACTGCAACTAAAATCAGATGGGATGCTCAAAAAGAAAAATCTTTGAACCTCGACTTTGCAGAGCAAATCTTCAAGATTTATGAGGTGATATAACAATAAGAGAAAAGAATTCCATAATGTGCTTTGCTCTATGAACCCAAAAATTGTGAATATGGCCAACTCTTTGTCCTGTACATCTGAGCAAGAGAGTAACAGGAGAATAGGGATGTCTTTGAAAAAAAAAATCTACTTAGATCCAGAGAAACATAATTCGAAGGTCATTATAATATTATTACATTATCTTCCATTCTTATTAGATAAATACCTGCCAGAGTTTATAGGAAACACTACTGTACATACTTACTACAAACATCAAGGAATTGTTAATGGCTGCTTACTGATCAAACATCATCATTTCCAGCAGAAGGCATTCAGAATCTATAAAGATACAGGCAAAGAGAAGTTGTAAGGCACTGATGTTGGATGTCCTTCTGTATATGTGCTGCTTTTATTGGTTGGTGAATAAAGCTCCTTTGGCCAATGACTTAGCAGAGCAAAGTCAAGTGGAAATATACATGTGTGTATGTATAGAGAGAGAGAGACACAGAGAGAGGGACAGAGAGACAGAGAATAGGCAGAATCAGAGAGATGCCATGTAGCTGGCAAAGGAGACAAATGCTCTGGAACTTTACTGGGATGCCACAGCCTCATGGTGATACACAGTTTAATAGAAATGGGTTAATTTAAGAATAATGTTCAGTAGGTCGACCAGCATCTTTGGTTCAATTGTAGTGGAATAGCAGAAAACCATGAAAGAATTGTCTGAGAAAAAGTACATTGGCATGCAATGCTAGGATCTATTCTTATGATTATTTTAATGTACATACATTTCAAAGCCACATTTGGTTTGAAAATACGTATCATGAAGCACTAGACACTGTATGAATTGGCAAATTTATCCTATGAACAAAGGAGTGTAGCACGAGTAATAAAAACTAAGAGGCCAAATTTGGGCTTCTACCAAGGCTGAGCTACTGCAGAACAAAGAGAATAAACCTTTCTCTCCTTTCATTTCATGTTCCCTCTAGTGCTGGGATTAGGGGTGTGTGACTCACTAGTACTTGGATTAAAGGTGTAGGACACCACCACCTGCGTTTGTTTCTGCATTGATCTTGTGTAGCTTAGGGTGACCGTGACCTCACAGAAATATATCTGACTCTGTCTTCCATATCGTGTGATTAAATGTGTTTAACATTATTGCCTAACCTCTAGTGGCTTTAGCTTTGTGTCTGATCTTCAGGCAAATTAAAAATAAAATAATATACTACTACAAAGGAACGTGTAAAAATTTCCAAAAATGGAAGACAAATATAATTTACCTTGAGTCTTTAGTTTCTATTACATGGTATCAGAAGAGGTGTGAAAGGGAGTGTTTAGAGTTTTATTCTAAATAATTGCTTCCATGATTATCACAAAATCAACTTATTTCATGTGTTTTATTTTCTTGTGCATAATATATGGCGTTAATAAAATATATAGCTGTAAGCATGCAAGATAATGTAAATCATTGAAATAGGTTAGGATCTGCTCAGCGTCACCAAGCATTTCTATTTTCAATATTTGCATTATACAGGAAAAATATTGTACAATTTGAACTTAAAATGTTCTAAAAATCACCGTCTGTATTTATATATGAATATAAATAAAAAGGGAACATTCTTAATAGATTTAAATCCCATGTATTAAAATATCTATACTCAGAGTAGTTAGACTACATCTTACCCCAAGAAACAAGTCTGAACCATCTAAATGCTGATGCTGGCAAAAAAAAAAAAATAATTGACTCAATTTACCACTCCCATGTTATTCTATTGAGGATTGAAATTTTGTTTTAGGCATAAATCTGACTGCACTCACTATAATCAATAAAATCCTTAGGGATGTGGAACACATTACACATTTTAAACACTTGTACTCAATCATGTGTTTTGCGTTGTAACTTGCTGTATGAAAATAATGATTCAATTCATCATAAGTCAAAGTCTTGTTTAATAATTAGTTAATGTGTAAAATTATGGTTAATACTAATACAATAAAAGTCAAAAAAAGTGTTGATGCATAAGTTTAAGATTAGATCAAATTAATCCTGGGCAGCAATGTTACGAGATTTAAGGATCAGTATTAAGTAGGTGATGCTACATAGACACAAAATAGAATATACTATTGGTCAATGTCTCTGATGAATAGATACAAGAAGTATTAATAAAGAATCTGCAAACTAAATTCAAGAACACATCAAACTGATTATCCACCATAATCAAACAAGCCCCATGCCAGAAATAAAGGGATAGTTCAATGTTAATCAATATATACAACCAACTATACATAGACTTCTTCATCTGTGCTTACTTTTACTTGGCTGGAGAAACAAGAATTAATTTTCCTAGTAAAACAAAAAAAGAAAATTAAAATCTACTTTTAATCACTGCTGTAGACTTTCTCTTTTCCATTAACTTAGTGTTCAAGGATTCAGCAATGTGGATTAATGTTTAAGTAAAAATAATAATAATGAATTAGGACAGAATATGCCCTGGAATTAACACTAAGTATACAGTGAGAGATGCAACTTACTGCTTTCTTTTACATTAAATCACTTCTTTCCCTCAGAAGGAAAGGGTTTTAAAGTGCTCTATGCTAAAATCAAGCAAAGCAGTTCAAACACTTAGCTAATGCTTTCTCTATAGCTATTTAAAGAAGAAATACAACCACAATTTCTCATTTGTAGAAAATTTTTAGAGATATTTTTTGACACATTAAAAATCTGTTATGGCTTCCCAAGCCACAATATCTCAAGTCACCATTTTAGTGCTCTAGTAAATTAAAGGCAGACTTGATAAAATGGATGAGATCACTTAGTAGTGTTAAAAAACAATTAATTTTTAACATTCTGAGAAAATATTTTTCATTTCCACACAAAATTTCTAGCTATACATTCTCCACTCTTTAAGTCACTAGTTCATGAACTTTCAGTCCTCGGAATTCATGTCATTTATGATTAAATCTCTCTATATTATCCGTTCATGGAAATAAAGTTTTTAATTTTATTTTACAATAACAATATAGCTTTCCAAGAATTATTTACAGGATAATGGGCATACTAATATTGTCTAGTTACTAATTATCATGCATAATACTTGAAAATAGAATAATCGTCACTTTATGGGTAGCATGTTTTTCCACTTGAATTTTTATTTATAAGTTTCAACTTTCAATTCTGTGCCAATTTCAATTTTAAGATCATTAAAACAGATTATGCCTTTCTGGAAGCAGTTAATTTACTAGTTTGTGTTGAACCCTTTACAACAGGGTGGCAGTGGATTTGTTTACTTGTAAAAGCCAATTAGTAAATATTTTAGTGTAATTTTCACCTTATTTGACATATTGTTTTTGTTAAAATATTCATCATTGCTGATATTGTGGAAAATAGCATATATATATACATATATATATGTGTAAATTAATAAGGGGAATAAACTTGGGGCCCCTTGATTATGTACAATCTGTTCACCTTTAATTTAAATCATAACTATCATTGAGGCACATAAACTACTGAGTCAAATTTTCCAAAAATAGGTCATTATAATATGATAAGATGTTTACATTTTTTAACCAAGAGTGATTTATCACAATTATTTAAAACACACATCTATCAATTATTCCATAAAACAGCAATGCATAATGTTAAGTAAGAATTTCTCTTAAATTTAAGTGGTGTATTGTTCCATATTGGAAATCTCATTTCATCTTTCTTTTACATGATTTTGAGAAATTGTCCTATTAATTCATTTATATTTAGAGCTAACAGTTGCATGCTCACAAAACACGCATCATCAATAACTTTCACGTTGATGCTTTTTATGATAGTGCTCAGTAATTGGATTCAGCAGTAAATCCAAACACAACTCTGAAGCCTTGATTTTCCAAACAGTTCTGTCAAAATTATGCAGGAAGAAAGGAAGCAGTAGTTTGATGAGGCATACCGTGGGATGATTTAAAAATATGCTTATTGAGCAAAAGACACTAAATTGTACAAAGCTTATTTCTTTCATTGTTCTTGGCAATAGTACCCACATTGGTTTAAAAAAAAAAGTTGGCATTTCATTATAGATCATGATTTTTCTTCACCTTTTAAAATTTAAGTGAATAGGGGACTCTACCAGATTGCCATGAAATGACAAACATTCTGTATCTCAAACAGCATTTTTTTCCATGTAATTTTGGGACTATTCCACAAGTTATTTCAAGTAGAGTTAAAAATATAATAATTCACTGGATTTAATCCTATTAATTTCTCAAGATAATGTCTTAATTGATTTATGTAATTGAAGTAATTGTCATAAGACAGGGGCTTCATTATATCTTCCTTATCTTTAATATTTTGGAATAGATTTTTATAATTACATTGGGTAAATAGTAGTTCTGTAAAACTAAAAGCTAAGTAAAATGAATAGGCTTGTAACTTGTTTGATCTATGAAAAAGAATTATGATAAGTATTGCCAGCTGCCCTGGAACTTACCATAGAGAGAAGATTAGCTTGGAGCATATTGAAACCTATAGCCTCTGACTTTTGTGTGCTGGAATTATAGGCATTTGCCACAAAACTCAGCTTTAGAAGCATTGTTTATAAAATGACCTATGTTTACTGTATTTAATTTCATTGGTCTCCCAGATAATTAAACTATAAAAAAGTATTTAAACTAAATATAAATATTTTGTGTCCCTATTTCTATTTTACCATTTATATTCTTTTAGAGTATGAAATAGATAATCATAATTTTATGAAATTCTATTATAAATATACACATTGCTATATTACTTATAACATCAAAAGATTTCTTTCAGGAATAGTTTACCAATATATAAAGAACCCTATAATTGTTTTGTGTGCTTCTTTTTTGGTTACAGCTTGGTGTTTCTTCTCTTTTGGGACATGGTTTTATTTTGCTTTCTTGGTTTTGGAAGGTTTTGTTTTTGTAATGGGATTTTGTTTGTTTTTGTTTTTGAGAATGAACTTAAAGTTAGCTTGGTAAGGAGTGAGAAAATATCTGGAAAAACTTGGAGGAGGGAATGAATGTGGTCAAATAAATTTAAATTGAAAAACTGTTTTAAATAATAATAATTACAATAAAATATATCAGTCATGATAATATTTATTTGTATATTGTTCACTTTCCTTAGTATGTTTTCTTTCATTTGACAACAGGAAAGTTTTATTGTAACACATTAGGTTAAGAAAATTTAACTATTAATAGGTAAAATATGCTATAAAATTAAATAACTAAAAATTTGGTTTCAATCTCATTTTTCTGAATCAACAACTTATTAGTAAATCATGGATGTAATATTGTACACAGATGAATAACAGTCAGTGAGAGAAATCAACAATGTTATAGTACTTAATGCAAAATATAAAAATAGGCAAAAGTTTTCAAAATAAATTATTAGAAAAACTGTATTATTTACATGTGTATGGTTACAGCTTAAGTGACATGTAGGAGGAGGGTCCGCTTGTTCTTTCTGGCTGCCCCGCTAGCTTACATCCGAAAGAATCATACAGAAACTATGTTTAGTAAATCACTGCTTGGCCTATTAGCTCTAACTTCTTATTGACTAACTCTTACATCTTAATTTAACCAATTTCTATTAATTTGTGTATCACCACTATGTTGTGATCTACCAGCAAAGTTCCAGCACGTCTATCTCTGGCGGAAGATCCATGGCATCTCCCTGGCTCCACCCTTCTTTCTCTCAACATTCAGTTTTGTCTTCTTTGCCTATCTAAGTTTTGCCCTATCAACAGGCCAAGGCAGTTTTTTTATTCATTAATGCTAATCACAACACACAGAGAGGAATCACACAACACCTCCCCTTTTCTGTTTAAATAAAAAGGAAGGTTTTATTGTTAACGTAATAAAATTACATATAAAAAACATACATCACAGCACACAGAGGGAAATCCCACATCAGTGACAAGTCAAATGTTCCCTAGAAGGAATCCTCAAGGGTGAAAAGACCACTAATATGGTATACATCCAATTCCCCAGAAACAATTAGGAAATTAAAAATATAATGCTAACAAATATTCTCTTGCTTTCAAATGTTAATGTTAAAGTTATTGTTTGTTTTAAACGATATAATATGGGCAAATTAACCTATTATGTAGATAAGGAAAACACATTCAATTTTGTGAAATTTGATGAAAATGCTCTAGTAATACCTAGAGTGAATCAGTTAAAAATTGTATTCCTTCAAAAATGTTCAAAGATACTTTAGTCATTTGTATCTCTTAAAAAATCTTTATAGATCTCATTTTAACAAGTTGGGATATGTTAAATTATCAGGAAGATATGGGTATTTTGTTTAGTGTTTAATTTGTAATTTCATATCCCTACAGGAAAAATGAAAGTATTATAAACATTTTTAACAAATGGGGATATTTATGAATTGCTACCTTTGTTTATATATGCTCTCTGTATAAAAAATAATGTGTTCATTTATAAATCCATTAACAATTGTATCTGAAATTATTTTAAAGTAAATGAATAGATAGACTGAGAGCATTAGTAGAGTAGGGTAGAAAATAAGTGTCAGGCTTGTTGAGCCTGGGGAGCAGAGTGGTATTATTCACCTAAGAGCCTTGCATGTACATCCTCATGGCCAGGATGGATGAGTGTAACATTGAAAACAGTGACAATTACACTGCTTTTCTTTGTGTCTTTTTAAGCAATAGAGCAAAGAGTATAATGACAGTGACTTTAAAAATTGAAACCTGTCCCTAGGATTTATTTCCTGCATTATTCCTATGACAATGACTATTTCTATTAGCCATGATAGATGATAGATAGAAAAATGAATGGATAGATGAACAGATAAATGGTGGATGGATAGATAGGAAGACACATCAATACATAGAAACAAAGATACATAAACAGATATAGTGAATAACTCATGCTATCAAAAAGTTACTAAGCAGTACTTTTGTATTTTAGTTATGAAAGCAAATTGTGTTTTCCTGCTAAAACAGCCAAACATTAGCTCAAACTAGCTCACAGCCAAGATTAAATTTTCTAAAAGATCTTCGTGAAACCAAAGAATCACAGATAAATTTTGTAGATTTTAGGATAAGGTGAATTTTACATTCATATTAGAGGAAGATAACCAAGTACTGGAAATGATCAAGAGAACAGGGCACTCTGTTTTGAGACAGTAGGATAATGTTTGACAGAGCTTATTAAAAACAGACTTAAGAGTCACTTTGACTTGCATCTCCCTGACAACTAAGAATGTTGTGCAATTCCTTAAATGTCTTCTGGCTATTTGACTCCCCAAGGGAGGTCTTACCCACTCTGAGAAGCGGGTAAGAAGGTGAAATGGGGGAGGTAGGGGAGGTAGAAAAGGGGGGACAGGAGAAAGTGAGGGAGGGCGAACTGGGACTGGTATGTAAAAGAAAATTATTAATAAATAAATGAGTAGATAATACATAGATAAGTAAATAAGTGAATGAATGAATGAAAGCAGTCTTTAGAAGCTATGTAGGAAAGATTTTGCAAAGGCAACTTGATGTTTATTCATCTCCCTCAAATGAGGGATAGTGAATGTTGTGCAATGATCAACACATATGAAGTGACCACCTGAGGCAAAATGTTGATACATTTTATAACATTGTGTTCTTATAATCAGTTTCTTTCTGACTACATTTTAAAACTTACAAGTGACTGTTGAAAATATTAGCATTTTACATATTCTGTCTGAGACAATATAATGATTTGAAGGTTTTACAAAATGCTTCACTATTAAATGTCTTGTAATGTAGCTAAAGTATTATGTAATGCTTTTTTGTTGCTCTGAAATGATTGATTATATTAATAGTGTACCGTGAAAAATGATGCTTGGCCATAATGGGATAGAAAATTTTAAATATTCCATTTTGACCATTAGACTTTCTTCCAGATTTTCATTATTTAGTCCCAGTATTGTGATGAAAATGAATTTGTCAAAGTTACAGAGACAAATGAGTGAGTAGAACAGGCAGAGCTATCTGTTGGTTCTTCAGAGGAAATCATCTCTTTGTCCTGTTACATCAGTGATGAAACTGTCTGGGCCTTATGAGCATCTCTTTCCATTTAGTCACTTTAAAATATTAATGACACCATAATTTAACTTCAAAGGAAGTTTGGTAAGGTTCTTTGAATATACTTCCAATGTTGAAGGAAGAAATAAAACTAATCAAGTTATCTAAAAGATTAGGATATGCATGCAAGTTCATAAAGGTTTTAATGCTAATCTAAAAGTATAAGTGAAATATTATCATTCAGAGATTCAAATTTTGAAGGTTTACAGATAAAATATTGTAATAAACAATCATCTACTAATACAATCGAAACATATTTGTTTCCATGTGAAATTTTTAGAGTATTATACTGTGTGATTCAGTTCAGTTCATGTGGTATAACTTAAATACAATAAGTTGAGTCCTTAAAGATTGCTTTTATGACCATAAAGAATGAATAGGAAGGTATTTATTTTTAATGTTAGTACCTGTGAGGTGGTTCACATGGTATAGGTGCTTGCCACAAAGGCAGATAACATAAATTCAATATCCTGGAGCCAGATGATGAAAAGAGAACCAATCACCACCATTGAATGACTTATGACTGCCATACATGCATAGCCATGGAAAGCAAAATGTCATGAGCTCTGAATAACTAATCCTTTGTATATCAAAATATTAGTTATACATATATTTTTATCTCTGATCTGGGGATATATGTTCTGATCATAAAGATAAAAGTATGTTTTTTTTCTACAGTATTTATGAACCAACATGAGATTATTTCCAAAGATCATATGTTAGAAGCTTGGTCTCCTGTATACTAATCTTGGGAGTTAGTGAATGCTTTAAGAGGTGGGACCTCGTGGGAAATACATAAGAGAGTATACTCACCATTAAAGGGTTAGTGTAGGTTGTTATGAAAGAAAAAGCCTGGCCTCTGAAACCATAGTTCTGTATATGACTTCACATCTGTGATGACACCTGCATATTTGCCTGATTTGAATGTAGTACAATGTAGTATAGTTAATGTACAGTGAAGACTTTGCCCAAATAACATTGGGTATCCAGAATTGTGAGCTATATAAACATCTTTCTGCTTCTTTAAATTTTTTGAGTCCAGACAGCATTTTTTAAAAGCAGGACACGATGACTAGTACAATACAAATCATGATATGCTTTTTTAAATAGAGCATTTTTAACAATTTTATTTCTTTTCAAAATTTTAACATAGTCACAGCTCTTCCCATTAGCTCCCTTTCCATTCTCCCATTCCATTCCAGCCAAACTGCAAATTTAGATCATATCTATCTCCAACCCCCATAACTCCTCCCAGATCATTTCTATGTCCCTTCCTCCTCCAAATGTCATGCCTTTTTATTCTTTTTATTTGTTTCTTTTTCTTACTTTTATTTTGTTTAAACACAAGGTAATGGTAAGTTTTAAGTGGAAATTAAAATTCAAACTTACCAAGAAGAGAAACTCAGTTGAGAAATTGTTTAGAACAAATTGACATGTGGGACTGTTTCCTTTGTTATTTGGTGTAAGCAGATTCACTGCATTGGGAGTGGTACTATCCCCTGGAGTGGGTCTCATGATCTATATATAATAGCAGACAGCTGTTTGAAACATTATGGATGCATTTATTTCTCTCTACACTTGAGTATATAACTGGCACGTAATGTTTCTGCCTTGACTGCCACCAAACAATGGACCATAACCTGGAATTGTGAAGTAAAACAAGCCCTTCATTTCCTCTGTTGTCTGGGTATTTGTCACAGAAGCAGAAATAAAACAAGGACACCTACTCAGTCCAGATAGTATATCATGGATACAGTAGGTTTTGTTATCCAATGGAGCATATCCCAGGAGCCACACCCTTGAGGAAACACTGTTTTACAACAGACCTTGTTAACTTCCCACACACACACCATATGTAGGATAACAAGGTATCCCTCCAAAGATAATGGGTTTCGAATAGACTGTACAAGCAGGAGGGATAAATCCTGGTCTCACTGCCAGTGCCCCCAAGTCTGTTCCAGCCATACAACTGTCACCCACATTCAAAAGGCTTTGTTTGGTTCTATGATGGTTCCCTGTCATGCCAGAGTTCATGGGCTGCCATTAGCTCAGGTAAGTTGTTTCAGTGAGTATCCCTATCATGGTCTTGACCTCTTTGTATTCTCACTCCTCCCACTCTTTGAGAGCTCAGTCTAGTGTTCCACTGTGGATCTCTTCCATCAGTTGCTGGTTGACAGTTCTAGGTTAACATTTAAGATAGTCATTATTATGACTACATAGCAACGTCAGTTCAGGTATCCTTCCCACTATTGCCTGGTGTCATTACTGGGGTTACCCTTGTGGATTTCTGGGACGTTCTATAGTGCCATATATCTTGCTAGCCACATAATAGTTCCCTCAATGGAGATATCTCTTTTCTTGCTTTCCATCTCAGTATTTCCCCCATATAGACCATCCTGTTCTCTAAAGTTCTCCACCCACTCCCCTTTTCCCCTCTCCTCCTTTCTGCCATCCTTTCTCCTCTCACCCCCACGCTCCCAATTTTCTGAAGAAATTTTGTACATTTCCCATTCCCTGAAGGATCTATCTATCTAGGATCTATCTATCTATCTATCTATCTATCTATCTATCTATCTATCTATCTATCTATCTATCTATCTATCTATC
>JABTXL010021554.1:5082801-5100342 GCA_025134845.1 Neodon shergylaensis
TCTATCTATCTATCTATCCATCTATCTGTGTGTGTGTGTGTGTGTGTGTCTTAGGCTTCTCCTTGTTACGTAGCTTCTCCGGGGTTGTGGACTACAGGCTCATTATCTTTTCTTTACAGCTAGTATCTACTTATGAGTAAGTATATACCATGCTCATCTTTCTGGGCTTGGGTTACCTCACTCAGGATGGTTCTTTCTAGTTCCATCCATTTGCTTGAAAATTTAAAGTTGTTCTTTACTGATTTACATTGTGTAAATGTACCACATTTTCTTTATCCATTCTTCAGTTGAGGGACATATAGGTTCTTTCCAGATTCTGGCTATTACAAGCAATGCTGCTATGAACATAGTTGAACAAATGTCCTTGTAGTATAATTGAGCTTCCTAGACAACAAAAGGAGATCAAGGGCATACAAATTGGAAAGGAAGAAATCAAACTTTCTCTATTCTCAAATTATATGATAGTATACATAAATGACCACAAAAATTCTGCTAGGAAACTCCTACAGCTGATAAATACCTTCAAATGTGTCAGTATACAAGATAAACACAAAAAGTCAATAGCCCTCCTATATACTAATGATAAAGAAACTGAAAAAGAAATCAGAGAAACATCACCATTCAAAATAGCCACAAATAACATAAAATATCTTGAGGTAACACTAGCAAAAAAAGTGAAAGACCTGAATGAAAAGAACTTTAATCTTTGAAGGAAGAAACTATAGAAGGAAAGTATCAGAAATTTGAAAGATCTCCTATACTCTTGGATAGGTAGGATCAACATAGTAAAAATGACAATCCTACCAAAACCAATCAATCGATTTAATTCAAAATCTCAACACAATTCTTCATAGATCTTGAAGAAAAATACTCAATTTCATATGGAATTTTGTACAATAAAAGAACTTCCAGAGACATCATCATTTCTGACATCCATCTGTATTACTAAAAACAGCTTGGTATTGGCATAGATTAACTCATGTTTTGAATATGTTGGTATGTTATACCCCTACATAGGCCAGTAGTAGAATCCATTCATTTGACTAGAGAAAAATGTATTCATTATTTATCCACAGTAGTGTCTTATCCCAGGATACTGTAATAGAAGTCCAGAAAGCAAGTGACTATGCAGTATCCAGGCTAAATGGGACAGTTATATCAGACCTGACATGGTGCCAAGGGTCAGAAAATAGCATGGAAAAAGGAATAGAATGATTGTAAGAGCCAGAGTGTTTTACTCTACTGTTCGGTTACAAGGCAACTAACAGAGAAAGCATTTAATTGAGAACTTGCTAACAGCCAGAAAGTCAGTGCCACAAGAAAGGCTGAGAAAGACTGCTCTGAAATATTATCTCTGTATGAGATCCGAGCTCTGAAGTCAGAGAAACAGTACAAGGAAAAAAAGTATGAAACATAGCCTCCCCTATGGTTTGAGTGGTATACATATACAAAATAACAGAAATGTGGTATTTTGACAAAAATGATCCATAGTTGTATAACTATGAATTACATTAGTATTTACATATATACAATTTTATTGTTCCTTAAAATAATATATTCACCATTTTAACTCATTCCAAATTTCCATTCTGGCCCTGTTTCATCTAAATTTTAAGCTCCCGATGCCTTTTTTGCACTTCATTTGTACATGATATGACACAGGAACTCAGACAGTAGTGGTCACCTGCACAAGATTAGAACAAGATTGGACCCATCAATATTTCTTCATGGAAAGAGGAAGGGTTCAAGATACTTTATTTATAAAATGCAGACTGCAAATATGTGTCTAGAATTAGTAATAAGATACATTCCTTTTAACTTTCAAAAATAAAAAGTGCTATTATTTTAGCAACTAAGTACAAGAGGGAACATACCAATCAATAAGTCAATTCTCAACACTTTTTATCAAAACTAGATAGGAGACTGTTTTAAAAATTGTGCTGGTCCATCTATCAGAGATAAGACATGAATATGAAATTGGAAAAGAGAACTAAATGCCATGTTTTTCTTTTTTGCATTGGAAATCAAAGCACATTCAGAATTGAGAGAAAAGAATAACATCTGAAATCTTTTCCATGTAAACTGTAAGAATATCATCATTGGATGGCAAAATCCTGAAAAGTTTTAGAAAATAGTGAAGGGTTTTTAGCAATCAGAGAAGTTTTCATTTGAAGAAAATAAATCTGTCATCATACACATTGCGTTTGGACACACAGCCCAGAACTATTATCAGTGCCCTGAGGTGTTCCCTTTATCCTTTAGAGTTCTCCACTTAGGTAAAGCCAGATCCTTGATATCACCTCAGAAAACAATTCAGGACAAGTCAGTATCAAGAAGAGATGGAGATATTTAGAAGAAATTTTAGTATAAGCACCAATATTAAGAGAAATATAAATGCCTTGGGAGAAAGTGGCATACTCTCATTTAATAAAGTAGATATGTACTTCTCAAAGGAGAGTAATACTTCATTGTGTTTAATATAGGCACATTTTCATGAATGGGTATTTTCTGACATCATCATTAAATGATTGCTATGGAACTTAAAAAGAATCCTAGGGTGGCTCCTGGGATATACTCAAAAGGCTTATAACTAATAAGGAGACACTCTTGATTCCAAAATTCAGGAAGTTGAGGTAAGTGCATTGTCAATGAAGTTAATAGTCACAGTTATGAAATTTTGGGAAAGTGTTACAAATAGGAGCTAGGCCAACATTACGTTCAATCAACCTGTAAGTTTAGTCTATTGTCATTTGAATGTTCTTACCAAAAACAATGACTCTATATTAAAAAAAAATCACAGAAACTTGCTTAAATTAAAATCAGGGCTGGATTTCCTGATTATTAGCAGGCAACAGGCTTTTTCTCAACTGCAGCATGGGACTTCATTTTCCTTCCATGTTCAGTTCCCAGACTTTCTTTTCTGCATGTTTTCTGAATTATAGTGGCAACTTGGTGGTAGGTTAAACTTGCTTCTTTCTTGATGCATGTCTTCAGTTCCATTACACCCTCAGAAAGGAACATATGTTCAGAGATGGTAACTACAGACAAGAGTAGCTGAACAAATATTGAAGGTAAGAAGAAAAGTCCCAGTTACAGAGTATTGTCCCTGTAGAAGCATCAGCCAACCCTCTCTTAAAACTCCATTTTCAGCTTTTGTCTTTACTTGACCTAAGCTACAGTGGCTGCATGGGGAACTGCCCTATACTCAGGGCAATCTCATTTTAAATTCGTATCATTTGGAGGTAGACATATAAGACAAAATAAAGGGAAAATCAAAATATCGGTGTAGGAAATTTGAGAGTTTTATTCAGAGAAGAATTTCTAAAGCTCTGTTAAACTTCCTACTTATTTCACAGACTTGAGTGCTTAGCCAAAAGACAGTTGAGAAACCTTTGTCCTTTATCTTTGTTTGTCCTTAAAGTGTGGGCAAGCATGAAGGGAAGACTAAGAAAGAGACTTCCAGAAAATTGAAGAAATTCCTACTGTATAATAAATGTGGAATGACTTATTGATTCAAGGCCTTTCAGGAATCTTCCGGGCAGATTTAGCTGGCCAGGAGCTAAGTGCCTACACAGGAATAACAAAAGAGACCTGAAAAAAAATTAGTGTAGTTAAGACTGTAAACAGGGTACAAAGTTAGAGAAATGACAAAATAAATGTCTGGAGAGAAGCCAAGATTGAAAGAAAGTACTGCAACAGGAAGAAATAAGATTTTAAAGAGCTACAAAAATGAGATGAATATAAAAAGTGTTATAATTCCTACTCTGGATTATGCTTATCTTCAGTTTGTTTTTACACTGGGTGACCACAAGTTCCTGGAATCTACATAAGAGAATATAATCAAAACTTAGGGATCCTGGTCATCTTATGACAGGAGTTTATTAAGTGTTAAGAAAAAAAAAAACCTTACCCCATGGAGGAAGCTTCACTATAGTTTACTGCTGATTTCCAATCATAAATCTAAGGCTCCAAACTCATGGACAAAGTATCATTAACAGTTGTTGGGAGGAAGGATTCTTACTGTAAAGAGCTCTGTACAAAAAATATCTTCTCTACAGTAATGAGAGATAAACCAGACTTTCTCAGAAAATAACAACAACAACAGAAACCTGGCAGAATTCAAACTGGACCTCAATCCCTACAGTAAACAATGCAGACACCTTGTGACTAATGAAAGTGCACTAGTGAATAGCCTGAATCCATACGAAGCATTGAAGAGCTATACAGAATTTACATTAGTGGTAAATGTTAAGTAAAACTGCACAATTTATTTATAACTCTTTTCTATTGCTATGCAATTTTAGGATAAATAAATGTAAAAATAACTATACCACTGTGATAAAACTAGTACCAAGTCACAGAGATGAAATTAAGCTGTTCTGAATGACTTTTATTGTTATTAAGTCAATATACTATGAACCATATCATTTTATAAGTCCCATTATTTTTCAGCAACAGCCACTAAGAAAGTGACTCAAAACATATCAAAGGAAATGCCAAGGGATTAAAATGACTACAGATCATGTATTCAACATTTGAGTATAATGGAACAATTAAGAAACAAAGTGACATAAAGCCTACAGAAAATAAAGAATAACTTGGCAGACCTCACAATGTCTGTATTGAATGCCGAAGTATTAAAATAGTCACTAAAAATGCGCAAACTCCTGAAGCTTCGGAATGACTGTGCTATAAGCCATCTAAAGGAAAGTTTTAAAGCACATCTTTTCTTTCTAGCTGTTTTATGTATATATACAACTTTACAGTGCAGCAAGGAAGAAGCAGGAGGTACCATGATGCATCAACTGGACTACACAAATTCCAACTGTTCTTCTGGAGGAAGGCCTACTCTAAGTCAACTTCTGCTAGGAGTGTTAGCTGCACAGTGTCTCTGATCCACTTCTCTACTAGAGTTCCCTGGATGAGAGATCTTATGTATCCTGGTAGCTAAGATACATGTGGAACTAATGAAATAATTGTATACTATATGGAGAGTGTTATCACTCCAGAGCTTCCATATATGTAACAACATAAGCACATTTTTTTTTCAACGAGTAATTTCAACTGATTAAAATCTTGCACCCCATTCCTCAATTTTCCCCTTGTCATCTGGAGAGATTTTTTTGTTTTATTTGGGGAAGCCAAAGGCATGTAGAAGTTTTTGACTTTATGAAAATGTTTAACAGAGACTTTCAATTTCAATGTATGTGCCTCAGCATCTTAGATTGTTGCATCATGACAGTGCTTCAGTGACATAGGAGGGCATTTCTATGCTATCAGATGCATGAGATATCAGAAGTAAAGGATCCCATGCTTATGATTTGATTAATGTTTATAATTCCATAAAGCTTTTGCATAGTTTTAAAATTTTATAGTGATTATTATAACAACTATTGACATAAGATATGTGGATGGAACTAATCCTTTGTACCACATAAAGTCCAATAATCTCTTGATATTTTAGAGTTCCAACATGAAACAGATAGATTCACATGATGGTCAAAGTAAAAAAAAATTAGAGGCATTTCTCTTACCTAGAATAGGCATGTTTCTTCCTTTCTCTAATGCTGTTTTCTTTATTATAAATGGGCCATGCCTGTACTTTCACAAAAAACTTAGGGTGACATACTTCCTATTTCCTTATGTATACTGCTAATTGGGACCAGTTTTACTCTTTGTCAATTCCTTTTATGAAAAAGAAAACAAGTAATATTAAATATAGCAGCATGCTTCTAGCTTCTCTTTGTTAATTGGATTTTTATTACCAGGAATCTATTTATTAGAATAAAAGAAATACTTAACTCAGATTTTTTTTTCTAGTTCCACCCATTTGCATGCAAAATTCAAGATGTCATTGTTTTTTACCACTGAGTAATACTCTAATGCATGCATATTCCATACTTTCTTTATCCATTCTTCCATTGAGGGGCATCTAGGTTGTTTCCAGGTTCTGGCTATTACAAATAATGCTGCTATGAACATAGCTGAACAAATATTTTTTGTGGTATGATAGAGCATCTTTGGGGTATATTCCCAAGAGTGGTATTGCTGGATCTTGGGGTAGGTTGATCCCGAATTTCCTAAGAAACAGTCACACTGATTTTCAAAATGGTTGCACAAGTTTGCTTCCCACCAGCAATGGATAAGTGTTCCCCTTACTCCACATCCTCTCCAGCAAAGGCTATCATTGGTGTTTTTGATTTTAGCCATTTTGACAGGTGTAAGATAGTATCTCAAAGTTGTTTTGATTTGCATTTCCCTGATCGCTAAGGAGGTTGAGCATGACCTTAAGTGTCTTTTGGCCATTTGAACTTCTTCTGTTGAGAATTCTCTGTTCAGTTCAGTGCCCCGTTTTTTAATTGGGTTAATTAGCATTTTAAGGTCTAGTTTCTTGAGTTCTTTATGTATTTTCGAAATCAGACTTTTGTCTGTTGCGGGGTTGGTGAAGATCTTCTCCCAGTCAGTAGGTTGCCTTTTTGTCTTAATGACAGTGTCCTTTGCTTTAGAAAAGCTTCTCAGTTTTAGGAGGTCCCATTTATTCAATGTTGTCCTTATTGTCTGTGCTACTGCGGATATACATAGGAAGTGATCTCCTGTGCCCATGTGTTTCCTCCTGGATATTGGAAGAAGACAAGATTGCCAGGCAAAAATTGGAAACTTGGGGGTGGAGGTGGGGTGGGGGTAAGGGGAGATGGGGAGAAAAAAGTGAGAAGGGGGGATGGGGAGAGCCTGGGGGAATGGGACAGTTGGGATGGAGGAAGGGTGGATATGGGAGCAGGGAAGTATATATCTTAATTAAGGGAGCCCTTTTAGGGTTGGCAAGAGACTTGACTCTAGAAGTGTACCCAGGTGTCCATGGAGATGTCTCCAGCTAGATCCTTGGGCAGCTAAGGAGAGGGAGCCTGAAATGGTCCTATCCTATAGCCATACTAATGAATATCTTGCATATCACCATAGAACCTTCATCTGGTGATGGATGAAGCTAGAGACAGAGACCCACTTGGAGCACTGGACTGAGCTCCCAAGGTCCAAATGAGGAGCAGAAGGAGGGAGGACATGAGCAAGGAAGTCTGGCCCGCAAGGGGTGCACCCACCCACTGAGACGGTGGGGCTGATCTAATGGGAGCTCAGCAAAGCAAGTTGTACTGGGACTGAGGGAGCTTGTCATCAAACATGACTCTCTGAAGGTGGCAGACAAGGAGGGCTGATGAGAAGCCAAGGACAATGGCACTGTTTTTTTTTTTTTTTTTTTTGGTTTTTCGAGACAGGGTTTCTCTGTGGCTTTGGAGCCTATATTACCTAAGAGAAATAGGCACTGGGTTTTGATCCTACTGTATATACTGGCTTTATGGGAGCCTAGTCTGTTTGGATGCTCATTTTCATAGACCTGGATGGAGAGGGGAGGACCTTGGACTTCCCACAGGGCAGGGAACCCTGACTGTTCTTTGAAATAGAGATGGAAGGGGATAGGGGAGGGGGAGGGAAATGGGAGGAGGGGAGGAGGTGGAAATTTTTAAGTAAAAATAAAAAAGAACATCCCAAATCACTGAATAAAGATATAGTCAAAAAAAGAAAAAGAAAATGCTTTCTTTTTCCGTTGTAAAATTTAGCTTCTTTGTCAAAAAGTGGGTTTTAATAAGTATGTGGATTAATATATGGCCTTTGACTCAATTTTATTGGACAACCTTTCTGTTTTTATACCGTTATCATTACTGTAGTTCTGTAATAGAACTTGATATCAGGGATGGTGTTGCTCCAGAAGTTCTTTTATTGTACAGGGTTGTTTTGACTATCCTGAACTTTTTGTTTTTCCAAAAGAAGTTGGATATATTTTATTCTAGGTCTGTGAAGAATTGTGTTGGAATTTAGATGGTGATTGCATTGACTATAGATTGCTTTTGGTGATTGCCATTCTTATTATGTTGATCCTACTTATCCATGAGCATGAGAGATCTTTCCATTTTCTGGTATCTTCAATATTTTTTCTTCAAAGATGTAAAGTTCTTTCACTTATTTTCTTAGTGTTACCTCAAGATATTTTATCTTGGTTGTGGCTATTATGAAGGGTGATGCTTCCCTGATTTCTTTTTCAGCTTCTTTATCATTTGTATATAGGGAAACTACTGATTTTTTTTTTAGTTGAACTTTTATCCTTCCAAATAACATAAAATATCAGTGGGAGGGCGTTGGTCTTTCCTAGGTGCAATGTGCCATGCCCTCTTTGGCGAGTGGATGTGGTTGGGGAGAGTAAGGTGAAGGAAATAGGAGGAGGATAGGAAATGGGAACTGGAATTGGTAAGCAAAATAAAAATAAAAGATAGTTTGTTTTCTTTTAAAAAAAGAAAAGGAATTATAAAAAGGCTGTATACTCTATATTACATGCGAAATTTACATGATCTTGCTAGCTAAAACATCATTTTGCCTGTTTAGTTTGAAGTGAGATAAGAATCATGCATAAAGGCAAAGAAAAAATAGGTGAAAGAATACAAATTCAGATAGTCTTCCATGTGCAAAATAACATGTACTTCCTTCAGTAATTGCATATTGAAGGTAGGTCTTCTACTTTAGAAAAGAAACAGTTCTATGTCCAAGGATACACCAAGGTTTATAATCTGTGCTATCTGCTTTTTGTCTTTATTCTTTTCTCATATATTTTATCCTGACTGTTATTGCCCCTACCGCCACTCCTCTCAGCACCACACACACACACACACTTGCACTCTCTCAAATCCACTCCCATACAGGCTCCCTGATTATACCACTTCAGACTCTGTAAGACCCTATGAGGCATGCTTAGTGTTCTTATTGTGTGCTTGACCCCTCTACCTCCTAAAATCCTTCCTCCTCCTCTTCCGTAGGATTCCCTGAGCACCACCTAATTTTGGTTGTGGGTCTCTGCATCTGATCCTATCATGTGCTTGATGAAACATCTTTGATGATGATTACACTAATGTCAGGTGTACGGATATAGCAGAATAATATGAGGAATTATTTCATTGAAAAATTTTTTCACTTTTGGTCAGTCATGTTTGGTTCTATCCTATGTCTCTGGGCTATCCAGTCTCTGGTTCCAGGCCATTCAGGAAGTTGACAGGTATGGGTTCTTTCTCATGGCATGGGCCTCAAGTTGGACCCGTCATTGGTTTGTCTATCTCGCATGTTTTATGCCACAGTTATCCAATCACATCTTGCAGGTAGGACAAATTTTAGGCCAAAAGTTTTGTGACTGGGTTGATGTTCCAGTCCCAACACTAGAAGGCATGCCTGGTTACAGGGGATGATTGATTTAGGTTCTATATTCTCCATTACTAGGAATGTTTACTAGTGCCCCCCCCCGTAGGAAGTGATGAGTCTTTGAAAGGAGAAGGAGGAAGGAAGAAATGGTTATCTATAGTTAATCTCAAAATTGATTAAAAAATAGAGAAAAAGACCTACACACTGCTTAAAAAAATGCTCAAGCCATGAATCTCAGCACTGAGTCCACAAAGGCAGGCAGGACTATGTGAGTTCATATCCAGCCTCGTTTATCTATTTCCAGGCCATTTCCAGGGCTACAAAGTGAAATCTTGTCTCAAAAACAAAGTAAAATAACCACAGCAACAGCAAATAAAAAAAAGAAAGAAAGAAAAAGTATTGCATTTATGCTAACCTAAGGTTATCCTAAATTCCCTTCTGTGATTATGAATTTTGTGAATCTAACAGAATAATTTCCAGGAAGCAATGTAAGTTTTCTTTGACAAGTGAGAAATCACTTCATAAATTTTGAGTACATATTCAATCCAACATCTTAAATTGCCTGACAAAATTGTCAAACACTTCCAACTATTCCACGTGAATGATAATTATAAGTTTGCTCCACGTTCTTACACATAATGAATAAACAAAGCTTATACGTACTATAGGTAAGCCATTCCTATAAAATGAAAATATACAGCTTACAAAATACAAACGATAGCAAATTATTCCCAAATAGAAGCATTTTATAATTCCCTTTGTTATCAATTGTTACATTTAATTTCAAAGAAAACACTAGTCAAGTTTTTTATTTGTATGGTATTCTTTGTTATTTTTCTACTCTAGGTCGAAGAAGACTCCAAGGTAAAAGCATCTTTTAGACACAGCAGTGCTGATATACATATTAACTCTCACAGAATGTGACAACATGCACAAGATCTGAATAACATTAAACCAGACAAAATCTTAGCAGTATGAATTGAGAAGAGTCCCACCCCTACACCACTAACTTTTCAGTTGATTCCTACTAAGTAAGAGAAAAGTATTTTATTGCAGTGGAATATCCCTGGATTTATCAACCATACTCAAGACACTCATGCAAACAAGTAGTTGACCACACAATGTAGACTCTGTTTTTGCTGTTGATATGATTTGTTTTGGTAATTTTATGTCTTACACCAGCTGTTTTTGCTGTCATTTGATAAGATTTGGGTTTTAAGATGTTTTTTGTGGTCTTGAAGCATCTGAGAGAGACACAGAGACAGAGAGCCAGCATGAGACAGAGAAGAAGCCTAAAGTTGAATGGGCAGGGAGGTTGGTAAATTTGACCTAGGTTAGGTGAGGGGAAACAATATCACAAATAAAAAAAACACTACATGAAAATAATTTAATTACAAAAAATAATTAAGTAAAGAGCAAATAATAACTTATTTGCTTAGAACATTTTTATGTTTGAGACAGTATTACTGTGTAATTAACACCAGACTATACCATGCAGTGAACATTTTCTTCCATCTTATTATAATTCCCTTGCTTCAGTCCCCCAAATACTATGATGAAAAGACATGAACTATTCTAGATAGCTATTTGTAAGTTATAATAGAGCACATTTTACATGTTTTTGAAATGTTTACTAAGCCACATAAAGGTCTCAACATTGAATATTCTACTGACAGAAACTATGTATTAATAAAATGCATTAAAGAAAAACTGGTGAATCACAGAGCATAGATTTGTCACCCAACAATATTCCTTTTTTGACAATAAATTGCATATGAATTTGTGTGTGTGTGTGTGTGCGCGCGCGTGCCTGTTTGCCTTATCCAGGAGTAACAGCTGAGTGTGTATTAGTGACAAAGTATCAAGTTAATTTGAAATAATGTTATATGTTAAGTTTTAAAAATCGATCAAATAAGTAAAAACTTCTTTGAACCAGCTAATGAATTATTTGTTAATATGTATGTATGTATGTATGTATATAGTATCAAAATACACTCAGAATAACGTATAAAAAATCTATGAAATAAGATATAATAGTATAGGAATGATATTATATTACTAAATAGACTGGCATGTGTCTCATTTTTTTTCAACTTGGAGCCACAAGATACACAATAGTTGGGTGTTATATAACTGACTCAGTCACAAAGGTAAAAAATGGTAAATAATAAATTGAGTATATTTAACAATAAATATTTATTGTTTTCTCCTTGCTTCTACATAGAAAGATTCATTCCCTTGAGTAATCCCCTTGATTTTTGTATCTGTGTCTGGAAAGTAACCAAATGAGAACGATTAGAGAAGAAAAAAAGGGCAATTCTAGGTTTTCTGTGTAGACTTGAGAGAACAGAAGCAGGTTTTGGCCAACATGTGCCATCAATAGGACCGTGGAAGAAAATACGCAGTACTAATTACCCATAGTGCCAGGGAACCAAAACATTCATATTTAAATGCAAACATATTTTTAAAAGGAAAATATTTAAATAGATGCAAAACACTCTTGTACAGGTCTTTTGCAAATGGCTAATACCACTGTGATTTAATATGTTCAGTGACCTTGTTGTGTTCAGCAAATAATATTTTGCTCCAGATGTACACTGCTTTTGGCTTTATAATTTTTCTGGAAATTCTTCTCTACTGATCATTTTAAATTAACCCTTTATATTTTGTATAGTTTAGCATATCCGAAGTAAGCTTGACGGGCAAGGGAAAATCTGCCAAGAGAATTTTCTGCCCTTCCAAATGTCAGTGGCTCTATTATCATAGACCTGTTTAACAGTGAATTATGTCGCTCTTGTTGCCATGGATACCAATAGCTACACCCCAGACAGCATCATATTATGTATTAAGGAAAAATAAAGCACACAAATATTTGGGGTCAGGTAATGGAGATGCCTGTTCATATTGTGTCCACAGTCAGAGATTACAGGGGAAAGGATGGTGCTATCCACATTGAGTTTAAATTTTTCTACCTCAGTCAAAACTCTTTGTAAACATCTTTAAAGACATACCCAGGAATGTGTTTCTATAGTAGTTCTAAAATCAAGTCAAACCTATAATAGATATTAATATTAAAATTTCTGTCAGAGTTTCAATATCCACTTATTACTTGGTACCTAGTAGGCAATTATTCTGCTGCATAGAGATCTTCTTTAAGTTATGTCAGTGCTTTTACCTTGCATGTGCTTGTACTGCTTGTGAGGCTCTACACAAAATAGCAAAATGATATTATTTACTTCAGCTAGGATAATCAATTTTTAAACTTCAAAAATAGCATAAATTCACTGGGATAGAGCTGATAGTTCATTCTTAGAATAATGGAAATGACTATGTCATCACCTATCACTATGTATATATATGCTTTTCTAGATATGTTATATTTGGAGTGTTAGTAAGCATACTATACAACCACTAACTTATGAGTTAGCTCCTTTATAATTCTGAGATTGGTCAAAATTGAAGAATATAACAAGACATAATCTTTAAAATGTAGTGGGTTCCCGATAGACCATCCCCATTGTCTCAGTGTGTGGGTGCACCCCTCGTGGTCCTGAGTTCCTTGCTCCTGCTCTCTCTCCTTCTGAGGGAGGGGGAGTTGATTGGGGGAGAAAATGGGAGGTGGTGGCGGGGAGAAGGCAGAAAGCTATAATAAATAAATAAATAAATAAATAAATAAATAAATAAATAAATAAATGTAGTGGGTTCCTCTGTTTTCTTCCATCATAAAATCAAAATTTCTAAAATTTTTAATTAAAGTTTCAAATATTTGCCATCTATAAAAATTCAAAACGAAGGCCAGGAGGTGTTGTAAGACACCTTTAATCCCAGCATTTGGGAATCAGAGGCAGGAGAATAACTGTGAGTTCAAGGACAGCCTGATCCAGGAGAGCTTGTTCCAAGACAGCTAGGGCTATGACACAGAAAAATCCTGTCTCAAAAATCCCCCCAAAAAACAAACAAACAAAACAATTTCAAAATGAATTTAGTGACACATAGCCATGAAAAACATCTCAGTAGAAAATTGTCAGTGAACTTTAAAAAAAGAAAGGGTAGAGAAAATATCCAAATTCAAATGTCATGAAAATAGTATGAATGAGTACTGTAAAAGTTTTTCTATTGCATAAATGGAAATGAGCAGGTGCTATTTGTTTTATTAACATCAGAAATTATATTAAGACAATAATGGGTAAATGCAAGTACATTGTGAAGAAAGCAGTAGTTGATGCCAGGTGCACAATGTTTCTTACAGAAATTCTCAGAATTCCACTGGGGAGTAATTGGCATGGTTTACCAAAAGAAATAGAAAAGATTCCTATGAGTGTTTATTGCTTTTCTTATGTGGAATGCTCAAAGCATTGTTTCTGATAGTTACATTTTAAGACTAAAGATTTTGTTTCTTTTTCTCATAAGCAGGTTTTCTCATTTTTAGTGTCTTCAAACTTCTCTGTCCATCACTACCATTTTTAAACCAGTGTTACTTGATTTTAGCCTAGGCTCTGTGATATCTAGTCTCTAATTCTTGGTCTCTCAAGCAGTGATTGGTATGGGGTCCATCTGATGGATTGTGCCTATTGATTGGTTACTCCTGCTAGGTTTGTTTCACCATTGCCTTAGCATAGTTTTCAGGCAGGAGAGCATTTTAGATCAAAGGATGTGTGTTTATGTTTCTCTTTTGATAGTCTGAAGGGAAACTTCCTGAACTAAAGACGTTAGAATGTACGGATGAAGGTTCCATGAAGGTGCCAGACTTACCTCTTCATGTTCAATGATTAGTGTGTGTGTTGTCTTCAGGAATGGGGTCTTGTTATCCATTTGGAGAGAGTAATATAGTGTCACGCCAACAACATTGCCTGTTTGGGGATTCCCATGGGACCTCTATTCAACAACTCAATTGAATGATACCAAGTCTGAGTACAAGAAATTTTATTTGCTGACAAGAGATGGCTAGTTGGAACCTCATCTCCCCCAACATTTGGAGATATCATTATATAAATATAAAGGATAGACTTTACATATTATAAGAAGTTTCACCTGCACTAGGTTTCCATACCAAACCCTCAAATATGTGCAATTCTAGCTATCTCTCTCTGCAATTCCTTTTTTAACTCCATCAAACCTCCAATCTGATCCTTCCAATTTGGTTTACTCACCCCCTGTCATCTCATAAAAATCTATTTGTTCCTTTAAGGGAGATCGACTTGTTTCACTCCCACCCTCCAGTCCCCTATTCTGTGTCTAACAATCCACAGTTTTATGATATGCATTTTATTATACATGGATATTAGTCATTAAGTAAACTATAGCCAGCTATTTTCCTTACTCATTCAGTAGCATCCGGTCATAAATAGCATGATAAATTGTTTTGGGCACTCCCGGTTCAATCATTAATCAAGAAGATATACCACAGGCTTGCCCATATGCCAATCTGATGGAAGTAATTCCACAGCTAAGGCTCCCTCTTCACTGATGACTCAAGCTTATGTCAAATTGACAAAACGTAACCAGCACAACCTCCTGAAAAAAAACCTCCCTAAGGAAGTTGTTATCAGGACTAAGCCTTAAAGCATAACCCTGTGGTCTTATGCTTAGCTTATTCTGTTTACAGATTGATGGATATTGATATTCACAAGAGAGTAATATCAAGCCAACATTTTGAAGATTTTTTTTCTCCAACCCTTCTGCTTTCAAGTCTGTGTCATTTTTTTCTAAGACAATTGGCTGTATTAATTATGCAAATCACAAGCCCAACAACAGCCAATGAATTGTTCTCACTTTGTAAATTATACCAGGTTCTCTAACTAATTCAGTAATTTTACTTTCAGAATACACCCTAAATGAATCAATATGTTACCTGAAATACTTGTTAACACTTTGGTTCAACCTGCTACAGTTCTTGAATATTTTACTTTCTACTTATACAACTTTTCTTACTTGTAGTATGTAACTACCACACTGATAATATTAAAATGAAAGTTTGTTCATGTCATTCCTTGCTCAAAATCTTCCAGTTGCTGTCCATTTGATTCTGGTTAATTTACATTTTATGTTTCCCTTTCTGACTTCTCTGCACACTCTGTCATCTTCTCATGCCCAATTACTGTGTTTTCCCTGACGTTCCTCATAATCTCTAAACTTTTCTTCTCCAAAGTAAAGCTGCAATGGTTCTTTTCTCTGCTTTCAACATTGGTTCTGGTTTTTTTTAATCCTTGACCCGTGTCTCCTCAAAACTGACATTTTCTGATTTCCATCTTCAACTAACCCACCCCTTTGAGAAATTTTGATTTCATACATTTCCAACTTTGCTTGATTCCCTGTCCTGTCCTAATACCCAACCTATGCTATTGAGTTTGGTTCTAGCATATCCTCTGGTAAGTACAGGAGTGCCATGTAAACAAGATTTAGTTTTCATCACTGTGATGTCTTGGAAACTAGCCGAGAGTCTACTATAGTTAAAATACCCAATAAAAAGGTTTGGTTTCAAGGAGTTTTGAATAATTATTTGTTTGAATGAATTATGAATAAGTAGGAACAAGTTGGTTGTTGGCTAATCTGATTCTGAATATGCTTTGTTTATATTTCTTCTTGTGCTTCTTCTATCACAGTATTGTTTTCCTAGTCTTTAGCCTCAGTTTTACTGTAATTAAAAACACCATGGTTGTTCCTTTATAGAAAAATCAAATATTTTTTGTTTTATTCTTAATATGAAAAAACATCATCATTAAACTGTACCGTATTAAAAACAATTGATTTGTTTTAATTTACTGGTAAATTAGTTTTCTTTATTTTATTGTAATTTCTTATATTTTACTTGCATTATTAATGACTAACTAGTCTATGTATTATAGATAGAAAACATTTATAAGCTATCCATTGATCACTGAAATAAAGACTGTGTTACATTTTAAAAGCTACACTGAAGTGTTAATAAATTTTAGTGTATCATAGTCGCTTTAAGGTCCATTACTCTTACATTTTAAATTCTAGCATTTAGGAAGTAGTTGTAGGTGAAATATTTCTTGCTAGTTCAATTCAGAGGCAAAAAAGAAATTCCCAAAGAGATATGTATTGTCTCTTTTCAGGGTGAATTTTTAAAGAAGTGATTGAGAAAGGTAAAACATCTATGAAATAGAACAAGCTAATGTTTAACTTACCCAGGAAGAAAAGCAGATGAGAAGGCACATGCACTCTATCCTAAGAATACTCACGATTGCTTGCACTACTAAGAAGTATGTGATAAGCTTTTGTTCTCATCTGATCTGAGAAAGTGTAACATGAGGGGCTATTTGTTAGGGTTTATGTCCTGTCCATTTTCCATAGCCGGTAAGCCCCCAAAGAAAATCACAGAGAGTCTACATTAGGTTATAAACTGATTGGCCCATTAGCTCAGGCTTTATATTAGCTTTTATAACGTATATTCACCCATTATCCTTATCTGTGTTAGCCACATGGCTCAGTACATTTTTAGGGGGGCAGGTCACATCCTGCTTTTTCTATGATGTGGGCAGGACTCCAGAGGAATGGTCTTTCTCCTTCCCAGCATTGTCCTGTTCTCATTGCCTCACCTCTACTTTCTGTCTGGTTGACCCGCCTATACTTCCTGCCTGGCCAATCAGCGTTTATTTAAAACATGATTGACAGTTACCCTCTCACCTCCATATGAGGGCTACAACTACACATGTATAAACACACCAAACAAACATATAGAACCACATGCTAATAATAATAATAGCAATTAATAATATATTATGCAAACATACATAATGTAGCTAAAATTGGTTATTTTACAATGATTATTATTTCCTTTGTTGTGCTTTTTAATTTTTGTTCAAAGATGCTGCTTCCATGTTTATATTCCTTTCCTATATGATTTTGTCAAGATACGGAATCATTCCAAAATTACCAAACCCAATCTGCTTTCCCACAAGTAGTCAACCACGATGATCACACATTCACCTCCAAAATTGTCTTAATTAAACCTACTGTAATATTAGTTTCTAGGCAATAAAATTATACTTACATTACTTTAGTCAATAGCTTCCACATTAACAATATCATTTCAGTTTAGAAGGAAGACATGAAAAAATAATATAATCATAATATCATCTCTTTCAAAGTGGTCTGAAGAGATTCCTTAAGTAAAAAAAACCTCTTAATAATTTCAAATACAGGCCTGAGAAAGCTTTAATTATTCAAGGAAAGTATCTTAGAAAAAGGTGTTATATGTACGTGTGTGTGTATTTACATGTGTGGGTGCCTGTATATAGATAGATAGATAGATAGATAGATAGATAGATAGATAGATAGATA
>JABTXL010021554.1:5100352-5119863 GCA_025134845.1 Neodon shergylaensis
AGATAGATAGATAGATAGATAGATAGATAGATAGATAGATAGATAGAGACAGAGACAGAGACTTAGACAGAGAGAAAGGAGAATCTGTATTTTTCTTGATGGTTGCACTGCAAAGAGAGATGTTTTCCCTATTCCCAGTGTTTGCAAAGATATTTCCTGGTGGCTAAGTGAATTGTTTTTTTTTTGTTTGTTTTATATTTTTGTTGATGATTTTAAAGACAGCATTTTTAAAGGAGACTGAAATATTTTGAAAAGAATCTCTGAACATATTTTGTGGAAAGATACAGGGAAATGTCTTCCCCTGGATTTTTTTTTGTTTCATTCATCCTTTATTTTGGCACATTTATAATGTATATCTGTACCATTTACAATTTTTGAAATTTTAGCCTACCTTAGATATATCTCTTAATAATAACCATCTTGCATTACTTAGCAATTACCAAAAAATTATAAATAAGATAATCTAATTAAAACCTTTGATAATTTCTCAACTTTATGTGTTAAGTTCCCATTCCTGATAACATTAAACATAAGATAATTGTACATTTCCTTTGTCTTCAAATATGGTATTTTATAAATACACATTTTATAAAATCTTTTATGATGTTATGGAAACTTAAAGGAAGACACAGGAAAACACTTTAATAACATTCTTTCAAGTAAGAAATTGTTCTTCACACTGTAGAGTGAAACTGTGGCTTGTAAGGAATGACACTAAGTGCCCCAGTGAAACATTGAGAAATAAATTCATTTATTTCAAATTCAGAAAGATTCTGTTTGCAAAGAATAACTTTACCCATGGTGGTTATCATTGTTCAGGTTGGCCTGCTGAATTTCATCAAATTCAACTGATTCTACTATCATATGAAGGAGACTGCTATCACTTGTAGTTGTGGGTGAAGCTCTACCTCAACAAGTAGAACTGTTTGTGAAGTCCTACACATTTAGAGCATGGGCAAATATGCCTAGAGCATAGTGCTTTCTTTGAAGTTCACAACACTAGAAGTCAAATACTTGAACAAAACTATTTAAAACATTTTGCAATAACTAAAAATTTAAAATCATGAATTGTAACAAAACAGAAAATGGGTTTCATATTTTACATTAAATTAATACTGTCTGGGAAAACGGGTATTTTTTAAAGAAAAAAAACTTCAGAAATTAAAACATACAAGTGTCAGAAATGTACATTATTTTTTTATTTCTCCCTGATATTTTTGAGAAAAGTTCTTATTGTTTAGTTCTTACTGGCCCCAAACTTACTGTAAAATCTTGCTACTGTCGCCTTAAAACTGATAACACAGGTGTCAACCATCACATCAGCCAGATAATCAGTTTAACCTAATAATGTAGTTAGGAATAAAACATAAGCTAATACAAGTCAAATCTAAAATCTCTTCTAACATTTAAATATCATTGCTACTTTTCCATAAGGTAGAAAATTTAATATTTTATAGTTCTTATATAATAAAGTCACTGTAAGACAGTTATTTTTTCTCTATAAAATTTGACAAGTCAGGTTTATTTGAATTGACTACATTAACAGTAATAATTTTGAGTGTGTGTGTGTGTGTGTGTGTGTGGCTGGCCTATGGAATCAACAGGGGACTAAAGGTGGTAGGTACCATATTAACTGCGACTTCAAATTTTGTAACATGACTTATTCTGAAACAAAAAACTATGGTCAAGCAAGCATGGATTATGTACTGTTTTATTTGATGAAGTGAACTAGATATCTGGTGAAAACCTGTAAATCCATGCAAAGGCAGCAGCTGTCTATTTTAGTTACTCCCTAGGGAAATATATTTTTTCCTCATTCTATGCTTAGCATAAAATCTAAGCAAATTATTTCAGGACTGCGGGCTTATGCATGAGTGTGGGGAACAGTATGAAATATGCTCTTTTAAGTTCATGTAATTTGAAAGATTGTATAAGGCATAACCTTCATTTCTGTTGCTGGATGTGTAATCCTATGGGATAGAATAAAGTAGCAGAGAGAGCACAAGAGAGTGAGAGCGAGAGAGAGAGAGCAAGAGCGAGAGAGAGAGTTATGCTAAGGTAAGCAAACTGTTATGTTGTTATTTTCAAATTGGGAGCTAATGTTTAAGTAGACCAAGTCTTCAGTTTTGTTCAAATTGCCCAAGCCTTAATTATAGGTTGATGGGAATACTGGAAGTATATTCAATATACTAATATATTAGAAATAATCTGTCTTTTTTTTTCAGCTTCCTTCACATGTTACTTGAACTCTGTCACTATGAGAGTTAGGTATGTAGTGTTTTACTTGCAAGTTGAACCAGGAAGCATATTATAATTAAAAGTGTTATGAGGAATAAAATAAGCAACAAAGATAAAATTTCACACTCCCATCATTTTATATTTCACGTTTCAGCTGGTAATATTAAGATGTTCTGAAATATATTAGAATAAATAATTGTCATAATTAGCTATATTAACATATGCATATTTTCATCAGGTAGGGAGATCTAGTATATTTCTGTACACATATAGTACTTTTAGCTCTATATATGTGTGTATTATGCTTGTTAAGATTCATATACTATAAGTTTTCTGCAGCAAGTTAGCTCAAAGAAATAGAGCAGGGTTTTTATTTTATTTCAAAGTTTTGGACATTAAAATACCAAGAAACAAAGCCAGCTTTAAAGAGTACCCCATGCCAATTGAAGAAAGAGAACCAAGAATGAACAAGTAGCATAATAAAAGTATCAAAAGTTAATGAGTAATTTAACAGTTGAACAGAAATGTTTGTTCTCATGAAAGCACAGTGAGCTAAGGACAGCTAATTGAATCTTTGCCCAATCTAGCTCCTCTGGAGACCCACGACCTTCCATTAGGCTTTCCCTGTAAGCATTCACACCACCAGACAGCTCTGCTACTGCCAGAAGTGAGTCTCCAACCCATGAATCTCTGAGGTACACTTTCACTATTTCCCTTCTTTTTGGGGAGATGGGATTCTTGATTTATTCTCTATTGTTTTTATCAAGCTATATATTTTTCTCTGCTCCACTCACTTCCTTGTCTTTCTTCATTTTTCCTCTCCCATAATCCCCAAGCTCCCAATTTTCTCAGGAGATTTTGTCATTTTTTATTTTCCCTGTAGATTAAATCCATGTATGTCACACTTAGGGTTCTTTTAGGTATCTAGGTTCTCTGGGGTTATGATGTAGGCTGATGTTTCTTTGTTTTTTGTCTAAAAGCATCTTATGAGTAAGTACATATTATATTTGTCTTTCTGAGTCTGGGTTACCTAACTGGATTTGTGGGAACCTAGTTTGTTTGGATGCTCTTCCTTCCTAGACCTGGATGGAGGAGGGAGGACCTTGGACTTCCCACAGGGCAGGGAACCCTGACTGCTCTTTGGACTGGAGAGGGAAAAGAGGGGTTGGGGGAAGGGGGAGGGAAATGGGAGGAGGGGAGGAGGTGGAAATTATTTTATTAAAAATAAATAAATAAATAAATAAATAAATAAATAAATAAATAAAAAAGAATTGGAAAAAAAAACCTGGTGTCATTACTATTGGCTTCTCAGTCTGTCCTCATTGTCAGACACATTCAGGGAGTCTGGTTTGAGTGCATGCTCGTGCAGTCCCAGTCCAGCTGGCCTTGGTGAGCTCCCATTAGATCAGTCACACCATCTCAGTGGGTGGACGCACCCCTCGCGGACCTGACTTCCTTGCTCATGTTCTCCCTCCTTCTGCTCTTCATCTGGGCATTGGGAGCTCAGTTCAGTGCTCCAATGTGGGTCTCTGTCTCTATCTCCATCCATTGCCAGATGAAGGTTCTATGCAAGATATTCATCAGTATGGTTATGGGAGAAGGCCAGTTCAGGCACCCTCTCTTCTGCTGCCCAATGACCTAGCTGGAGAAATCCCCTTGGACACCTGGGAACCCCTCTAGAGCCAAGTCCCTTGCCAACCCTAAAATGGCACCCTTAGTTAAGATATCTTCTTCCCTGCTCCCATATCAACACTTCCTCCATCTCAACCATCCCATTCCCCCAAGCTCTCCCCAATCCTCCCTTTCTCCCTTCTCTCTCCCCATCTCCCCTTGCCTCCACCCCACCCCCACCCCCATA
This sequence comes from Neodon shergylaensis, assembly GCA_025134845.1. Classification (NCBI taxonomy): domain Eukaryota; kingdom Metazoa; phylum Chordata; class Mammalia; order Rodentia; family Cricetidae; genus Neodon; species Neodon shergylaensis. The sequence continues at coordinate 5,104,449 of JABTXL010021554.1, forward strand.
CCCCCAACTTTTGCCCTGCGATCTTGTCTACTTCCAATATCCAGGAGGATAAATACATGTTTTTCTTTGGGTTCACCCTCTTATTTAGCTTCTCTAGGATCATGAACTATAGGCTCAATCTCAATGTCCTTTGTTTATGGCTAGAATCCATTTATGAATGAGTACATACCATATTCCTCTTTTTGGGTCTGGGTTATCTCTCTCAGTAAAGTGTTTTCTATTTCCATCTATTTGCATGCAAAATTGAAGATATTGTTTCAAAACATCTGTCCTCTGTTTCTTTAGCTAACAAATGATGAAAGGTATTAATTAACCAATGTCTTTACTGTACTTGATACAGTTGATATTCGATAGTTATCATAGGTATAATTATGATGAATTAATCTGTGGTCACTTGAAAATATTTAAAAGTAAAGAGGAAAAAATAGTATATCAACCAATGTATTAGCAAGTAATAAATAAAAACATTAAATTGTCGTTAATAAATATTCACTTCAAATAACTACTGCATCAGGATCGCTATTATATGATTTTAGTGACAACTTCATGATAGCAGATTTCCATAATATTAGCACTTTAAAGGTATAGGCAGTAATATCAACACTTCAAGGTCATCCTCAACTACATGGAACTCTTGAAGCCAACCTCAACCACCTGAATCCTTGTCTTAATTTGACCTCCGCAAAAAAAGGAAAATGATTTAATTGTAATTGCTCATTAATTCTCTGCAACATATTCTTTATATTGGTGTCATTATAATCTGTATTTTACAGATGATAACATAGAAATAAAGTGTCAGTATTTGTTCAGCACTCTTATGTAGCTGAGCTCATATTTAAAAATGGACAACCTGATTATAAAGGATATTAAGGCTATTAACCTCTATATTGCATTAAATATCATTTGCATAATCATGAATAGAACTTATTCACTACTCACCAACTATGTAATGTTAAAATATGTAAAAATCTATTAAAAGTCTTGGAAAATGCTTCCATTTATTAAACATGTTTTATCTTTAAATGTACTATGATTATAAATCTAAGCTACATAAATTTATTTGTGTATGTCTATACATTTAGAGAGTGTTCCATATAATAATTAAAGATGATTTCCATTGTGATTATTTGATTGTATGACTACACCTATCTCACTTGCACTATATAGTATGTCAATGTCAGTTCAAGGAACATCTAAGTATGCTGAATCTTCTCTACCTTGAATAGGATTTATATCTTAGTAATCATAAAAAGTATAAAGGAAGTGTAAAGACCAACGATCTTTGCAAAAAATATGTCTGGGGTTAAGCATACACATATAAGTAACATTATACAAACTGAGTATATTTTCATAGGTCTTATTTGTATGTTTAAGAGAATATGCACACATACAAACATAAAAATATATAAGAAAACTAAAAAATAAAGCTCATGAATTAGAGAGACAGGAAAGTACATTGGATAAGTAGGAAGCAGGCAAGAGAAGGAGGAAAATCATTAATTATATTTTAACTTTAAATATGAAAAATATAAAAATTATTCAAATTTAATGAAAAGAAAAAATAAAGATGAGAATGTAAATGTATATAAATTTATTTACAGTCATTTGATACTGTAATTTGTCAAAATTCTTTTTTTGTTTTTGGACTATTTTGCATATTCTCATTTTATTATCATTACTTTATGTTTAAAAATTTATTATGATTAAAACAATTAAATACCTTATTAACTTTTTCTTGATGCTCAAACATAAAATGGAAGAGGTTAACTTAAGTAATAGCCACCTGGACATAAAGTTTGAGTACGTGGGAAGCAATGAGATTCAAATAATCACAAAACTGTCTAGGAAGATATGTATGTCTATTGCATTTACCAAGGAAGTACAATGTCTTAGTGTTTTCAAAGTATTTTCTTTGAGAATGATAAAGATACAGGGAGAGAGAGAGGGAGAGAGAGAGAGAACTTAAAGTTAAAAAGTGACTTGTGTTTTGTTTCCTGTAATGCACATGCTACAAAATAAATAAAAGCTTCTTTTTAAAGTTTAAAAAAAAAGTGACTAAGTCAAGAGGAAGGGAGGATCTGGAAAGAGTTGAGAAAGGAATAAGCAGAATCAAATTTTACTGTATGAAAAAGATTTTTAAAATAAAAATATTGTAAAGGAAATACACAAGAACTTAAATAACTGCAAAATAGCAGGAGTGGGAGAAGCTGTGAGGAAGTAGGATTAGAGAATAGAAGACAGGGAAAGCACCGAAAAGAAGAAGGCTGATTCCAGTATGTTGAACTGAGAAGAAAGGAGTAACAGTGATGCCTAGAAATATTCCCAGGAGAATAAATTAATAAAACAATATGTTGCCATTCATGCATATTCTACTTATTCTGTTTTCTTTTATATTTTAATCAATGCTGCTATCTAAAAACACACCAGTCTCAGTGAGAACCTTATGACTTAATCTTATAGAAATAATTTTAAATGTATTTTAACGAATGAGAGTAGATATACATGTATTATTACTATCTATTTTATAAATAAATAAGAACATATAAAATGCACTGTATTTAGAATCTATCACAGTTAATGTTAATGTATTTAATGATATGGCCAAAGTGATTTGAGATATACCTCTTGTCAGTTCAAGCATTTGGGGAATGAAAATCAATAATTCCATAACATTGTGTTGATTGACAAGACAAATATGTTTTAACCACATATGACGAATTTAATTCTAGAAACATCACCCTTCACAATAGTCATAGATAACATAAAATATCTTGGAATAGCTTTAACCAAACAAATGAAAACCCTGTATGACAAGAACTTTAAATCTTTGAAGAAAGAAATTGGGGAAAACCACAGAAAATGGAAAATGTTCCATGCTCAACAGAAGATAGAATTAGCAATCTTGACAAAAGCATCTCAAATTCAATGCGATGCCCATTAAATTTTCAGCAAAATTCTTCAGGAACAGTGGAAGAAAAATACTCAAATTCAAATGGAAAAGCATAAAACCAAGGATAACCAAAGCAGTCTTCTACAATTAAGGAACTTCTGGAGACATCAAACTCCTTGACTTCAAATGCTATGGCAGAGCTACATTACTGAAAACAGCCTGGTGTTGGCTTAAAAACAGACAGGAGGACCAATGGAACTGAATCGAAGATCAATGGACATACCTACGAACACCTGATTTTTGACAAAGAAGCAAAAAAATATATAATTTGTTGTTTATTCAACAAATGGTGCTGATATAACTGGATCTCAACATGCAGGAGAAAGCAAATAGATCCATAACTAGCACCATGCACAAAACTCAAGTTCAAATGAATGAAAGACCTCAATATAAAACCAACCACACTGAACTTCATAGAAGGTAAGCAGGAAGTACACTTGAACACATTGGCACAGAAGACTTCTTCCGAAATATGTCCCCAGTAGTACAGCTACTGAAATCAACAATTAACAAATGGGACCTCCTGCACCTGAGAAGCTGCTCTAAAGCAACAAGATAAATGGCAACCTACAGAATGGGAAAAAATCTTTACCAACCTAACATCGGACAGAGGGCTGATCTCCAAAATAAACAAAGAATTCAAGAAATTTGTCATCAAAAGAAGAAATAATCCAATAAAAACAAGGGTTCAGACCTACAAGAGAACTCTCAACAGATGGATCTAAAGTGGCTAAAAGACACTAAAGGAAATGCTAAACATCCTTAACCATCAGAGAAATTCAAATCTAAACAACTCCGAGATTCCATCTTCTACCTGTCAGAATGGCCAAGATAAAAACACTGATGACAGCATATGTTGGAGAGGATGTAGGGTAAAAGAACACTGCTCTACTGCTGGTAACTGTGCGAACTGGTATAGTCACTTTGGAAATTCATATGGTGTTTTCTCAGATATTTAGGAAGCAACCTACCGAGAAACTCAATTATAGCACTTTTAAGTAAATACCCAAAGTATGCTCAAATCATACTACAAGGATTTGTGCTCAACTATATTCATGGATGTTTTGGACCCTCCTCAAACTGTGTGAAACCAACCTACATTGATGGACAGATCTTTTCAGATCACTTTCAGAATCAATCTTTTACAGAGATACCCTCACATAGATACTTGGGAATATTTATGGGACCCTTGTTGGCAACATTAATCCAGTCAATACATAGAGTATCACAATTGATATTTATATAATATACAAAAATTTTCTTTTAGAGACTTTAGGGCAGAATTCACTCAATAACAGTACTTTTCATTGTTAATTTTTCAAATATTGAATAAAGATGAGTCACTGCTCAATTAAATACTAGGTCAGAAACTCAGTTCATCTTAATTCTTCCATGTAGAATTTTTTCTCATGAAATCAGCCAATTCTTACTATTCTCATCATAACATATTTATAACATTAGAAGAAGGAGGAAAGGAAAGAAACTCAGAGATTTTTAAGACACTGGGTTATGTAAAATGAGCTCCTTTTTCATAATGAGATACTGTGTACCTTATCTGAAGCCATCGATGATGAAAGGGTTTTCATTAGCACAGTTCCCCTCTCCAACTCACCACAGCTTCCTTTCTGTCCCCTTGGGTCAAGTTGGATGTGCTGCCCTCTGTTCAATGCTTTCTGTTTTCTAGTAACCCTTTCTCAGTAGGAAGCCTGGTTGAAAGTCTAATGTGACCAAGCCTTTTGTGTGACCTCCTCCTAGGAGGAATCCCAAGAACAAAGTATCAACAGAACTATAGGGCAGCTGACAAAGGATACAGAAATAGATAAAATGGATCTCTAGTGCTTTGTTTCTTTTTGTATTCTTTTGTTTATTTTATTTAAGAACTGTTGAAAGGGTAGGTCACTTCCATTGTGGTTTTCTTCATTGGTCTATATGTTAAAATAATTCTGTCCACTTGTAAAATGAAACACTGAGAAGGTGTCTTAATTATATTCAATCAAGCTACTCTTATTATTTCCAGTTAATATTTCTACAATTTTAAAATAAACGTAGAAGAAATTAATTTTTTCCCTGTGGGAATTAGAAGAAATTAATCATCTGTAGCTGTTAGAGAGGGAAGAGTAAAGGAAAGGACGGAAGGACAAAGAAGGGAACGAAGGAGTTAGGTCCCAAGGGAGGTCTTGAGACTGCTGCTTCATAAAAAGCAAGGAGAAACCATGAAGAAAACGTCTATTTTTGGAAGATGAAATAATTGCATCATATTTTACTAAGATGGGATTAGAGAATTGAGAAATAAAAACAAAATGTTGAATTTTCTCATGTGTTTATTTTTTTTCCCTAACTTGCCATTGATATAATTTGACAATGTGCCAAGAAATGTTAGCATTCTGGTGTATTACTTTTATTTCAATCTCACAAATATATGCTGGGACATTTTTACCATCTGCTGTGTAAACTTCTGCTGGGGGAAGGACAATAGATACTTCTGCACATCCGTGTCAAAATGCTGTTATAGGGGATTTACTGTACTAAAGAGAATGGAACCGAAATAAATGGGATGACAAAAAGGTTATGAGACAGAACAGTACAGAAAAAGAGTTGAAATGCTTTTTATTTCACTCTGTTTTCAAAATATTTGATATGTTTACACAGAAGCTGGATACTTTCTACTGTTACGATAAATCCTTATGAGTCTATTCCTGGGAGTGATTAATAGATCAAAAAACATATTTTGGACCATATTCATTAATTAAATGTATTGTGGGTATTCCCACATTGTAGCAAATCTAAACTGATTAAATGTATTTCGTGTTAATTAATTTAAATATTTGTAAAACACAAGCCATTTATAAACACCAAACTGTTATTTTTTTTTTAAATTGTGGTGTTGCCTAAACACGAGCAATTTGTTATCAAATTGTGTATGGCATGCATCCAAGAAGGGTTTTAGTTAACTATGTACAATCATAGTATTCATGTACTAACTAACGATCTGATCTAGGGAACATATCAAATTATTTGATGGAAAATTATCTCTTTCCTCAACTATTTTTCTCTGACATACATACACCTATGCTTGCTCACAGGCTCACATAAAAACACACATGCACACACATACACACACACACACATGCACATACACACATTCAAAAAAGAGGAGAATGAGCTATCACGTGATACCTTCATTTTTAGGAAGTTTCTCTAGACCATCCTTACAGCTCACACACATTTTACCCCAGAATTTGTCTATAAAGCTCATTTTATGGAAGAGACCTGAGATTTCTAACCAAGTTTAGAAACACTTCTGCTGTGATTGTAAATTACATCATTTCCTCATGAAAGATGGAAATTCATTTATTCAGTGGACTCTTGTAATTTTTACAAATTAAAACACAAACTTTTAAGCTGTATAGATATGCAAGCAATAAAACTCATAAAATTTCACTGAATTATTCTTGCTTTAACAACAGTTCATTGAAACAGTTATCTGAATATAAGCAAAATGCTATAGATATTTGCATTTAAGGCAAATACTTGTATACATATGTGCTCACACCAAAAATACTTTAATATATCTCACAAAATGTCGTTTTCATGTGATTCCAAGAACATGAGCACATCAACATATGAACATTTTCAAGATAAGTTAGCCTGTAAATTCTACCAGTTCTGTCAATAAATTGTTAGACCATGATTTTGTAGATCTACAAAGAGCAATGCCACATGAAATAAGGATAGAAATTGAACTTCTGGGTTTACAAGTTCCAGAATTCTGACAATTATCAGGAGCTGGAGTGGGCAATAAATCACTTTACTGAGCTCCTCAATGATAGTCAGGTTCTGCTGCATTTTACTATTAAAATAGTACTTTTAGTAGTAATGCTAAATAGTACTACTTCCTAAAATAATGGAATATATTTCTATTGTTTTGATTCACAAAAGTTACAGTCATTTATTGTAGTTACCTCTAGAAAATTATAAAAATACTCTAAAAATTGAAAATGTAAGTACATTTTCACAGTTTTGAATATACCACTATAGAATTGATGATTAAAGCAGAACTATTTTTGTTGCTGTTTATAGAATTTAGGCCCTTTTATATGGCAGTTAAACACTCTACTATTGAGATGAATCTACAACCTATGAAAACGATACTTTTAAAATTTCAACAATTAATACTGATCATTCTGAAACATTTATTGCATTAGTACGGTGCAAAAAGTTCTTGAAGGACTGCCATAGAGGCAAATAAAATTGACCCCTTTTCTTTCACAAATTTTTACAACGCTGATATAGGACTTTATTTTCTAAAAAGTGCTGAAAAATCAATCATACAGCTCTTGTGTATATAACATAAGCATAGATAAAAACACAAACAGATCTATTGTGAGCAATGATTAGATAGAGAATGCTATATGAAATGTAATATGAGCAACCTTAATTCTAGTTCGTTCTTTGTGATTATTTGCTTTTGGTTATAAAAGTCCTGGGGCATTTTCCTATGACTGGAACGGGAGTTTTTCTAGATAGCCTATGGCTTTTTTGGGGGGGAGCGCTTTCACCCTTATGATGTATTATCAAATGATATAATATTTACACATGCACACACACACTCACACATTTGTGTAGGTGTGTGTGTTCTTCAAAAAAAATATGACAAGATAAGAACGTGAAATGTCTGCCCACTCTACTGAGAATCTGTGGCATGGGAATGCACACAAACTCACAGTCAGAATGGACTTCAAGGGTATGGGAGAGAGTGAAACTCCATCAGTTTAGGTGCAGCAAGGATGGAATATGTCTTTTATCTGAGCCTCAGATGTTCTCAGAGATTATTGCTTCTGCACCACAAGCATCTAAGAATTTTCAGGTGAATAAAGAAGATGCTGTTTAGAAACTATTTTATTTATGTCTTCTAAGCAGTAAGCAACTGAAGACACCAGCTATATTTTCTCAGGTTAAAAGTTAGTGACGTGTTAACACATCACTGAATCCTTGGACATAATATTTCCCTTTTGTATTATCCCTTTTCTTGCCACTACTGATTGTCAGTAGTTGATTTTTCAAAAATATTACTTTCCACAGACTTGAAATTACTTAACACTTTGGATCCAGTTGAAGATTGGTTTTTTTACTATATTTGTCCATATAACCTAACAAAAACAAAAGTCCAATAGAGTAAAAGCTGGTAAATTGTTATAACAAATTAGTTATATCCAGAATGTCTGTAGTTATTCAGAAATTCTGGGAGCTTGTTGTCTTGTTAGTAAAGCTGTACTGGGCTCCCAGGCCTCAGTATGACTTATGTATGATGGAATCAACATCCAGACCTTGGGACCCATCATGTTGGCAGCAAAACCTTTCAAAATGAAAACAAGGACTTAATGTATCAAAATCCATAGTTCTGAGAAACTTCCTAGACATATTAAAGCTGCATTTGATTAATGTATTTTTGCTTCTGGCTAACCATTTTTGCTAACTGAATTGTATTACCTATGTACGTGGTGTTTGTGCTTAAAAACTCATCCTAAGAAAGAAGAAAGGCTAGGGACTAAGCTTGGGATCCAAACACCCAGTGTAGTAGTCTCAAGAAGATTAATAAAGACTCTGTGTTGACCTGAACTCATGTCCTCACAATAGTGAATGCTAAATGAGTATGTGTAATTTGGAGATCTTTGTGTTCAAACATAAAACCAGCTAAATGGCATCTGCTTGTGAGCTTTAATTAATATTTAATTATACCTGAAAGAGTGCGTGGGCAATTTCTTATTCTCTCTGTGTAGAACTAAGCACAATCTAATTGTGCTCATTGTATAAGTTATTTTGTATAATTGTGATATAATTCTTTCCTTTTTTAATACGTTGAAAATGAAACCTTTAAATGCACCTTCATAAAATAGTCCTAAGGACTAGAGATTTAACTCAGTTGGTAGAAAAATCACATACATTACAAATAGTCCATGATTTCCAAGCATTTTATAAATGGGCTTGGTGGCATAGTGTTGCAATTGTTTTAAATTAGGACGGGGAACACTAGATAATCATAAGTTCAGATTGTGCCTTGGCCACATCACAGGTTTGGGGCTAGCTTTACCTAAACGTGACTCCATCTCAAAACACTAAAGTAACTTAGCTGTTTTTTGATAATGTTTAGAAAAACATGTGTCTGTACTTTCGACCATCATGAAAATAAAATCTTTTTTTGTTGTCAAGGGGCCAAAAGAGATCTGAGTTCTGTATAGAGATGAAGAACCTTCTCTGTTCCGTTTTTTTATTGAACAAACTGAGAATACAACTTTGGACTTGCCTCTGTCAAAAGTTTTCTGACTTGCAAATTCCCTCCCTTTCACAAGCATCATAAACCCTTTGCACGCAAAGCAGATATCACACAATTTTCCTATTTTGTCATCCACATTTTCAAGGATAATATAGCGAAAATTTTTAAGCAAAAGGGGACAAATGAAGAAGAAAATGAATGTGTGAGTTTATCTGAATATATCTCCATAAAATATATGCAAGTATCATACACCATAGAATGTATTGGTGTTAGCTTATATACTGAAAGAGATCTTCAAGCCTCCGATTAAATCAAAGATTTTGAGATAAGAGGACATCTCCTCTGACAAACCTGATACAACAAAAGTAATCTTTATAAAAGTGATGTACAAGAAGTCAGAGTCAGAGAGGTGGTATAATTATATCTAAAGTGCACATGATCTCAGGAAGAAGCCATAAGCCAAGGACATGTGTTGTTAATCAAAGTTAGAAAGAGAAAGGGCATGCATGAATCTCTAGCTCTCCTAAAAGATCAGCACCATCTGAATTTAGTCATTAACAGAAGCTGACTTTGGACTTCTAAATTACAGCACATAAGAAAATGATGGGATTAGATGGAGCCACAGAATCTGTGACAATTTGATAAAACAGCAATTGATAACCAGCTTAGCAATAGTGGAGACTTTGACACAGCTTTGACTTTCACCAGGAGTATAGTCCACAGCTGTGTTGTTCTGGAAGGGTTCAGAACAGGTGTGGAATGAAAACATTACTTGTTTATTGTATCCTTCTGGAAGCTACAAAAGATCATACAAGATCATCTCTGAGTCATTGACACAGTCCTATTTGAGATATCTGTTTTTCCATTTTAAACACAAACTAAATATTAATGTTTTAACTTTTATCTCACTTTCTTGCTGTAATCAAGTGCTTTTTGACTGATGAAAATGCTAGTCTATGTAAATCCCAACTCATTCAATCAGAAGCTAAGATATGATTCTTTCCACTTCTATCATACTTTGCATATGGTCTTAGAAGAACATATTGCCTGATTCCTTTATATTTATTTTTGTCTGCCTCACAAAACAGGCAAGTAACCACTTGCTCAAAAAATATGTTGTTCTGAGTTCTGGGAGAGACCTGATTTCACCTCATTTAAGAGGTAAAAAAAACCCCTTTGCGTTTTGGTCAAGAAGCTTAATGAGAATGACCACCTTGGTCTAACACAAAGAAGCTGTTTCTCGTCAAAGAGGCATGATTATCTCATAAAGAAGAGTATACAGTTCTTTGTTCCTTAAACGATAATTTTAATTGTTTTAAGATAATTTTTAAAGGTTATTTTTTATATAGTCACAGCCAATGTGCTAACACTATTCATGACCCTGGAATTTGCAGAGACACATGTATATAATGCAATGCAGAATACTAAAAAATAGAAGGCATAGCAAAAATTGATTATATTTATAACCTTAAAAGTCACCTTCAATGGAAAAAGAGAGCAGGGCTAATGAGATGTCTCCCAGAGACATACATTGAGATTCCATTTACAATCACCATGTGCTCAGGGTCTAATGTTCAGCAACCCCCTGAGACAGGGTCCCTTTCCTTGGAAGAGAGTCAAGGTTCCAAGAGACTCTTATAAGAATAAGATTGATTCAGATTTTGATGATGCTTTAAACAGCACTTCAGGGCAAAAATGTGACAAAAGGAGCCAACTTTGCGCTCCATGCTTTTTAATTTTAGCACTTTAGGAGGCTGATTCAGGAGGATTGTCACAAGTTTGAAAGCATCCTGGGTTATGGGTTACTTCATGAGGTTTAGACTGGCACAGACTACATTGTGGGACACGGTCTCAGGAAAAAAAAACCAGCACATCAATAAAAAAGAACCTGTTGAAACATACAGTAAGAAGAAAGACAAAATCCACAATGACAACAAAATAGAAATTGCAAAAGGAAGACTAGATTACAGAAAATGTTAATTGAAATGAAAAGCCAACGTATGCTGAAGACCAGGTACCCACTAAGGCACATAGTAGCAGTAATGCCTCTCCAATACAAGAAATGGGAGGGTAAAGCAAAATGATAGAGAATAAGTCAAAATAAAGTGAAAAACTGATTAGTTATTGTTTTCAAAGATATTTCACTTGGGAAATTGCATTGTGATGTAACCCAGACATCTTGAAGCATATCTGCTACACAGTGCACAGCGACATTACCCTTTTGACTAGAAACATTGTTCTCACCACTAAAATTAATACTTCTACTCAGAGTTCCTATTATAAGGATCTTGAAGGACTTGAATCACGTTATGTCAGGTCAAAATCCATAGATGTGAGAAGACTGCATCTGCTAGAAGAAAAGTGTTTGCTGGCCGTGAGTTTGGGTTGCTACGCTCATCAGAAAATACTCCCTGCTATCCCCATTGTTGAAGTTCCTTTGTTATCCAGAAAGAGATGGCACTCATAGATGTAAAATCACAGTGTGTGGATGTCTATATCAGAGACTATTGGACCAGGTTATGATCATGTTGAACACTAAAAACTCATTGTACATTGTTACCAGATAAAATTAATAAAGGTAGATTTTAAGTCATTTAGGAGTTCATGTAAAAGTTGACAATTATTATGTCACCCAAAAGTCAATTCCTAGTTTTATTTTAGAATTTAAAATATATTCACTATAATGAGCTCTCTTCTTTCCCATTCAGTTTATAGTTCAAAGTACATTTATCTTCTGATCACAGCTAGAAGCAAGGAACTAAAAATAAACTATTAAGCTATGTAGTTAACACTGCCTATCTATCTCTCTATCATTTATCACCTAATTATATATCATCTGTCTCAGTCATGTGATGAGCAACAGCCAAGAATACATTTTCCTTCTTTATCTTGAATAGACAGTGGGGGAAAGCTAGCCAGCAAATGCAAACTCTTGGGGCATTTTTATTTTTATTTTACATTATAAGAATTAATCAGTCAATGCTCCCTTGGTGCTATCCCCACATCTTTTATTCAGAGCTAGACTTTTTATGAAGAAAACGCAGAGGGTAAATATCTTCCCCAATAGCATTTGACACCGAATTTCTGCCATATGTATGTGCAGCCGACACTCATTAACATTATAGATTTCCACAGCCTGGCTAAGTGCTACATCTGTAATTTTTAGTTTAAATTATAGCAATATTGAAAAGAAGATATGCAAGAGCACTTATTTCAAATTATATGTCTTTTCTTTTCAAAAATGAGATATTAGTTGCAGCCTGCCTTAGTACTGTTGAGTATTTGCTCATATTTCTTAAAGACAGCTATTTAAATTAGTATGTTCCTTTTGAAAATGTCATCACTGAAGACATTTCATTCCCTTTCAGGGTAACCCTTTTCAAATAAGTCTAATAAGTAGTTCCACACAGAATTGACTTCCCTTTGAAATAACAAGGAGAAATAATGAGCAATGATATTTACAGGTAGAAGTGGCAGCGGCTGTACTTGTGAATTAACAGGTTTTGGTGACAATTGCTGCAAGGAATTCACAGCAAATCCTCTCGAGCAGTCATGCTCCACTAGGTAAATAATATGCTTTGGATGTTTCCCTAAATATGTATTTACATGAATGATCATAGCAGCTATAAAAAGACAATTATATCAAGGAAATGAGTAATACACTCTTCACGAGTTTTGATCTTGTAGTACCTATTTATTTAGTTTCAAAACACGATTTTCAGTGAAACTTTCCAATACAAATTACTTTTTAATTCAGAAGCAACAAGCTATGAATGGTATGTTTTATTGATCAAACATATACTAATAATGATGACAAATCTTTTCTATTCTCTTATTAATGGTCTATGTTTAGCTAATTGCACTGGCAATGCATTTTACTTTGTGCTTATGTATAGTTTAAGTAATGCTTGGTGAGATCTAATAGCAATGTAATTTTTTTTTTTTTTTTTTTGGTTTTTCGAGACAGGGTTTCTCTGTGGCTTTGGAGCCTGTCCTGGAACTAGCTCTGTAAACCAGGCTGGTCTCGAACTCACAGAGATCCGCCTGCCTCTGCCTCCTGAGTGCTGGGATTAAAGGCGTGCGCCACCACCGCCCGGTAGCAATGTAATTTTTAAAAGATCAATTCACAATTTAACATCAAAGAAGATTTCAAGAATTTTTATGTCAGGAAAATGATGATAAATGATAGACAAATTCATAAGCATAAGACTAAAATCACACTTGCTTAATAACTTCTATGTCTAGAGTTCTTATACTGGGATTTATTTGTTTCTACATATTTTGGGGACCTTTAAATATAGTTCCTATGTTTAGAAAAAGAAGAAGTCAAACTTCTGTGCACTCAGCTTTGTCTGTGAATGTGTTTGATGAAAATATTTGGTCATTATATTTGAGAACAGGATATGAACCACGGAAAATTATCCTAAATTTAATAGATGTATAATTAGTTCCCTTATCCGTAGCATGGCTAAATGTTACAACTAGTATATGATGAGAATATTTTATTAACTTTCTTTTTATTTATTTTTTATGTTTTTCTCATCATGCATCTGAATGTCATTCATTTCCTGTCCCTCCATATCCTTCACCACTTCCCTTGCAGCCCCTGATATATAAAATTTAAGACAAAGAAGAAACAATAAAAGGAAAAACATATCACCATATCATCAAGAGTGTGTGGTTCCATTCACAACATAAAACTAATATGGGTGCATTTTAAAAGGGAAATAACATTGGTTTATTGAAACACCTACTACTAATATATAAATAATCTGGTATTTCGCAATACTGTCATGAAATTGTGAGGTGACATCATTAGCCATTTTATATTCATTGACATTACAAATTAGAAAGTTCTGAGGTATCCATGAAGCAATTCAAAATGTCTACTTTGTCGTCAAAATAATTTGCATACATTTTATCTAATCAGAGTAAACCAGAAGTCTTATCTCTAATCTCAATTTTACTTTGTTGCAATTGCCCATTTGGCTAATCTGTTACCTAATAATTACTGTAAAAATGGATATAATAGTGTTAATTGCTATTTTTACAGATTTGAACATCTTTTGTGAAATGAATATTCCCCTGGGATATCTGTGGGAGATTATCTAGATAACAGGATCATGTCTTGCCAGGTAGATTGGACTATAAAATATGGAGAAAATGAGAGGATTAGCAGAATGCATGCATTCCTTTCTCTTTGCTTCTTGAATATGATCCCAGGGTACCAGTTGCCCTGAGCTCCAAACACTCTGACTTAATTGCAATAATGAATGATAACCTGGAACTGTGAGATAAAGAAACCCCTTTTCCAATGCATTACTTTACTCAGAGAGTTTTATTACAGTCACTGGAAAAGAAGTTAAGTAAAGGGAAACAAGAAACATCAGTGCCAAATTTTGTTAGAACAATTTTCAGTTCAGTCGTGTTCTGCCTTGATATGAAGGTTTATTCCCAGTATTTATGTAGTTATGCCATGTTCAGTTGATATCCCTATGTGGCCTGCTCTTTTCAGAAGGTAAATGGAGCAACAATGGTTCTGGAGGAAAGGAGGGGTGGAGTGGGAAATGGGAAGAGTGGAGGGAACAGAGGCTGTGGTCAGAATGTATTGTATGAGAGAAAAATTTTTTAAAAATTTAAAAATTCATGTTGCAATTATCTACAGTCACAAGTATGTAACTGCATGATTTTTACTCTTTATACATTCAAAAATTCAATATTTTTAATTTGACCATGATACTTGGTTTGCATCACCATGATAAAAGTAAATTTTCAAGTTAAAATAGCTACATGATTTTCCTCCCTTCCATCTGTTCCTTAAATATCCTTCCATGTGACTCATTTGAAACTGAATGAAATATATACCAGGGCAATGCTGAAGCAGGAGTGAGCAGCCCATAGACTGCAGTTCTGTTGAACTTATCCATATTGGGTTTCATGGTCTAAGTTGATGAGGACAACTAAGCAGGTTTCTTCCTCAAGAGAGCGGCAAACCGGGCGGTGGTGGCACATGCCTTTAATCCCAGCACTCGGGAGGCAAAGGCAGGCGGATCTCTGTGAGTTCGAGGCCAGCCTGGTCTAGAAGAGCTAGTTCCAGGACAGGAACCAAAAAGCTATGGAGACACTCTGTCTCGAAAATCAAAGAGAGAGAGAGAGAGAGAGAGAGAGAGAGAGAGAGAGAGAGAGAGAGA
>JABTXL010021554.1:5119873-5209895 GCA_025134845.1 Neodon shergylaensis
AGAGAGAGAGAGAGAGAGAGAGAGAGAGAGAGAGAGAGAGAGAGAGAAGAGACAGGCAGATCTCATTACAGATGGTTGTGAGCGGCCATGTGATTGCTGGGAATTGAACTCAGGACCTTTGGAAGATAGAGAGTGCTCTTGAGCACTGACCCATCTCTCCAGCCTCATGTAACTCCTTTACTCTCTCCAAATTAATGATTCTGGACTCTTTTTCTTTAATTGCTGTTACATACAAGCATACATTATAAAATTCATAAAATGTATACCCTATTTGGACAAGTCAAATATGCTCTACCTAGTTGAATATAAAGGTAAGGTAGGGAAATAGGACTGAGGAGAGGTATCAAGATTGCCTATGAAAAAAAAACATTGGCATAAGACCAGAAAGCCCCAGCACTGACATGAGAGGTTCCTGTGACAGAACAGCATAGGGAACAGGAGTCGTTTGATCTGTAGATGTTAGAGAAGCAGGACACTTTCGGAAAGACTCTACTTTTCTGAAACTCAGGTACTTCCCATCTAACTGGCTCAATTTCAGACTTCCTATTTTCCTATTTTCAACCAAATAGCTTGTGTTTCTAACTGCCCCCTCATCCTTGGTACAGTTTTTTGGGGACAGATGGAAAGTGCGTGGCAATCTCAGCTGACACCCTAGACTATTGTACATGCCTAAAATAGATGTTACCTTTATGAGTCTGCCCTGGAAAGATATTGAGTACTTATGAATGTGAAGAGTTTTAATACTTGACAAGAGAAAAATAGCAAAACTAACTTCAGAATGTAACTAAAATGGTGTTATTTAAATATCTAATACATAATCGTTATTTTTTATTAATTAACACAAATATTCTTAAAATAGCAATTAAAACTCATTAAAGTTGCTTGTCTAATCTATGTATTCAGTTTATGTTATATTAACATTTTTCAATTAAGTCTAGACAGTATATCTTCAAGAAAATTATGCTTCTGTGTTGTGGATTTTTCAAATTTATAATAAATATTAAAAGAAATATCCCTTGGAATAGGATGATATTTGACCTTGAACACATGTTTGTATAAAAATAACCTTGAAGTCATAAATTTTTCTGATTAATATTTTTTCATATAACATACCATTTATAATAATCTTCATACTACACAGTTTTTATTCTGTCTTATACCTATTTTCTTTAATGACTAACTTTAAATGATATATTTCTTTTTTTTTCTCTTAACTCCACGGAAAGTCTTTGCATTTATAACTTGATAACATGATATATATATACATATAGAACATGATAGATATAGATATAAATAGATAAATAGATAAAAGAGAGATAAAAAGATATAAATACTATGAACAGCAAAATGGTTAAATATAATTAATTAATATATTCATAACTTTTTATTGTATATTTTTAAGACAGGTTCTCCTGTATTCCATGCTGGTCTCAATCTCTTATAAATCCCCAGTGCTGGAGATACAGGCATGGACCACTAGGCTGTTTTTCTGTAGTAGAAGGGCTCAAATCCATGGTTTTCCTGTGAGTCAAACACCCTGCCAATTGAGCTACATTTTCAGCTTTTTATAGAGTTTTTTTTCACTTTGATACTTTGGGTAATTTCCTTCATACACATGCATGTCTGTAATGATTAATAGATCACGATTTCACATAGGTAAACGAGAAGATCAATCAGAATTTTGAGGACTGGTTCCTCACTGTGTCAACACTCAATATTTAATTAACATCAGTGTTCTATGACAGAATTGCTTCCAGTCTTATTTAGCCAGTTGCATATTGGACCTGGAAGAAATCACAGGATTTAGAATAATATATAAGAAAAGACAGCTTATATACATTCTTTACATTTATTTTGTCCTCAACAAAAGATAATGGAAGAAAACAGACCCTTTATGAATGATGCACAGGCTGGTTTTGTTCACTTGTGACAGGAACCATAAGGCTCCCATTCACCTAAGGCCTGTCAAACATTGCTCCTTCAACATCTCAGGCATCAATGGACAATATGACTAACAAGTCGTCGTCATCGTCGTCGTTGTCGTCCCCTCCTCCTCCTCCTCCTCCCCCTCCTCCCCCTTCCCCTCCCCCTCTTCTTCTTCTTCTTCTTCTTCTTCTTCTTCTTCTTCTTCTTCTTCTTCTTCTTCTTCTGTTTCTTCCATCATTATTATTGAAAATTATTCATTCACAATGTTGTTATTAGCAGTACAGGTTTTTTTGCAAGGAAATTAAGGCCAAACACTGAAAAGGCTTTCAGTCATGGTACTGTTTTCCCCCTTCCAGTCTTACTTATATTACCTTGATTTAAAAGTCTTCTATAGTAGAACACAAGAAAAATATGTTAATTTGTATGAACATAAATGTGTAAAGTCTAATCATCAGAACATTTGTTCAGGGTAAGTTCATATTACTCATTAGAATCCTCTTATGAAAAAGATGGAGCATCCTCATTGGATGCACAAAGGGGATCCTACACACTGTAAGGGGCCTCAAATTTCATCCACTGGTGCTGAATACAGCATGGAGTTCCATCAGAAACTGTACATAGAACCACTACACTTATCCAGAATTAATTTCTTTATTAAAGACTCATCTCACAATTTATCAGCTTTCATATTCCTAAAAGCAAGATTTTTTTTGCTATGAAATAATAAAAATATGCCTAATTAGTTGGATATATTTTAACTTTAAAATATATTGAAAAAGCCCCATGGATTTGATTAAAAAATATTCTCTAAAGTGCTAAATGCTCCATCTAGTGGCATAATTGAGCCCTCGTGTATTTTATCACACCAAAAATATAGTGACATTTCTTCCTTCTTGTATGCTGTTTGGTTTGTGGTTAAGAAAAGACACCGATAATACTCCAGTACAATTACTCCAAAATGTACATAATCCATACATCTTTATTTACTTTTTGTTTGAATCTTCTTCATATCTTAAATTTAGAACATTATACAACCCACTGTAAATTAGTTATCTTTTTAATATTGAATCTAATTCTGAAATAAAATAATTGAAATCTAAGATCAGGAAAATGTTTAAGAACAGACCCTTATATAATAAGTTTAACTCTATGACTTACATATACAATATTATATTCATTCATTGTCCCAGTGGTGTTAGACCATTTTAGAGGTCAAAAAAGATGATATCTTCGTGTTTAGAATTTAAAAACAAGATTTGGTTACATCTTGTCTAATTTATTAATGGTTAGAATACAAACATGATTCTTCAAAAAGTTGAACAAATGCATATTATCACACTCACTTGTTTCTGAAGGGAATACCAAGTTTAGGATGATAATGTAGCTCTAATAACTTTTTAAAATGACATTCTACAGCTTAACCAAACTTTAACGTTAAGAGAACCATTAACTTATGTGGGGGAACAGGAATTAAATCTTATGATGTTTCATGATGTAAGGAGAATACAATCTATGTCTATAAAAAAATTACAATGTTTATTTCAGTTTCTTCAATGCACTTTCTTTCTTACCCCAACATCTCCAGGACCACAAGATTCAGATAAAATCCAGCATCATCAAGACTACTCTTACCTTTAATAACTGGCAACTCTTTCTTTGGACTATTTCTGCAACTGGGAATATTTCTCAGGCAGAAGCAGCCCCTTTTTGGCAAGCATCGTATGGTTCAGCAGACTATAAAAAGATTTCAACAAGGAACACTATAGTTTTGCTTTGAGCCACTAAGTATTTAGTTCTTTGTTTACATACCCTGATTTTATGGAATCTATAAGATTTTGACTGCTTTCATTTGGATATTAACTATTTCCTGAAGTGTATGTATTGAATTATTGATTGGTAGGCTCTAAGCTTGTGGTACTGTTGAGAGGTGATATAACACTTAAAAGATGGGCCCAAATGGGATGGGAGACACTGGTGGATAGCCTTGATGGAGGCACTAAAAGAAAGGCCATTTTTCTCTCTTTCAGCATTCCACCATAGGTGACCCTGCTTCTTCACCACCATTCCTCACCTATAGGCATTGTGCTGCTCTCTTCAAAAGAAGAGGGACCAGTGACCAATGACCTCTGAAATCATTCACTAAATTAATCTTATCTTTTTTATTATTTATTTATTTATTTATTAAAGATTTCTGTCTCTTCCCCGCCAATATCTCCCATTTCCCCCCTCCCCCAATCAAGTCCCCCTCCCTCATCAGCCCAAAGAGTAATCAGGCTTCCCTGCCCTGTGGAAAGTCCAAGGACCACCCACCTCCATCCAGGTCTAGTAAGGTGAGCATCCAAACTGCCTAGGCTCCCAAAAAGCCAGTACATGCAGTAGGATCAAAAACCCATTGCCATTGTTCTTGAGTCCTCATTGTCCGCTATGTTCAGCGAGACCGGTTTTATCCCAAGCTTTTTCTTATCTTTATTAAAAGGTCATTCCTTCAGGTAGGTTAAAATAGTTACAGAAAGCTGACTACTATATCAACATAAAAATCTATTTGTTTATGTCTGTTTTATTTATATTCCTTACCCATACTAGGCATTTGCACAGGACCTGACTGAAGGTAATCAACCATTCTAACAATGAGCTTTGTATTTAGGTTTTTATTACCTTGTTAATTTGAGACGCTTTCTTACTTATTCACTTTCATGAGCACTGAAAGTTGGATAACATTCTCCTTGTGAGCCTCTCTGCTGATACACCTACACCAACAAGCCTGATAGTAGGTAGTCATGGGGCTTTTAATTGATGTTATTAGTATGATGAAAATGAGACTTGTATGGAGTATTTGATTATCCTAGCAAATCTTATTCTTGCATAGAAAATACTTGTTTAGAAATCACAAAAGGAATTCCTGAAAGTATTACTTGGTATTGGATAACCAATTAGGGAGTTCATTCCCCAAAATTCAAACATACAAACAAAATGAAAGGAACTTAGCAGGTTATGTTTTTATATTTATATGTTTTATGTTGCTATGTAACAAGGATAAAAAAATTAAAGACATGTATTGGGGAGGGGAAAGAAAGGCTTAGAGGAAGAATGAGAAAGAGGGATGATGGAATAACCTTTTAATTTTAAAAATTAAAACAAAATACATCACCTATGTCTGATGTGGGATTCCCCTCTGTATGGTGTAAATACAGTTGATTAATAAAGAAACTGCTTTTGACCTAGAAGTCCAGAGCAGAAGTAGGCAGGGAAAACTAAACTAAATGCTGGGAGGAAGGAGGAAGTCCGAGAGCAGTCATGTAGTCTTGCCAGAGAGGATGCTGGAACTTTACCAAGTAAGACACAGACACAGATTAATGAAGATGAGTTAATTTAAGATATGAGTTAGCCAGAAATACGCTTAAGCTATTTGCCAAACAATATTGTAAATAATATGGTTTCTGTGTGATTATTTTTGGGGTGAGTAGCCAGGAATGAAGAAGAGGCCTTCCTACTACAAATTGGTGCTCCAACATGTGCTAGCTAAATTCATTTAAAAACAATTTAATTTCTTTTTACTTAATGTGCTTCAAAACAAGTTAACTTTTAAAATAAAATTAAAATCAATGACTTAACTTTAAGTATTGCATTAGTTATTTTTTTTTATCATTTTTCGCAGAATATCTGACAAAGACAATGTCAAGAGGGAAAGATAGATTCTGGTTCACAGTTTTATGGGATCCATTCTGTCATGGCGAGAAAGCTAAGTCAGCGTACATCTGTTTCTTATTGTTACCAAACAGAAAGCACAGGAGTCCAGGCGGAAGCAAGACAGAATTCTAACCCCAGTGCTTAGCTTTCTTTGCATCCCACCTCCTTCTTTTAAGTCCCAATTCCCAAAGGATCCAGTGTTTCCAAATACTACCATCAAATGGAGAGCAAATAGTTAAACAAACACATAACTCATGAATTACATTAAACATTTAGTCAATAAAGAGAATTAGGTGATACTTAGGAATGAACATAATCAATGAAATAGGGAAACTAGATTCTTGACAAAAGAGCAATCAATCACAGTGCCAAGGGTCTGAAAACTTATCAAATAATCGCTGTCTGCGTATGTCCAAACTTGAAAAACAATGATTAAAAGTTCATTGTGATGTTTCAAACACAATTCTGTCCTTGCACGTTAACAGTCCTTGCTGTAAATATATACAGTTTCTATGACCCTATATATCTTGGTACTATACATGGATGCATATTTTGTATCTGTTTCCTCATTATGGCAATGTTAAATTATAAATTTGTGATATAAAATCATTTTTCTAATTAGGAAATTAAATCTGTTTTCCTCAGTTTTAAGAAAACCAGCAGAAGTGTAGCTGTTGTTGTTGCTTTTTTTCTAGGACCTAAATTATTTCTCTAGGGTTAATTTATTATATTATTGTGGAATTATATAACATATATACATATATTATATAACTTATAATAATATTATTATATTGGAATTTTTAGGAAATAATTTTATTTTTATTTTTTCTACTATTTTAATAAGGAAATAAAGGTATACACGGTAAGCAAGGTATACATGGATGTTCTTGGAACAAAAGAGAAAAGAGAATACTATTTGTTTCAAGCAAATACATAATAAATATTGAACTTTTTAAATATTTATTTTATTTTTCTTTCTGTGTGTCTGTGCTTGTGTATCTATATATGTGTGTGAGTTTCCATGGAGGGCTATAGATGAGGACAGATCCACAGAGCCTGTTATGAAAAAAAAGACCTCTGCAAGAGCAACACATGCAGCTATCAATTGAAGCATCTTTCTAGTCCTAACTACATGATTCTTTGGGCCCTTTTTATGTATAGTATAATTTTGTGGTCTCTAAATTGTTAATACTATATTAAGGAGGATGAGATAAATATCTATAAATATCTATAAAAATATGAATGTTTGGAATTACATTCTTTAATATAATAATGAGGGTACTTGAGTCAAATGTAAGCTGGTCTTATTTATTATAATGAGTCCTAAATAGAATATATTTTATATTTGTAATATTAAAATAAAAACCTGGGTGGAAAGTGATAGGTTTCACTTTTAAGATAAATGTTGATGTCAACAGCATGCAAGAAGAACACTGAATCTGGTAATCTAGGCTGCCCCCCCCCTTTTATCTGTTTTTATCGTCTATTAGGAATAGCATATAGATAAGAAGTCATTTGTTTGAAGCATCCTTCCTTCTGTGGTACTTTTAAAAATTATGATGAAATGTATTTCTGTGACTAATGGTATCATTTTCCTCTTTTGGGGGTAGGTAGGGATATTTTGAGACAGGGTTTCTCTGTAGCTTTGAAGCCTGTCCTGGAGCTAGCTCTTGTAGACCAGGCTGGCCTCGAACTCACAGAGATCCACCTACCTCTCCCTCCCGAGTTCTGGGATTAAAGGCATGTGCCACTACTGCCCAGCCTGGTATCACTTTTCAAATAGCATCTAGTTCATCACTTAATAGTCTACATACTATTGTAAAAATAAGCTGGCCATGGCAACTGGAGAGAAAATTTCATCAATAAAATTCATTGTACATAACATAGTATTTCCCTCTTTGTTACAAAGAAATTGTTCTGCAAGTATCTATACCCAGCTTTTTCATAATATGTTTTATATTAGAAAATGTGCTCTCTAGAGTTAAGTAAGTTCTCTCACATTATGACACTATTGTTCAACTCCACTTTTTCCCTAAGATGAAGTCACCACCCTAGTCATTGGAAGTATTATCCATGCCCCCAGGCTTAAATTAAGCTCTAGAGGAATTCTTTCTTTACTTACAGTTTGCTGGGCATAAAAATTAGGTTAATCCTACAGAAAACGTTCAGAGAAAAGAATTCAACATCAAAGTGTAGCACATCACTTCATTTCCAATATATAGAGTGGGCAGATTGGGGAACCAGAAAATGGGATGAAAGTGTACAGCATTTTACAACAATGAAAAGGGTCAAAGCAAGTACTAGTGAGGAAAGTATTGACCAAAGTTAATACGTTTCAAGTCATCATATAACAAATTTTACTATTTTCCTAGGGAGAAACAGGTAAGATACACTTCTGCACACAAATAAAATATGACTACATCAATTAAGTCAAGAGTTCTGTAAATCTTTATGACACTGTTAATTTATTTAAATAGTAGAATTAAAAGAAAACCTAAATTAAGACCAAATATAATTAATAAAAGCATACAGAAATTCAATTTTTATCTTCATCCTGTGATCCTATGATTTGTAAATCAAGACTTATAAATATACTCACATACATTTAATTGTTCCTTAGACTATAAGTTAGAATTTGTGTTATGTATTAAGGAACCAACTTTCATAAAACTATCTTGAATTATTTATGAAAATCTAAGAAACATACAATTATTCATTGCTTAGGATAAAGTGTAAAATCTTTCCATCATGTTTCTCCAAAGATTCAAATTAGAAATGCCATAACTAAAGCTGGTGAGATGTTTTTTGACATCCAAATGTGAAACAAAGATGCCGCACACAAATTCACATACACAAGAGCAAGAGAGAATAAATAAATTGATAGATAGATAAATAAATAAATAATGTAGCAATATTTTAAAAATAAATAACAAAGCATTGGAAATAAAAAATCATTTCTGTTAAGTTGCAATACATGACAAAAAATAATAAAAACAAGAAACAGATATAGGCCTTAAAGGTGAAGATCAGAGAAGCAGAGTACTAAGTCACTAAAGAGACCTTTTCCCGATCCATAGACTGCCTAGAATACACTGTGTCTCCATCAAACCTCAGACTCCACATTCCAGTGTGTTCCTTTCTCTGCACCTTTATACTCTTATCTCTGTCCAGCCATATCACTCCTAGTGCTGTGATTAAAGGTGTGTGACTCTCATACACTGGGATTAAAGGTGTGAGCCACTAGCACCTGGATCTGTTTGTGGATGGATCTCATGTGGCCCAGGGTAGCTTTGAACTCATAGAGATCCATCTGTTTCTGTCTCCTAAAAACTGAGATTTAAGATGTGTGTCACCACTTCCTGGCTTCTAGTGGCTTAATTTAGCATTCTGATCTTTAAGTAAGCTTTATTTATTAAAATGCAAATAAAATATCACTACATGGGGTCAATAGAAAGAGGACTATTTATATAAACAAAAATATTTCTAAAATGAAATGAAGAAAATATAATTTATAATGTCAAAATCATAATGTTAGAGCCAGGCGGTGGTGGCACATGCCTTTAATCCCAGCACTCACGAGGCAGAGGCAGGTGGATCTCTGTGAGTTCGAGGCCAGCCTGGTCTACAAGAGCTAGTTCCAGGACAGGAACCAAAAGCTACGGAGAAACCCTGTCTCGAAAATTCAAAAAATAAATCATAATGTTATATTCAAAAAGGACTTTTACCAAAAAATTATATATTCACCAAAAACTACATATATATAAAATGTAGATAAAAATAAGAGAACACACAAATTTCAAAATATTCCTTTATAATTGACTGAGAATTAATATTACTAAGTGATCTGCACATTCAATGAAATTCCTATAAAATAAAAATATTGACTGATGAAAAGTCTCAGATGGTAAAGGGGCTTGTCACCAAATTTGGTGACCTTAATTCAAGCCTTAGGAACATTTAGTAGGAGGGAAAAACAAAATTACTACAAATTACTTTCTGGCCATTCTGAGGCAGAGAGAGAAAGAAAGAGAGAGAGAGAGAGAGAGAAAGGAGAGAGAGAACTAAATGAACACAATAGAACATTAAAATCCCCAAGACTTTTTTATAATAATAAAAAGTCCTAAATTTAATATCCAAAAGTCATAGAATCTAAATGGTCTTCCCCTGAGAATAGCGCACGAATTTTGTTTTTCTTGTGCCAAAAGTTCATTCCTGAAACCATATATACAAGTAACATTTGTATGGATTATAGACACTATATTTAGATATATGTATGTATATAAACTACATGCCTGCATTTAATTGCAATTATTGGGGGGGAAAAGGCCATTAATTTAAAAGAGAGCAGAGAAAGGCATATTGGTCTGTTTGGGGGTAGAAATTAAAGAAGAAATGTAGTCAAATCACAATCTCAAAAATAAATAACAAAATAACAATAATAAAATAAATAAATATAATTCTAAAAACTTGACACTGTGTGACTTCAAAATATTACAGTATAGTTATCAAAAGACCATGTTATCACCAAATGCTTTCAACATATATTAGAGAGCTCTAACTGGGACTCTGAGCCTGGGTTATTTCTTGTGTGGGTCAGAGAAGTTCATCCCAGAAGTCACTCTTCAGTCTTCTAGAGAGGAGGAAGATGAACCCAGCTGTTGCTGTCCACACAGAAAAAAGAAGGGATGGAGAAGCTATACAAGGGTAGGGCATACAAAGGAATACTTTACAGAGTCTAGGCAAGCGACAAAACCAAGGTGATTTGGAGCTGACCAGAGCTGAGCAAAATAAGTAAGCGGTCATGATAAATAAAACTTCCATAATTTCAGCGAGGAAACAAGTGCATGAGACAGACCTACAAACCTGGACAAGGAGGGAAAGGAAGCCATCACCAAGGAATCCTTGGAGAAGGAGTAATATCATTGGCCATCAAGAAGTGGTTATCTCCTAGCACTGGATACCCTGCCAAATTCACAGACCCTTCTAGCCCACATGAAAAATTACCATGCTTTGAGGTGCCCATGGGAGTAGGATTTTAGCTCAATCTTAGTTCTCTCCTCCATACTACATACTTGCCCTCTTCCAACAAGGTTCACTACTCACGTAGTTTATAGCTATTCTGGTCCTCACTTTCTTTGGAAACATTGCTTTCTGTGGTCTTGTTTTGGGTTCTTTTTGGCTTTACTGTTTCTGCCTTCCCAGTAGAGGATCCCCCTGACTCAGCCAGATCTCATTCTGACAAGCCCTATTGATTAACCTGGAAGCAGCAGGTGTGGCCATTGTAGAGGATTCCTGGATCCCTGCAAGTCCCTGACCCAAATTTCACTGGGTGGATTCTTAGTCACCTGTGTTCTAATTTACCTAGTTCCTGTGTAGGTGGAAAACCCTACCCACTTGGGACCCACAAGTCGCCTGAGCCTTGGGACCAAGGACAGTGACATGATGAGTGGACACTTACCCACAAGATGAAGTCCTGTTCCATGGCATTAGCTAATGCAGGTGGGTAGACCACTCACCTCCCAGCTTGTACTCTACATCGTTTCCTAGCCTCTGATGAGAAATCACTAATTAGGAGTCTGCTAGTGCCACCACCTGCTCCTCCCCATTGACCAAAGTACTGGTTCAATCTTTTCCACTGTCCACAGACTACCTCTGACAATTGTGTTGTTTTCTGATCAGTATGCATTTGTAGACACCTCCATGGTTCTGTTTACTACTTTAAAATTTCATTCTATGGTTCTGCCTTCATTCCCTCCCCAGCATATTTTAGTGAAGGTAGGCTGGGATGCAGAAGACTATGCATAGACTGCCCTTTAGGAATCAAAGCCCTTGGATTCTGGAGCAGAGTGAGGTAGGAGACTCACTTTGACAGGAAAAGAGTGTAAGGGACATCTTTTCTTGATTTCTGTAGGAAAACTGCTCATTATTTGTCCAAGTATGGAATTTCCATCTGGTCTCCCATTTGCAATTACTTGAGTTAAAAAAAAAATACTTTTTTTTTTTCTGAAAGAAAATTCACCTGTAAATATTTAGTAGGTTGATCGTAGATGAAGATAGAAAAATGATGCCACAGTGACACCTCATCTCTTTAATAGATAAATTTGGGGCCAGTGGATATCCTTATGTAAAATATTTCAATCATATCCTAAGCCACATATCACCTCAAAATGGATAAAATATTTAAATGCAAATACTAGAATTGTGTAATCTCAAAGAATAGAGCAAAAAAGGTCTATATATCTATTCTGGTTAAAAAGAAAATTTGGGGCCTATGTATTCAAAATAAAAATGAAAAGAAATCACTACATCACAACAAAACTTTTAATGTAAGACAGGAAACAAACAAACTACTTATGAGAGAAACTATTGAAGAGAAAAATGCATTCACAGATTTGTTTGTCTCTCTAGGGTTTACTATCCATCCTGTATAAGGACAGCAGTGAAAGGTATGAACCTCATTGGAGAAATAGGCATAGGCTTAGGTCCTTACTCTGGGGCTGAGTACTTGATTAATTAATGTGCATTAGTTAGCTTTATATTGATTTCACTATCAATGATGAACTTAAAAAATTCAAGAAATATTGGTACACCATTTAAGAGATTTCAGTTGATAATACCTAACTCCATTGACCCTGAACCTATAATGCAGGCTGCATTAAAATGGGGAGAGCCATATAACAGAAAATAGTTTTCTTGTGGTGAACAGGAAGTACACTGAGGAGTGAACAGGGTCCATAGAAACTTTCCAAGTTATTCATCTAATAATCAATTTTTCTTTTCAGGTACTGCCTGACAAAGTTTCTAAATTTCCAAAATGATCAATAGCTAATATTTCATATTCAAACAATAACTAGTTTATACACACATGTATGATGATTATAGATTTTTAAAAAAATATAATAACTGATGATATGGTTCATGGGAAAGAGATTACTGAAAACAGCTGAGAATCTGAATTTGCATTCCATGACTCATTTGAAAGTCTAGGCATAGGTCTGTAAACTCATCTGCAAGCCCAGTACTATGGGAAGCAAAGATTACAAGATCACTGGAACTTCCTGACTCACCTGCCTCGCTTGAAATGAGTGAGATTTGGAGTCAGTAAACGACTACGTATTAAGAAATAAGGAAGACAGTGATAGATCATAAAACCAGAATCCTTCTCTGTCCCAATTAACATGCACAAACATACTCATATCTACATACACATATGCACACGGACACACACACACACAATAAAAGATAACAATGTTAAAGGATCTAAGTATTTCAAAATAAGGCATCTAAATTTGCAAATATATCAAAATGTACAAATATAACGAATTATTAGAAACATGCATTAAACCACAGCCAAAGCACAGCCAATTATCATCTCATACCTGGTAGAGGATGTACGGTTGAAAGAGCACAATAAAGTGAATATTGAGAAGGACATGACAGAAGTCTGTCCTTACATACCACTGACAGAAATTTAAAGAAGCACAGTTGTTACAGAAAAGCACATAGGCACCCTTTTATTTCTGAAGGCAAAAGTGAGTTAGAATATGTTGTGTTAGGGAGGCAGGCAAAGAACACACACAAAATATCACAGTGTATCATGTCTACCTTTATATAAAGACTGGAAATCATAAAATTACAGAGGAGACTAGTATGCATGTAAATGGTAGAGAACACCTGTAACAAGTGCTGGAACAGAGGTTTAACCTCACCGATGCACCCTTCCAAAAAACTTCCCACAGAATTATTAATGGGGTTAGTACAATGTTACCAGAGGCTGGGATCATGGTTGAGGGAAATATATTCAACATAGATTGATTCCAAATAGAAAGAAATAAGAAGTTCAAGAGATCTGTTATATAATAAAATGCCTTCTTGAGTCACTCAAATAACAAAAAGAAAGACAATGCTTTTAGTCCATGCTCAGTCACATGCTCATGAGTCTTAGGACAACACAACGACAGGAAAGCCTGAAAGCCCATCTGATCCAGGTAATTCTTCAACCGAGGTTACTTCTTCACAGGTGATTTTTGTTCGTCAAGATAACAGCAAAAACTAAACAGTGCAACAGAATATGAATTCTTAATGTAAATAACTGCCAAACAGTGTTGGTAAATGGTATCAATTTCCTGGTAGGAAACCACCCTACAGTAACACAGGCTTCTGGCTCGTCTGTTCCACCACTGAGCTCCTCTTCCAACTTCCTCAACAAAATTCACCCACAATATGGGGTAATATTCCTCTTGTCATATTCACCTGCCCACAGTTCCCAGATGGAAAACAGATTCCCATGCAGTGAGAACAGGTATGCTTGCCAGAGATTATGGATGACTTGTGCTCACAGCAGAGATACTGCCAGAATAAAAAGGCATCTTTTCCCAAGTAACTTCAAGTGGGAGAGTAACAATCAAAACATGACTAGATAGAACTGTGATCGACAGAATGACTTTGGGTTCACTCTGTAGTTCTATCTCCCTCTCTGATTTTCTAAGGGTCCATCACAATTTTGAGCAGATGGTCTTTGCCATACTTACTACTGCAATGTTGTCAAGAGGAATTTAAAATACAGTTTATGAGGGACACAAGTCTAATAGAAAATGATATTGAAAAGAGGGTGGAATGGAGGGAGGGAATAAAGGAGGGAGGAAGAGAGGAGCAGAATGTTACCATGAGGAAATATGTGTTCACTCTGTTCCTCCTAGACTTGTTCAGGTTTACTTGCTCTGGTAAGTAATATAACAAGATATAAGAGTATATACAATCATGACAATGATATACAAGTAAAGTTTAAATATCAAACAGAAAACCTTTAGATACAGGGTTGAAATTTTTACAACCTAGGAAAAAATTTCTCAAAATCATTTCTTAAGTTTTGTCGTTCCTGAAGAAGTCAAGCACTTTTTAGGCAAAAAATGATTTTATTTTTACTTTACAGATAAGAATTGATGGGCTTCCTTGTGGATTTTGGTGTGTATGAGTCACTGTGCTTTGCTATAGCTCATCCCTCTTATCACCCATCATACCCCAGAGTAGTTTACTTCCTGTTTCCTGACACTCCTTCCCTTCTTATTCTCTGCCTGCTTTCCTGGTTTTCTAGTTGCACACATCCAAATAGCCTCTATTGTCCCACTTCCCCTCTTCCTTAAGTAATTTTCTTTCTTTCCTTGGTTCTCTTTCTACTATCATTATGTAAATATATACATGCACACACACACACACACACACACATACACACTCAAAACTAGGTTTGATAAAGGAGAAAAGAAAATCAAAAATTTTTCCCACTAAGATTAGCTTATTTTCTTAATGTCCATTTTCTTCCAATTATCATGATTTTACTTTTGCCAAATCTGAGTAAAATTCTGTTGTGTATATGTACCATATGTTATGTTTTTATTCAGTGATGGACATGTAGAGTGGTCTCATTTTCTAGATATAAGTTATACAGAAATGAAAACAGTTGGGTAAGGAGCTCTGTGTTACACTGACTTTTTGAGTCATTGTGGTGTTCCTACATGACAGTAGCTGCTCCTCCTTTTCTCCTTTCTTCTTCTTTCCTCCTTCTTCCTCCTTCCCCTCTTCTATTGTCTCCCCTCGTCTTCTCCTTCTTTACCCTCTTCTTCCTCTTCTTTCCTTCCTTATCCTCTTCTGTTTTCATGTCATCATCATCATCATCGTCATTTTTCTTTATATTCCTCTTCTGCTTCTTTGCCTTTCTCACTCTTCTATCAGGAAAAGTAAATACGGGTTTCTTTTGCCCCACTTCCTTGCCCACATTTGTTGCTACTTGTTTTCTGTATAACAGACATTGTTGTTGGCTTGGAATTTCAAGCAGTTTTCAATTATAGTTCCCTGCCAAATAAAAGAGATGCACACTTTTTAATAAAATATTTATTTAGCTGAATCCTTGTTTTGAAAACACCCTCATCAATTCTTAAGCCCATTTGTTGATCGCATGACTTGACTTTTCCTCTTTGTATAATTTTTATTTTTCTTATATAATTTCCATATAGAAAAAGATTTTTCCAATCCCACAAACTGTCTTTTCACTCTTATGATCATTTTTTATGCTGTACAGATTTTGTTCTTAAATATTATATTAATTGTATTATATTATGCTATATTATTCTGTGGAATAAATCTTGGGATTTCACACTTTGTAATTTGAGTCCCTTTCAGAAAAAAAAATATTCACCAAATAAAACACTTTTTCTGGGCTTTTCTTTAGCAATTTGGAAGCTTCATGTCTTTTATTAAGGTGTGAGATATAGATCTTCTTTTACTCTACTATAGGATCATATCTCATTTCGTTAAGTAACATTTGCTTAAAGAGGCTCCTTTTCCAGTATACAGACACCTTTGTGAAAAACCTTTGTGGATGTTTATTTCTCTATTTAATTCATTGGTTTCTTGTTTGCTGAGATTTCATCTTACCCAATGCATAATGGCAGTCATTATGAACACAAACAGCAACATATGCTGGCACAGATATTGACAAAATCGAAGTCTTTTATACTGTAAATGGGAATGTAAGCTAGTCTAGATCCTGGAAAATAGTATAGAGGTGACCCTGCTGTACCAATCCTAAGTACTTAGACTAAAGACTCCAAGTCAACACATCACAGAGATTCTGGCACACTAATGTTTACCGATGAATTATTTTGCATAGATAAAAACAGGCTTGATTTCCAAAATTATGAATATAGAATGGGAAATTACAAATGCACAATTGTATTTTTTAGCAATAACGAATGATGTTTTGTCATTTTATAAAGCTTGGTTGATACTAGATTAGATATTGTGTGGGCTAAGGAGGTCAAAGGAAGACAGTCATCTTGTACTTGTGGTCCATAAATTTATTTATAATAAAGCCATGTATGTAATTGTGATATGAAAGTAAGAGTAAGCTTGTTTAGGGGATCAGAGCAAATAAATGGTAAGGTAATGGCAAGAAAGAGAAGGTAAGTCACTAGGATGACTGTTGTGACAGAATATATTATAAAAGTTAAAGAAGTGTTGAATTTACAGAATGTCATGATCCAGAAGTCATAACTTCAGGCACATGAAACAACTAGTCCCATTGTTCACATATTCAGGAAACAAAACAGTGCTGGATGCTGGCGCTCACCATGTTGCTACATTTTTATTCAGACACAGAACCCTAGCCTACTGAATATAGCTGCTCCCCTTCAGGTCCAATACTGTTCACAGGTGTAAATAATGACTCTCTTACGAGGTGCAAGCAATTTCTTTCTGTGAGACTCTGCACAATAAAAAATTAAGTTGCGCTATTTCAACAGGAGTCGATTTGCCCATTCAAAGGAGAGGGACAATGACAATGAGGAAAACTTAGACAAGGCAAGCAAGAAATCCAGTTGAACAAATAACAAATCTTGCAGTACTATGTGATAGGGCCTCTGGGGCTCATTATGGCATAATTTGGTCTCCAAGGTTCTTAGGCAGTTCTGCCCCTCCAGCTATATTAATTTTTTGACACATAAACCACATAAACTTCTGACACAGTCTGTGTATGTCATTTTCTTGGAAAGACATCCTGTATTTTTGGCATGATCAACACAATATTGCAATACTGAAACTTGTGCTTCTCCCTAGATTCATAAACGAGATCTCAGGGCTTCCTGGCCATGCCACACATTGTCTTGCCTCAACAGCCATGGTAAAAGGGCCCCATGGCCCAGTGAATATTTCGACTGTCATGATTGCCAAACTGATATTTTCCAGAAAGCATGGACAAACTCTACTGCCAGTTCCACAGAGAGTCTAGATTCCTTGCACCACAGTTCCATGTTCTTTGAGTATTAGCTATATCTGGGAAATTATTCTTCCAGAGTGTTGTTTAGTGCACATACCACTATCTTCAATGACATTCTCAGCTCAGACTCGGCTTTTAAATAAGTTAGCACTTTTACAAGATAAAACCTTTGATGGGTGATGCTTCCTTCCAGGGAACATATTCCTGTTGACCTGGAATAGAGTGTAGTTACCCTTTTAAATGGTACTAAGATTGTTATAATAAATGACAAATGCTTTCCAGTTTTTCTGCTTATCTGTAATGTTAAACTTGCTGAAATTATTTCCCTAGCTAAACTTGACCTTTCCCACATTTTCCTGCTTTCTTTTTTGCTCTTTCTAACTTTAGACTAAGATGAAAGCAGTAAGTAACTATACCCCAACCCATATACTCTCCTCTATAATTTTGTCAACATAGTAAGATTTAAGATCAGCTAAGAATATATATTCTTGGCCAGGTTTGTAAGAATATTTCCTGGAGGTTGAGAAGGGAAGATCCTCCCTAAAATTGGCAGTTCTTTCTGACAATGGCCCAGTATCTAGAGAACTAATACCATAGCAAGGCCTTTTTTGCCTGACTACACTCTTTCACTATTTGTTAATGTGTGCATTTCCTCTTTGGCTGCCTGTGCTTGCTTTGAAACTGGAATACAGCACTTTGACTTGCAACATGAAATCCAGTTCCTTTACAGAAACAAGCCTAGTCTTCAGCACCAAATTGGAGTAGCTAAGGCAGAATGCTGTATAGATTAAGCCACACAGTATAAATGCTTCTTCCTTTTGTTGGTGGATAGAACTTAAAGACTATGTGTTAGAAATACTGATGTGTGTGTCTGATGTTTTCCATGAATATAATATTTAAATAATTCATGACAATAAATGTTTCTGCATGTGACATTGTATAACCAAATTCTTCTTTCTATGTCCTTTATAAATGCATTAGGGGCAAAGCATGCAGTTCCTGGAAGCAGAGTTTTAAATAATATATGTATAAATAATGCCTGTGATTCTTTATCTGAGCAGAACGGCTGTAGCTAAGTATGGTAAATAAATGTATTTGTATTTCTAACTTAGTGAAGAAAATCTATAATAATTTCCAAATTGCCTGGATTAATTTCGATTCCACCAACACCATGGAGGGATTCCTTTTACACTCAATTCTTGTCAACATTTTTTGTTACTAGTTTTCTTGATGATTGTCATTTGAATTAAGTAAAATGAACTGTCTCATCACTATTCAAAGTAGTTAAGTCGTGTTGGCTATCACTTGATGTGTAGATAGAAAGCATTAAAATATATACAGTATATACTATATGTTCATCAAGAGGAAGAAAAGTATGGCTACTTGCAAGAAAATGGGACTGAAATAGCAATTATCCCACGTGGAGCCAGATTCATAAGGGCAGTAGGTCTCTTGCATGTTTTCCTCCCAAAGGAAATAAAATAACATGCACAAAAGAACCCACAAAAGTGGCATGGATGTTATGAAAGAAGAAGAAAGATGATGATTTGTCCTTGATTTCCAGTTGTTGTGATTCCCCAAACAATATAGGGAATTTAGGGTATATCTGCTGCCCTTGTGTTCCTCCCAGAACTTAAAGTCAAAACATAGCATATCACTGAAGATAAAAGTTACTTCAGACACCAAATTTGGAAGAATTGAACTAAATACAGCTGGAAGTCACATCCGTTCAGACTAGTTCTTGCAGTGCCCAGTCGTCTTGTGGAGATGCCAATGGAGAATAATAATAAATAGTTCCACCCAACCGTGACATCTAGAAACCACAACAGGGAATAAATACCAATAAGTGTCTTAGTGTCACTCACGTGCAAGGGTAACCAATTGTTATCTAATTGAATATAAGACCGTCTCAAGGAAGGAATTCATGCCTGATACTGAAAACTTCGCCAAATATCACTGAATGGAGAGGCTATAAATTTCCCAGGAGAATCACTTGCTTCTATTTTTCTGAACCAACAACATTTCTTCCTGTAGTCTAAATACTTATTCTTATATCCATAAGTAAGTGTAGCTCTCATCCTTCATCAGACTATAATATTCATGTAACAAAGAGAAACTATTACAGAAATCCAAAACTGGTCAGGATGCGAAGAGTCTTTAAAGATACAAATTCCAACTGATAAATCAACTGATAACACAGCCCCTATAAGCAAGACTCAGGAACTGTTGCAGAAGATATAGCAACAATGACTGTAAGACCAGAGGAACATCTGTTGTGAGATAGTGTCTTCTACACATGAAAAAGAAGCTACACTAATGAAATACAAACAATATGGTTGGATAAATAAGATCTGCATTATTTGAACACCAGTTCCATGGCATTGTGAATAAAGCAATCTTACAAGATAAGATACTAGAAAAAAGCTACAGGAAGTCAATAGCTGCTTAAGGATGTAGAATCAGTTTTCTCCAGAAAAGAGCCCATCCTCAGACTCTCTAATTTTAAGTGGTCAGCCCTACACACAGCCACACATGCGCGCGTGCGCACACGCACACACATAGTTAACTCGATAAATTTTGATAAATTGAATGTGGGTGTTTGTGTGTGGGGGGGGTGGGTGTGGGTGTGTGTGGGTGTGTGCGCGTGTGCTTTTAAGTGTTTGTGTACAATGATGATAATTAAAAATAAGAGGTCATGAAATTGAGAGAAAGTTGAAGAGAATATGTAAATATGTATGAAGTTCTCAAAAATTGTAAAGGTAAATAAAAAATGAGTGTTAACATCATTTGGGCCAAAATAACCCAAACATGGAGTCAGAAGAGCATTATCAAGAGGGTGTTTGAAATATAAAGAACATTTCACCAAAATGGTAAAATACTGGTTGAAGACCACAATAGAGGGACATGGACACGGATCTGCAACCACCTCTAGTCAGTGATGGAAGTAAGAAATAGCAAGAGGAAGCTTCTTTTTCTCAGAGGAGGAAATCAACCCTGACACCACCTTAATTTTAGTTCAATGAGGCTTGTAAAACTTCTTTGATATATGATCTGTAACATAGTAATTTTTGCTTTTCTCTAATACACTGTTTTGCTATGGACCTGATAGAATATTATTGCATAGTATTTTCATCATTTCTCTATTTTACATACTCATCTTTGCTTTCACTCACATAATTTTATTTTAGAAAATAGAAATATTGATATTTTTAGAATAAACAGTATGTGTGTTTCAAAATATTTTTTTCCTGTGTTCAAGCATACAAATTCACACCTTCAGTGCACAGACTGACAACCTGCATTTACCTTTAATGATCTGGAATACACAGAATGTCTCAACAGGATATTCTTTTTTCATTCTCATTATTTCAATTCCGAGATTTTAAAATATTTTACAGACTATTTTTAAACCAGGAAAGAGGTAGTTACAACAGTATTAAGAAAAAAGATGTGCAAATTTTCCTTTTATATTACACTTTATCTGTCAAAAAAGTTCTATTTTTGGCCTTAATATCATAAATTGGTGTATGCATATGTATTTTCTAAACTCTGTTTTATCCCAAAAACTGAAATAGTACTCTTAATTTGATACTTTCACATAAAAATCACAAACTTTTCATACAAGTCTTTTACTTTGAAACAATTTTCTTCTGTATTACTTTGGAACCTGAAGGTAGTTTCTCATTTTTTCTTTCTTTATTTTTATTCTTAGTAACAGTTCCAGAAACTTTTACAACTCAGTCTCTGTCATAAAATGTGTTGATTAGATTTTGACATTTAAACTATATGATTTAGATGAACATTTTCTCCATTCTTATTACGCATGTGAATGTTCATAATTTCCAGTTTTTATTATATAACTTTGAGCTCTGTATATATTAAGCATTAGCAAGAAGATGGTAGTGATTTTTCCTGAAATAAACATGCCGATTTAGATCTGACTTCTTATTCTTGCTCTGACAGTGGCAAAGCATATTCCTGGCATTTCTAAGTATTGCACTGTATCAGAAATAAATTCTAGTCTAAAGTTCATTTTTAGCTCCCTTGATTTCTATTCTCTATGATTGTAATGTTTCAAAGAAACTGTAAGAAACCTTTTGACCTTAGTTGCTTTCTCAATCTCTTTTCCTATTTCTGTCATAAATTCTTGAGGTTTTTAATATGGTTTGCTATGAAAGCAAAATATAAACAATAGAAATAAGCCCAAACCAGGTTCATGAAATTTCACCTATGTTGAAAGATCACTATAAAGAGCAGATTTTTCCAGTTGCAGAGTCCACAAGGCATCCTCAGCCTTGTCATGTTGTCCAACATCAATAGCTGAAACTGAGCAGCTGTAGGATTATACATGCAAAGTCCCTTCTCTGGAAACAGTATGAGACAACCCACAAAGAGCAAAAGTATCAACTTCATCTTTTCTGGTCAAGTGTCCTAGAACAAAGACAATATGACACTCTGCACTGTGCCGTATGAGACCGTAATTTCTTTCTTTAATTATCAAGATTATTAGCATCACCCCAAGGAAGATATCATCATCAGTATAGACTCAGATAAAGAACAGTAATGGTGAGAAATACATTAAATAGTGGATGAAAAAAATAAGATCTATATTGGTTTCCATATATTCTGTCAGAATACACAAAGGATTTGTAGCATTTAGGCTTATCATTTTGATCAACCATAGAATTGTTTTTATTTAAATGTGCAACTATTTAAAGACAAGATAACATCTATAAGCAATATTTAGCAGTGATATTATTTATAAATTATGTCATATTAATTATAACATGAAGTTATCTTATTTATTTATTTATTAATTCAATATTTCTGTCTCTTCCCCGCCACCGGCCCCCATTTCCCTCCCCCTTCCCCAATCAAGTCTCCCTCCCTCGTCAGCCCAAAGATCAATCAGGGTCCCTGCCCTGTGGGAAGTCCAAGGACCACCCACCTCCATCCAGGTCTAGTAAGGTGAGCATCCAAACTGCCTAGGCTCCCACAAAGACAGTACGTGCAGTAGGATCAAAAACCCATTGCCATTGTTCTTGAGTTCTCAGTAGTCCTCATTGTCTGCTATGTTCAGCGAGTCCGGTTTTATCCCAGGCTTTTTCAGACCCAGGCCAGCTGGCCTTGGTGAGTTCCCCATAGATCATCCCCATTGTCTCAGTGTGTGGGTGCACCCCTCGCGGTCCTGAGTTCCTTGCTCGTGCTCTCTCTCCTTCTGCTCCTGATTTGGACCTTGAGATTTCTGTCCTGTGCTCCAATGTGGGTCTCTGTCTCTGTCTCCTTTCATCGCCTGATGAAGGTTAATATTCAGGAAGATGCCTATATGTTTTTCCTTGGGTTCTGGTTACTAAGGAATTATTAAGGGAAAATGTCAAGTGGATGTACAACATCAAATCATAACATCATTTAGAACTCCATCCACTTGTAGACCTTGATAAGTAGAATTTTTTTAAAGTATTTATTTCTTTGTGAATTGCCCATAGATCATTTATACGTTCTCTTTGTCATTCCTGTCAGCTTGTACTGAGTCAAGAAGGCTAACTGGTATTAGGTGATTTAATTTTGTATTTGTCAATTAACATGGACCTCTAGAGTGCCTTTTCTTATAGTTCAAAGGCAAAAATAGGCAAAGACCAAGTTCTTTTATGCTGATAAGTTCAGGAGAGGATCACACAATGGTACAACATATGCACATTGCTGCAAAGTTGCCTTCTGACCTTTCTGATCTGGTGTAACTGCCATTCACAGCTCCATTGTTTTCTTGCAGACCCTTGCTTTTAGTTTTTAGTTTCTCATGAGTTGCACATGTCCCTAGGATGCCAGCTTCCTCATCAGAACTGGAGACTGAGAGGGGTCAGTGATGGTTACTGTGGATCCTTCCTGACAGCACCACTTTTGTTACCCACATCAGAAGAAATGGCGGTGGAATAAGGTATATAACCAGCATCTAAAATATGAAAGTTCAAGACTTTTATATAAATCCTGTTCTCTGCCAGTCCCAGAATCTTTTTCTATAACCAAACCCAGCATATTATACTCACTATTTTGAAATTTTAATGGAATTCTGCTTCACACTGAATATTAAAGTTATGCTAGAGACAGATGAGGGATTAATTTAAATAATGAGAATCTTTAAAAAGCTACTACTAAACTTTTTGTATTACTAAAACATTATTTCCAAATTCAAAAAGAATACATGGCAATTGTTATTTTTTTCTGTTACTAAAGAATAATATCAAGTTTAAAACTTTAAAAGAGGAGAGATATTAACATCAAAAACTGTAAGAGAAAGAATATGAACAAAAAATAAAAAGGAATGTATTTCAGGTAGCAAAAAGTAGGTTAACTAAATAAATTCACAAATAAATTAAGAATAGGGAATATGTAAAGAGAGCCATTCATGAGGAAAACACACAAAGTCAACCAAAGTAAAATCAAACAAACAAAATCTCCCTTACAATCTAGACTGTGTGTCTCTACTAATGTACTTTATGACCTTGAACATATGCTCCAATTGCCTCAGTTTGGAAGCCAGCATAGCTATATCAGTAGCCTTGCATTAGTTCTCAAATCAGGATTAAGTCAAACATTTTAATAGAGGCAGAAAGTATATATGCAATGTAAAAGTAGATGATTCTGATTACTATATAGCCTAATTAAAAAGTTAATTAAATACAATTTTAAGGAAGAGCTTTTTATTGTTTTTATTGAGATATACATTTTTTTCTGCTTCCCTCCCTTCTTCTCCCCTCCCCTCAATCCTCTCTCATGGTCCCCATGCTTCCAATTTACTCTGAAGGTCTTGTCATTTTCTATTTCCCATGAAGATTAGATCCATGTATGGTATGTCTCTTTTAGGGTCCTTGTTGTTGTCTAGATTCTCTAGAATTGTAAATTGTAGGCTGGTTTTCTATGCTTTATGTCTAAAAGCTACTTATGAGTGAGTACATATGATCTTTTTCTTTATGGGTCTGGGCTACCTCACTGAATGTGATGTTTTCTAGATCCATCTATTTGCCCAAAAATTTCAAGACCTCAACATAAAGTCAAACACACTGAACCTCACAGAAGGGAAAGTGGGAAGTATACTTGAATGCATTGGCACAGGAGATCACTTCCTAAATATAACCCCAGTAGCACAGGCACTGAGAGAAACAATTGATAAATGGGATCTCCTGAAACTGAAATACTTCTGTAAAGCAAAGGACATGGTCAATAATTAAATATTTTTATTAATGTAAGCTTAAAGTTGAAAATGTGTATGAAACTTAAGAGTTGCCCATAAAAGAAATGACTAATGTTAAAAAGAAAAATAATAGCTTGCTTGACCAGTAGTGGTGATGGACCTTTAGTGCCAACCTGATTAGACTGAGAGATGCTTAGATTAGTAAATTATACCTCTTGAAGGATCTTTGTGATGATGTTTCCAAATATAAATAACTCAGTAGGAAGGTCTATCCTGGAAGCAGCAAGCACTCTGTAATAGGCTTGGAGCTTCTTCCTCTTTCATCGCCACCTTCCAGGTCCCTATGAAATGATCTTATCTTCTCCATCATACTTTCTCTATCATGTTGAATGGAAATGCCTTAAATTTTGAGCCAATATAAAGCGTTTTCTTCCTAATATTGATTTTTCTTAGGTATCTCACATAGTAACAATGCCAAATATCAGCAAAACTGAGAAAATGTGGTTCCTTTTACATTGATATTGCAAAAATCAGCTGTTAAGTCAGTAGTTCCAAACACATCTGGTAGCTATAACAATAGTATAAGAGAACTTCTCTGACTTTCCAAGTAACTTAGGATGAAGAAAGGGAAATCCATTTATCCAATACCTAATTCAATCTAAATCGAACTTCTTAATTTGATTGACATTTTATGCAAATACTCATGATCTGAGAAAGCAACATTGTTCACTAAATACTTACTGAAGAAACAATATATCAGCAATTAAAAAAAAACACCTGTTATAACAGTAAGAACACCATAATACACATTAATAAAAAAACATTAGCATATCCATTTATGCACACTTGAACACTCTGCATCCTAACATTTTACATAAAAATAACAGTAAGGCTTATCTAGGCTTGTGAACTATAGGCTTAATGTCCTTTGTTTATGGCTAGACATAAGGACATTAAGCCTATAGTTCACAAGCCTAGAGAAGCCAAATAACAAGGTGAACCCAAAGAAAAACATGTAGATCCTCCTGGAAATTGGAAGCAAACAAGATTGCCAGGCAAAAGTTGGGAGCAAGGGAATGGGGGTGGGGTGGAGGTGGGGTTGGGGTAAGGCGAGAGGGAGAGAGGGAAGGGAGAAGGGAAAAACTGAGGAGAGCTTGTGGGAATGGGAGGGTGGAGATGGAGGAAGGGCAGATATAGGCGCAGGGAAGAAGATATCTACATTAAGGGTGTTAAGGGTGCCATTTTAGGGTTGGCAAGAGACTTGCCTCTTGGGGGGATCCCAGGTGTCCACGGGAATGTCCCCAGCTAGGTCCTTGGGCAGCAGAGGAGAGAGTGCCTGAACTGTCCTTGCCCCACTATCACACTGATGATTATCTTGAATATCACCATAGAATCTTCGTCCTGTGACAGATGGAGATAGAGACAGAGACCCTCATCAGAGGAAAGGACTGATCTCCCAAGGTCCAGTTGAAGAGTAGAAGGAGGCAGAAGACCAGCAAGGAAGTCAGGACTGCGAGGGGCTTGTCCACCCACTGAGACAGTGTGTCTGTTCTAATGGGAGTTCACCAAATTCAGCTGGCCTGGGACTGAATGAATATGAGATCAAACCAGACTCTCTGATTGTGGCTTACAATGGGGGCTGACTGAGAAACCATTGATAAAGGCACTGGGACTTGTTTTTACTGCATGTACTGGCTTTTTGGGACCCTAGTCTATTTGGATGCACAGCTTCATAGGCACGGATGAAGGAGGAAGGGCCTTGGATTCTCAAGCAGGGAATGGGAGGGAGGAGTGTGAGTGGGGGAGCAGGAGGGGAATGGGAGGAGGGGAGGAAGTGTAAATTTTTGAACGGAAAAATAAAATAAAAAAATAACAGTTACGTCTATGAAAACTATAGGATCAGGATGTTAGTTGTTGAATTTCATAATTTTGAAATAAAACCATCAATAACCCTGTCATTTTACCCTGTCAATATCACATATCAAGAGTGTAAAATAATCAGAATTTCTGAAGTAGCCATGAGGACTCTTTGAGAAAGTTGCGGACTCTTGCTGGCTCTGCTGAACTGCAGAAAATAGACCATTCCCTCTCTTGTTCTTCGGATAAATCTCAGCATTTGACCAAGAAGCCAGCCCAGAGTCATACAGGCAGATGTTTCAGGCCTCAAGAACTGTCAGTAGCCAAAGTTCAGTTAATAATATCTTTAATAGAAGGTGCAGAAATTACATTTGCCCCCAGTATTTGCATACAGCCGAAAATACTGTAGAAGAGGGCAAGAGAGGTAAGCCATTTTTCCACATCTGCTTTTTGATTGACAGGCAAAATATGTGAGCCAAAATGTGAGAGCTATGACAAGGAACATAAGATCCAGAATACAATCTTATAAATTTGTGGGTGAAATTTAGAGGAGTCATCTTCAGGCTCTGAAAATATGAAATTGATTCTGGCTATTATTCCAAAGATTGTAAATATTTCTTTCAAATCCCACCAGCACATAAAGGACATATTCAAAGGAAACTAGGAAGACAGATAACTGAGGAAATGTGGCCTGTAAAAGTTTTACTTTGCTTGAAATCTGTTTCTGTCTTGGCAATTAACATTTTCATGCTATTCAAATAGCCACTCTACTTTCTGGAGGCAAAAAATAATATCAGTCTTTGTGATACTTTAAAGAAATTGGACTTCAAGGAACATAATCCTGAAAATGCCTGGTGAGTAATACAAAGCTTTTTAGGAGGTGGAAAAGATGAAAAGTCTTGGTTAATATTGTAAGGCAGACAAGAGACAAACATACCAAGTAAGACAGCTGTTGTCATCAAACTATTCGCATAGAAATGTTTCAATAAATAATCTGAGGATACTTGAAAGACATGGAAACATGAGATAACAAATATAGAGAAACTTATAATATATACATATTAGCACATTTAAAAAAAACATACTGGATAAAGATTGTGTCTCTGTTAATAAACCACAAGAAACACCCCAAAGATAGAATACCTCTGATACATCTGAAAAGATGAGTTTCTTAAAAATGAATTGCGTGAGAGAAAAATATAGGTATAAGAAAAAAATAGCATGACTATCAATTCGGTCGAAGTAGATAAAGGACCTTCTGAGTGGTAGCTCAAAAAATATGCTGCCTGAAACCATCCCCAGCTTGTCACAAAGAGTAGCCCTACATATAAAGGAGTTAAGAAAATTGAAAATGAAATCCATACAATATCATTGTGACATAATAAAATGTTTTGAACAGAAGAAAAATAATGAAAATAACTTCAGACTATCAAAGCACAATCTGCAGGGTCTTGATGCTTCCAATGACTAAAATGTTTCATGAGAACCAATGTAGGCCACAGTAGTAGAAAGAGTTAGTTCCAATAGAAGAAAGAAATTCTAAAAGATTTTCTGGAGAAAGTTATTTAGACAAAGGTTAAAGGATTTAAAAGAAAAGCATCCTGACACAGTATTGAAAGACATTGAAATGTTATTCAACCACTGAATATAAATTATTATTTATTATTAAATACATAGCCTATCTATTCAATGGTTGTAATAAATATCTTCATAACATCTTATATAACCTGTAAATTCAGGTATAATGTACAACTGGAAGAAACAAAGGAAAAATTAAAAAATCTATATATAATATTGCAATTCTCATATTTCATATGATTTAGTAATGTGATATCTCTCACTTGCTTAGCACACACACATA
The DNA here is from genome assembly GCA_025134845.1 of Neodon shergylaensis. NCBI lineage: Eukaryota > Metazoa > Chordata > Mammalia > Rodentia > Cricetidae > Neodon > Neodon shergylaensis. The sequence continues at coordinate 5,148,164 of JABTXL010021554.1, forward strand.
CATGCACACACAAACACACACTTACACACATATGTAAATATCTAAAGCAATTTATAAGCTAGGCAAGGTGCTACATTTCTGTAATTTAGGCTCTCTGTAATAAGAAACACAAGAGTCTTCAGTTCATGACCAGGTTGAACTAAATATTAAGATAAAAATAAATAAAATAAACAAAATAAAATATCACATAAGAGTTATGCAGATGAACAGAATAAAAATATTTAAGTTAAAATGAAAATCTTAATGTATCAAATGACCCGAAAAAAAGATGAACAAAAAATCAACAAATAAGGAACTGAAAGCAATTAAAGACTAGATTTAAACCAAAAAAAAATGACTAGATTTAAATCTAGCATATCTGTTAGTAAACAAGTAAAAAAATGCATGTGACATTGGCACACTTCTTTTAAAATAATCCCAGAATGGAAATAAAACAAGCTACTAAAAAGGACAGATTTAGGTAATGTTTGGTGGCTTGTTCTCCCATTTTTTTTTTTTTTTGGTTTTTCGAGACAGGGTTTCTCTGTAGCTTTGGAGCCTGTCCTGGAACTAGCTCTGTAGACCAGGCTGGTCTCGAACACAGAGATCCGCCTGCCTCTGCCTCCCAAGTGCTGGGATTAAAGGCGTGCGCCACCATCACCCGGCTTCCCATTTTGTTTTGGGTTATACTTATATACTCCATTGTAATAGTGCATTGGGCAACCTAATTCCTTCAAGGAAATCCCCAGAGTATTAAGACTAGAAAGGACAATCAGGTCAGGCTTAAACTAGGTTTTTTTTTTTTTTGAGGTTGTATTTATTTATTTATTATTATTTTATTTAAAAGATTTTTTTTCTTTTTACATACCCAAGACAGTTCTCCCTCTCTTCCCTCCAAGTTCATTCACAATAAGGTGATACATAAGTAGTTTTTTGAATCTGTAGAATTACATGGACAACATTTTACTCCCTGATTCAAATGCAGATACTTTAGAAAGAATGTTTGAAGAAGTAAAGACAATTTTGCCTTGCTTGGCATTACAAATTGCTCCTAAAAAAGTATAAAGAGGAGATTGTATTAATTATTTAATTTATAAAATAGGTTTATAGAAAATTAGAACCCCAAAATTAGGAGAGTTGGATTTCAGAACCTTAAAAAGTTGTAAAGATTCCTAGGAAATATGTCTTATCACATGATATCTTTAGCAAACTACTATGGCTACCGCTACTGGGATTAAAGGTATGTGTCACCACTGCCTGATCTGTAAGGTCGACTGGCAGCTGCTTTAATCTCTGACCTTCAGGCAAGCTTTATTTTTTAATTCAAAATTCTTACTATAATAAGTAGTATTTCCTATTTATTACGTATATCATCATATACTATGTATAACTGGGTGCATGTGATTAAAATCAGATACATTACTGGAAATGACATGTGCAATAGAAAAAAACAGATAAATGTTTGTCATAACCTTCCAATAAAAGCAGAGGAACACCAAACTTGCCTCTTAGGCACCAACCTATCCTTTTCTTGAGCCCCACCAAATAGAAGCACTGAGTCACTTAGGACCTTGACTGTCTTCACTCATTTGACATAGTACCATCATAACAGCACCCTCTTTAATCTCTATTATTTTTTTGCTGTAAATAAAGTATCCTGCTTATTGTGCAAGTCTTTGGGAGTCTGCCTTTTTAAGAGGTTAGCCAAAAAATCATGAGCCTGGGAACAAATGAGCTAATCTATGAGTAACACAAGTAGTTCTGATATGCATCTTAGTAGAGTGCTTTTGAATCAAGTGTGGAAGGCACTGGAGTGGTTTACAACACTTAAAAACATATTAGAGTATTAAAAGGAAGAAAAGAAAACCAACAATAAAGAAAAGAATAAACACTATATTGATCTAAAAAATGTTCTTCTATAATTCTTTGTATTGATTTAGGTTAAGTTTGCTACAGAAGTGAACATAAAAATTTTACTTGTAACCAATAGTCAAAGAAAACTACATTCGAATTAGATAAAGTAAATGTTGAAAAAATAAAAACATTAATGATTAAAAGAGACATTACAGCTTGGAAAAATGTCCAACCTAACAGCAATGTGCAACAATAATCTATGGGTACACTCCACTAGTGAAGCTAAAAACACTGAAGCAAACAATGACAAATTTGAATGGAAAAACAGTTAAGGAGACAATTATCTTGAGATACTACCATTCCCCTCTTAATAATAGATGAAACTACTTACCAGAGTTACTAAAATATTAAAGAACAATGCCACAGTTCAATGTGATCTAATTGCTACTTATATAATGCGTAGTATGACAGTAGTAGGTATAGTTTCCAAGATTAAATATACTCATTAACAGGATTTAGCCTATCATGGAATATAAAGCAAACTAAAAGATTAGGGAAAGAATTCAACAATGTACATGAAATTTGCTGGTCCACTTTGAAGGAAAAAAAAAAACAATAACTGCCTATGGAAGGGAAACAGCAAAAGGAGAAATCTATACTATTTGTTAATGGCCCTTTTTAACAAGAATGAGTCAAAATGTATCACTAAGAATAGTACACTTTAGAAATTCAAAGAAAAGAGATATTAAAGGCACATAAAAATCATGAATATTCCTAAATGTAAACACTTAACCAGTTGTTTTTGTTTATTTAAATAATAATTATTAAATTTATTTTTAATAGATTTCTTAAAATTAAAATTTTGATTAGATATTTTAATAGTTTTATTTAATAAATTGGAAAGAGTGTGTCCTACTCCTTTCACTGAAATGTTTTTGGGTTCTTAGCAATCTATTAAGAAAACCATATTTTTTTAAAATTGGAGGCGAAGTGCAGCTGGTCATTCTTAAACTGTAAATAATGTGATAGTACTTTGTTAGTTTGTTTTCAAATAACTATGTGACCCCATTTTTTTATTAAATGTGTTTATCAAATTAAGAGAGCTGATCTCCAAAAATATATAAAAAAATTCAAGAAACTAGATATCTAAATACCAAATAATCCAGTTAAAAAATGGCGTACAGATCTAAACAGAATTCTCTGTCTCTCTCTCTCTGTCTCTCTCTCTCTCTTTTCCACTGGAGAAAAGTAGGCATCAATTGCAAATAGGTACTTGCTAGGGACCTGTTTGGTAGTGGTGGGGCACAAAGGGGATGGCATGAGATATGATCTAAGGGTGAATCGGGATGGTTGACAACACATTTAGTGAAAAACGAATATACCTTTCATACATTAAAGTTGCACATAGCATTGACTGGGAGAAAGGAGGCATATGAGTTGAGGTATGGCTTGAGATCAAAGGTTGAGAAATTTAGCACTGACCTTAATTGATAATAGGCGCCAGATATATACCAATCGAAGAGCCATGAGTTCCTCTTGCCAGAGTCATCAAGGAGAATAATTGGTTCAGCAAGCAGAAACTTTGCTCAAGCACCTAAGGGAAAATAGGCCCTTATCCAAATGCCTAACCTTTGGAATAGGACTTCTTCTGAGGATCAGACACTATGCTACAATTTAAGAGCAATTTTCATTCCTAAAGGGAATAGTACCAAGCTGCTCCCCAATTGCTTTAATGTGTCTTAGCACCACCATTGACCTTCTCCCTCTACATGCTACTAGAATAGAAGATCCTCTGACATCTCACTCCTTTCCCATTATACTGCACCATTCTGATCTCTCTATGCTTGTTAACTGAACTTTTGCTCTTTAGATCCTCAGGTGCTGGACCTGAATTGTAAGCTTGGAATCAGCTGTGTTTAGTAAATCTCTAGCATTGCTGTTCTTGATGTAATTAGGAAGACACAATAAGATTCCTGGTTCTGAGGTGACAGGAATTTCCTTCCCAAAATTATTTTGTTTAGAGAGACCAACATTGTGTACATTTTCAACCTTTATGAAAGCCCACCCAAAATTCCCAAAGGGAAAGGCATTAAGAGTGAAACTCATTAAAAATGAAAGTAAAAAGGTATTGGAGAAGTATGCTCTACAATACCAAAATTCTCAAACTTTGTCAAACATCAATGTTCATCGTTAGGTACACATTAGGTTCTTTTTCTTCATAATTAGAAAAAGTAAGTTTCTACTATATTAAACGCCATCTACGCGAGTTGCATAAGTTTGTTTATTTATAAAAATATATTACAATTTATCTTTCAGCTTTAAGATTTTTTTATTGGCCAACCTATTTCTAATACAAGACTTACACTCCTTAGGATAATTATTGAGATATTTAGCATATATTTCTTGCTTGATATTGTTTGTGCTGGTTGGAATTCTAATTTTTATATTTGATATTTGTCTTATTATATATAGTTTTGTATTAGGCTTAAAATTCTCTTATTCAAACAAAACGGGGAGGTTCTGTGGGACTCCTTCAGCCAATAGCCTTTAAGATATCAGCCCACTTGGGTGTGGTCTCTTATATTATAAATGCAGCTGTAAAGCTTGTATGCTCTCTCCTGTTTCCCCTTCATGCAGAAGACTGTGAGTCTACCCATAAATAAATAACCGTTTATTATACTCAAAAATAAAAAGAAAAATAGATACATCCCAGCTACTGTTTCCTCTCCCTTTTCTTAGCCAAGCTATGTCCCACCTCCCCTCTTCCTTAGATCTACTGCCCCTCCATTTCTTATTCAGAAAAGATCAGGCCTCTAAGAGATGACAGCCAAACTGGACAAAACAACAAACAATAAGACAAAATTAAAGCCATCATATTTAGACGAAACAAGGCAACCCAATAGAAGAAAAAGAGTCTCAAGATCAGTGTCAGAGATACCCCTACTCCCACAATGAGGAGACCCACAACATTACCAAGTTAATACTTGTAATGTATATGCTGAGTGCATGGTATGTGTAGGAGGAGAAAGACTGCTCATTGGTTTCTGGCTGCCCAGTTAGCTTAGACCTGAAATAATCACACAGAAACTGTATTAATTAAATCGCTATTTGGCCCATTAGCTCTAGATTCTTATTGGCTAATTATTACATATTAATTTAAACATTTCTATTAATCTGTGTACCGCCATGTGGCAGTAGTTTATCAGCAAAGTTTCAACATGTCTGACTTTGGCAGGGGCTCCATGACTTCATGACTTCTTTCTGACTCCACCATTCTTTCTCCCAGCATTCAACCTAGCTTTCCCTGCCTACCTAAGTTCTTCCTTGCTATAGGTCCAAAGCACTTTCTTTATCTATTAATGGTAATCACAGCACACAGAGGGGACTCCCACATCAGGTATGGACCAAGGCAGTCCTGTGCTTGCATTTCGGTGTCTGTGAGGCCATATAAGCCCTGCTTAGATGATTAAGTGAGCCAGGCTGTCTTACTGTCCTCCATGCCCTCTGACTCCTACAATATTATCTCTTCCTCTTCTGAGGGTCCCTGATCTCCTGAGGGATGAGATGAAGATTTCCAATCTAGACTCCCGCTCTGCTTAAGTCTGGCTATGGGTCTTTGTACCTCATCCTATCTGCAAACTAGGGAATTTTCTCTGATGATGATAGGACATGGCATTGATTTACAGAAAAGCTTTAGAAATATTTACTTTGTTTTCCTTTTGTGTTTGTTTATTATTTTACAAGCCATGTTTATTTGTATCCTCGGTCTCTGTGCTATCCATTCTTAGGTTTCTGGCATCCAGGAAGTGTACAGCATAGTATCCCTTTCATGGCGCAGACTTCAAATTAAAACAAAGGTTGGTTGCCCACTTCCACAAATTCTGTACTACTATTGTCCAAACACATCTTACAGATCGTACAGATTGTAGGTTGAGGGTTGTGTGGTTTCTCTTCCCATAGCTTTCTCCTGCCAAAAAAAAAATTTAATCACCTCCCAAATATCCCCCAGTTCCTGCTGTCTCTCCCTGATATCTCTTCTCTCACAGCCCACATGATCCCCTCCTACTTGCTACATTACTTCGAGTAATGTAAGTCATCAAACACATGATTGCTCTGAGCAAAATGAATTGTGATGAGTACATTTTCATAATGGAAATGATTTCTCACGCCTAATAAGTATTTGTCATGAAATCTATGTGTCACCAAAGCCCTCTATTTTCATGGCATAAAAACTGCTACTAAAATAGTCCTTTAAAATCATCCTTTAAAATAGTCCTTGGCACAGGAAAAGAGATTCATAAATGAATCATATTCTTCTCCTCAGTGCAAAACTATAGAGTTGTCTTCTCCCTCAAATATGGATTTCTTTAATATTTGTCAACCATGAAATTTTTACTAGTGATCATACATGTACAGGTCTAGTTGTCTTATATTCTTTTTTTTTTTTTTTTTAAAAATTTAGCATTTTTTTTATTGATTCTTTGGGAATTTTACATCATCCATCCCAGTCCTACTCACCTCCCTTCACACATGCAGCACACCTCAATGAAATTTAAAAAAAAAAAAGCAAAACAAAAAAGCCAAATAAACAAGAATCCTCTTCACTTCTCCTTCTATCCCAACTCTCCAGCACCTCTTCATTCGTCCTGATGGCCCTCCAGCCCATGCCACTGGTCTGTTAGTGTACATTTACTTGTGCATTTAATTTTAGGTTTCTTTAAAAACATTTTGTTATAGTGTATGTATGATATGTATGTAGTGTCTGTGTGGGTACGTGGGATGAAATGATTTGTCTTATATTCTTAAGGATCATAAAGCAATGAATAATCATGTAAATATGGCGAATCCTGTCTCAAATTTGGTTTCTGAAGACAGAGAAGAGAAAAAAATATTTTTCCATGGGTAATGTGGGATTTCCCTCTTTATGCTGTGAATATATTTTGTTGTCACTGGTTAATAAAAGAGATACTTTCACCTGTGGCATTGCAGAGCAGAGCTAGGCAGAAAAACTAATTTGAATGGAGGGAGTAAGAAAGCAGAGTCAGTTAAATGCTGTGCAGCTGCCAAAGGAGAAAGATGCCAGAACCTTACCAGTAGGCCACAACCTCATGCTGAGACACAGATTAATAGAAATGTGTTGATTTAAGATTGAAGAGAAAGCTAGGAATACACTTAAGCTATTGGCCAAATGGTGTTATAATTAATATAGTTTCTGTGTGATTATTTGTGTCTGGGATGCCGGGAAACCAAAGTGCAGTCTCCGTTTACCCATGAGATAAAACTTGACAGCTTTTCAATTCACCCCAATTTCCATAAAAATATATGAATTGTATTAGAGTTTTGTTTTAAGATAATGTTAAACATTTCAAATTAACACTGTTTGAGGACTTTACAATCCAGTAACAATTACAGCCAACATTCCAATTTTAGCAAAACCATTGATCCAAGAATGCAAGACATTAGGCAAAGACTGATCCTACCAAGGGGGCCGCTATGTCTTTGCTGCTTAAGGGGACATTAATAAGCAAGACTTAAGTAACGGTTTGCTTCCTGGATTAGTCCTATCTGCCTCGTTGAGGCTGATAGAGGCCAGGCAAACCTTTTAAAATATTTCATATAATATTTGTTTTCCAGTGTCTTGTTTTCTCCTATGCCTCCAAGAATTTGCATAAAGAAATTGAAAATTTCATTACATAGCGCAAAGAAACACAACCTTCCATTTATTAGATTTGAGGAGTGTATTATTTTTCATGAGTTAATGAAGAGGAACTTACTGTAGAGTGGAAATATTAAAGAGTTTAATAACTATCATGCTATGTGTAAATGAAATAATATTTCCTTATCAAATTAATCTAAGTATTTATACAATTGCTTAATAGAATATACATACAAACATAACAATAAAACACTTTAAACTGGTATATGTTCTTAACAATGTAGAAAGCATGGTGTGGTGAGAACTTGGACTTTTTATCCTAGGCTAATTAGAACTTAGCTCATATCTATTCTCATAGTGGCTGTGAAATCTTGTGACAATCTTTTATTATTATGATTTCTGATGTCTGAAAATATTAATATCAGAATATAAACTTTCCTATAGTCTGTACTAGGAAACACTACAATTAACATAGCATATTATCTGATCCATACTGGAGTTTCAAAGAGCTTGTCTTGCTTGGCAGTGGTGGGGCTTGCCTTTAATGCCAACACTCAGGAAGCAAAGGCAGGTGAATCTCTGTGAGTTTAGGGTCAGTCTTGTCTACAAGAGCTAGTTCCAGGACAGGCTCTAAAGCTACAGAGAAACCCTATCTTGATATAACAAAAAGCAAAAATAATGTGTCTTAATTTTCTCATTGGTGGATGACTTGCATACAACTTTTGGGTGAATAATAGTATTTTCAGATTTTATGTTACTAATCATTTGTTTCAATGTAATGACCAATAGAAAGTTTTGACCAATGTCTCCTGAGCCTTCCTTACAGAAGTACCCATGAGATGTTAAAGTGTTATTTTCCTTTATTGGAAAAATAATTTTCTTTTTTGTCTTTAGAAATATCACTCTTTCTACTAATGTAATATAAACTTTGGTATATCCTACAGATGAAAGATAACATCAAATTATTCATCATTGTATAAGAGCTTAGAGTTTTATAGGCAGACCAACTGCAATATAATTCCTCTGATAAACATCTTGGATAGAAAATGTAGAAAACCCCATGGATTGAGCTATAGAATGAATTGTGATTGGGTGACCGAGTTCAAAGTGTAAGGGACTTAATATCATGAGAGAGAATAAAAGTAATATTAAAAATGGTCAAAATATTTCTAATGGAAAATACTGTAAATTACTAATCATATTTCTGATCATATTAGCTTTCTGAATTACATCATGATTTCTTATAGTCTTGGAAAATTAAAGCTAAACACATTTCCTGTGTTGCAGGTTCTGTAAGTCAGCAGTTTGTTTATCCAATTGCCATGTTCAGAATATCAAAGCAACAATCAAGTGTAAGTCTCTGGGAACTTACTCAAGTCTCAACTGCGGAAAGATCAGTTTCATGGAACTCCCATGTTATCCTGAGAATTCATTTCTTTGCAGTTGTGATGGTCAAGGCAGGTTGCTTCCTCAAGGCCTAGAAGAACAAAAGAGACTCAGCCAAGTTGAACATTCTACTTTTGTGTAATTATGCGTATGTCATGACATAGATACCGTTTGCTTCAGATGACCCACTTAAACTTCAAATCACAAGTAATAAATGATGTTCATGGCTACCACTTTAAAATCTGTCAGACATATTTATTTTATTTTTATAAACAGATGTTTTGAAAATTTAGAGTTAATAACCATAATGTAAAACAAAAAATCGGTATTTTTAAAGTCATAGTATAAAGCTTCTATACATGTATATTTTATTCATAAATGTTGGCCATATTAGTTAGACTTATTATTTTCAGGGTATATCTATTAAGTATTATTTATTAAATATACATTTATTATAGTCATAAGTGAGTGGGTTCCTACAGAGACTAGAAGAGGGTATCAAATTCCCTGATATCAATTACTTGGAATCAAACTCCCATCAAATCAAGATAGCAATTGGTTATCTCCATAAACAGTTTTACAACTATTGCATTAGTGGGCACATTTTCTCTGGCAAGTTGTTATTCTAATATGAAAGCTCTAGCATTAGGTGAGACTACTGAGTTTTTATTCTTCAGTGAAAGTAAATGATAGCTAGAAGGGAGCGTTTTCTGGTTAGTTTTAAGTTGCTATTGTTGTGACCTGCAACAGAAATGTCTGGTGTCTGCACCAGTGATATCTTAACATCTAGTTATGATGAGAAACCTAGAACAATGGCAGGAGACTTCATTGTTTTGGGTGTCCTTTGTACATTCTGAACAACAGGTCAGAGAGATGTAACAATGCTGACAGTTTAATTTTAACAGTTCATGCATTGTGTGAGCCACATTGTTCAATAATGTGAAGTATTTTTTTCAAAGGAGTAGTCATTAAAAATAAAAATATAAAGTTTACAAACTAGTAAGGCTTCACAAGGTTTTATTTATTGATATATATAACCTTAGTTTTTTCTAAACCACCTTATAACTTCCCTTCATATTACTCCTACTTAAAACTTTAGGTCTCATTGTTTGCCTTGTATACCTTAGTATTGCATGGTTTATTTTCCTTTCATATTATAATATTTTATTGGATCATAAGATTATAGTTTCCCAAGCAAATTTCTTCATGTATTCTACCTTACCAAATTATAAGTCTTTTTTGGTCTGCTGGCCTCCCCTTGCCAACTAGTCTAGATCTTCTAGAAGCATTGTATATCCAGAATCCTTCTCCTTCATTTCAAGTATATTTGACTATACTAATGTCCTGAATGCAACCATCGTGACAATGAGACATTTCTCATTTCCTAGCTTTTCACATGTACTCCATGGTAACAAACAAAATAAGATTTGAATCTAGGACTTTCATATGAGAGACAATGTGTGACATTCTTTTCTGGACCTAGGTGGCCTTATTCAGTATAACTTTCTCCAGTTCCATTTACCTAACAGAAATTTATGATTTAATTTTTAAACCAGAGTAACAATCTGTTTTGTATATGCACCACATATACTATCTATTCATCAGTTCATGAAAACATTGGATGATTCCCTTTTTCCATATTGTTATGATCTCAGGTATTATTCCTTGACTTCTAAGACCCTGTCAAATCACTTCCCCCAATCCTGTTAGAAATTTCAACTGACTTCAGTAACCTTGTACAATATGCAATAAACATTTTAGATCAAGAGCATAACTATACACTTCAAATGAGTAATTTCAGAAGGAATTTTCAATAACTCTAGTTCAAAATATTGTTAAAAATTTATACAGTAATAAACTTAGCCAAGGATGACACTGAACACTAATATATTATTACTTTTCTGATATTGTGATTAAACAAGCATGATCAAAGGCAACTTAAGGAAGAGAGAAAGTTTATTTTTTGCTAACTGCTTCAAAGGTATGAGATCATCATGGTGGGAAGACATTGTAGCAAGCAGCAGGTGAGGCATCGGAATCAGGAAGAAGGGAGATCATATCTTCAGATGCAAGCATGAAGTGGCAAGAGTGAACTGGAAGCTATATAAAAGATATAAACTCTAAAAACCTATTCCCAGTGACATCCACTAGCAAGCTAGCCACATCATATTCCTCACATTAATGTTCCGAAAGTGTCATTTACTGGCAATCAAGTATTCAAATACACTAAGCCTATTTGAGATTTCTCAAACAAGGAACTCCAACTAGTATGATGAAAGAAATAGAAGGATAATAAAAGAAATTGAGAAATAGCTCATATTCGTGATTAGAAAGAACTAAAAATTTAAAATGTCTACCTATTTTACCTGATATACATGTTTTAATAATTTCTGTTCAATTAACTATGCCATACTCCAGAGAAATAAAAACACTAAAATTAATATATTATCATAAAGATCCCAATCTTTCAAAGCAGTAGTAAGTAAAAAAAAAAAAAAAAAAAAAAAAACTGGGTCTCTCACTAGCAGGTCTGAAAACTTAGTACAAAGGAGAGAAGGGTACATAAGCAGATACTTCAATTAAGCCTCCTTGTTTTTATCAACTGAGGAAGACTTCCTTATGTAAATGCACCACCGTTTCTTTATCGATTCCTTGGCAGAAGGGCATCTAAGTTGTTTCCAGGTCATGGCTATTGCAACTATAGCTGCTACCAACCTAGTTGAACAAGTGTTTTTGTGGTATGATTGAGCATCCTTTGGGTATATGCCCAAAATTGGTGTAGCTGGGTCCTGTGGTAGTTTGATTTCCAGTTTTCTGAGAAATTGACACACTGACTGCCAAAGTAACTGTAAAAGTATTCACTCCCACCAGCAATGGAGGAGTGCAATTTCAATTTTTTTTAATATTCTGAGAGAGAGAAAGACACACACACAAACGAGAGAGAGAGAGAGAGAGAGAGAGAAAGAGAGAGACTTCAGCCACGGGGGAGGCTGTCATGTTCTCTGGTGGTGGACCTGTAGGCGATTGTGAGTTGTTTTATGTGGGTGTTGATAACAGATATTCTCTAATTACTGCTTAGAAAACTCTCCAATGTCAAATTTGTTTCTTCCTTTTATTTTTTCTTATGAATAAAGACTCACTATGACATAACTACTTAGCAAAATAATAATTTTGGTCCTATAAAATGAAAGTTATTTATAATTTTGGGTCACCTATATGGTTCAGGCATAATGAGCAATAAGAATTCTATCATTACACTATGATGAAAGGTAATTGATTTTCTCCTCTGCTCTTTAGTTCTTAATAAAATGAGAGGCTTGAGATTTATTCCTTTCTCCATAATTATAAAATGATTTAATGTTTTCTGTATATGCTACCAGCATATATAACTATATATCTACAGTGTTTATCTTATGTGGTACAGCTTTAACACAAAGACAGAAAAGCAGTACTTACAAATATTAATTTGGATTTGCGTAATGGCCTGTGCTTTCTTAAGTTCAAGTCATCAGTGAACTAAAATGTATTTACAATTAGTAGATTGTAATGTTAATTACATTATAAAGAGCAGACCATTTAACATAGAAAACACAAATATTGTTCAGGGTCTTTTGACCCAATTAAAAAATAAGAGTTCTTGCAGATTTAGTTTAGCCTTCTATTTATTATTTTTTTATTATGAAATATAGTTTATTTCATAAGCCTGAAATAAATGTAGAATTTTGATATAAAGTATGTTCATTAATAATTCCATTTTAAAATTAGTTTCTATCAACATTTTGATGACTATTAACATTTCAATTTTTATCATATCTCATTGTGAAAATTTACAGTAGAACTGTTTTATGCTTAATTTTTTTAAGTCAATCTTACTCTAGAGTTCATGAGATTTGCTTAGGTAAGTAGACAATTGGATGCTATTTATTAAGGTTTTACTCCACAAAACACTACACCAAGTGATAAAACATAACTTGTTAGAATATAGAGAAATGCTAGAAGTGTTGCCTTTCCTATTTATGAAGAACAAAGGGATAATGATCTATTTATTGTATTTGAATGTTCTTTAAGAGAGAGTAAATATGAATTTTTAACTGTAATATGAGGCAATAACATTATCTATATTAAATAATGTCAGTTTTACATTTTACAATGAAAAGATATTTCTGAGCCTCTAGTAGAGTGCTTCTCAATCTCTAGGGCTTGACCACTTTGGGTTGAGTGACCTTTTCACAGGGGTTGGATATTAGATATTCTACATATCAGATACTTTCATTACAATCCATAAAAGTAACAAAATTACAGCTATCAAGGAGCAATGAAACAATTTTATGGTTGGGTATCACTACGACATGAGGAACTGATATAGGGGCTTCAGATTATGAAGGGGGAGAAACACTGACTAATCAAATGTTTCTTGGAATCTCTAGACTTTCTGATCGCTACACTCTTGATTTCTTAATTCATCAGACCCTCAGGAGCTCTGAGTGTTTTGGGGATGCATTCTTTGTGTGGATTTGTTACTTGTTCCCAGAAGAATGTAATTTATCAAAATGCATAGAGAAAGAGCATATTCTACTTTTCATTCTGCATCTTAATAGTTCAGCTATGACTCAGTACTCTCAGATTAACATCTAATCTAATGCATTCTGACTTAACATAGGAATCTTTACTATGTTAATTGATGATTCAGTGAATAAAGAAAGTTCTGTGACAGCTTAAGATACTCTACTTAGGAATCTGAAACACAGTTACTACAGATGCTGATATTTATCCCCGATACTGTTTTGCTTTTTCATGAGCTATCATTCTTAGTACAGTAGAAGCAATGCCTTTTGAGGAATGTGAAACCATGGCTGTGCACTTTGCTCTGAAAAATAGCTAAATTAGAGAAAATTAAACTTTTGTTCTTCTCCTGAGATTTAATTCCAAGTTTTCTCATCCTTTCATTAAAGGCTACATTTCCACTCCTCTGTGTTCCTAAGTAATAGAATTCCGAGCTTCAGCAATTTTAGTTATGTACTCTGGATCACACCCTAGCCATGCACTATTGAAAATGACCAAAACTTTGCTGTTACATTAAGTGCTCCCCTCCCTGTTTCTATAATATTTTCTTAAATTTTGTCTTTTTTAAAAATTTCAACTGATATCTTAATCTCTTTTATTTTTTATTTTATTGATTTTTATTGAGCTCTACATTTTGATCTGCTCCCCTCCCTGTCTTTTCCCTTCCCCCTCCATATGCCAACCTAGATTACTACACCCAGCAAAAATATCAGTAACTATAAATAGTTTCTTTTGTGTGGCCTGAAGATTAACTTCTCTAACCAAAGATTTGTGGAAATCTCATACTAGCAATTTAACAGCACACCTGAAATCTTTAGAAAAAAATAAGCAAATACACATGAGAGGAGTAGATGGCAAGAAATAATCAAAGTGAGAACTAAAGTCATAACATAAACAAAAAAAAGGTACAAAGAATCAATAAAGCAAAGTGAAGTGCTAGTCTAAATTTTAATCAATAAAAACCAGGAGTCAGATATCTGGGTAAAACTAGATCAGAGAATTGAGAGCAGCTGCCAGTTTCTTCCTTCCTCTCTTATTCCTCCATCTAAAAAGGTGCTGAGATTAAAGGTATGAGCTTCTCAAGTGCTGGAAATAAAGGTGTGAGCTACGTTGGCCTGGCCTCTATGGTTAACTAGTGGCTATCTCTGCCCTCTGATTTCCAAGCAACCTTTATTTGTCAGAGAACCAGCAAAGTACCACACAACATTTCTCCCTAAATAAAAAGCAAAGTTTATAACTAACAGACAAATGACATAAAGTAAGTACAATAACTACATACAAGTATACACAATAAAAATTACATTAACAATGTCCAGTTTATTTGCATTTGAAAAATTCAGAGAAAATTCTTTATTATCTATCCCATCTTGATGATTCCAAAGTGTTGTAGCTAATTCACTTTCTACCCTAACTTATATTATAACCCAAAACTATCTTTTTGTTTTGTTTTGTTTTTCATTTTTTAGAGACAGAGTTTCTCTGTAGCCTTCCAGCCTGTCTTGAAAGTAGCTCTTATAGACCAAGTTGGCCTCAAACTCACAGAGACCCACCTGCACCTGCCTGTTGACTTCACCCCTGTTTTCTAGTCTCTGGTGTGGGAGAACTGTCTGTATTCTGTCAATCATGTTTTAAGTAAATGCTGATTGGCCAGGCAGGAAATATAGGCGGGAAAACCAGATAGGAAGTAGAAATGATATAATGAGAACAGAAGAATTCTGGGAAGGAGGAAGTTGATTCCTCCCACTCCTGCCCAGAACACCAAAGCAGCAGGATGTGATCTGCCCACCGAAAAAGGTACTGAGCCACATGGCTAACATAGATCAGAAAAATGGATTAATCAAGATGTGAGAGTTAGTCAGTGAGAGGCTAGAGCTAATGTGCCAATCAGCTTATAATTTATGGAGACCTATGTGTGATTTTTTGGGGGGCTAAACAGTTGTGGGGTACCGGGCAGGACAGAAACCCCAACAAACAAGCCAGCCCTCGTGTTACAAGTCTCTGGTGAAAAAAAGATATTCTGCAGGGTATGGAAAGAAAAAGCTTTTCTCCAACTCAGCCACACAACCCTCGACTTACAATCTGTCCTACCTGTAAGATGTGCTGGACCTATGATGGAGCAGAAGTTCTGGGAGTAGGTAAACAATGTAAAACTTGAGACCCAAGTCAGGAGATAGAGCTCATGCCCTACACTTCCAGGATAGCCAGGAACTGGAAACTGGATATCCCAACAACATTAGGGTGGCAACACAAGCGGCACAAATATAAAATCAATTAAATGATTTCCTATTGATATTCTTCTATAGTTAGAGGTTGGTGCCTTGTCCAGTATACATCAGAGAGGGTTCTTTCAGCAGTAGATAGGAGTGTGTACAGAGTCTTGCAGTCAGACATTAGGCATAGAAAAAGTCTAAGTTAGAAGTCTCTATCAGGCTCCTCTCCTAAGAAGTCAAGGACACTATGAAGGAGTGGGAGGAAAGATTGTAGGAGTTAGGGAGGACTGAGGACACCACGAGAACTGAATCAAGTAAACAGTCTTTATTTGGGCTACAGTGACTGAAGCTAAAAGTAGGGGACCTGAATTTGTCTGCACAAGGCCCTGTGGGTATATGTTATGGTTGTCAGCTTGGTGTTTTTGTAGAACTGCTAATGGTGGGAGTGGGTATATCTTTGACTCTTTTCCCTGCTCTTGGAACAACATTCCCCATATTGGGTTACCTTGACTGTAACCATTATCTAAATTATTTTATTGTTAATAAAACCTTGGGAGTCAGATAGTAGAGCATTAACCTGGTGGATATGAAAAGTAACAGAGAAAAGTCAAGCTTACTGTGTTCTGTGCTTTCCAGAGATCCACATGACTTGTGAAATTTCCAAGGCCCTCCTCCTTCTTCCCTGCATCCCTCTGTCCTCATCTGAGTCAGAAAAAAAAATTCCTCTATGGTTAATACTTGCCAGATGATCACGGACTCGGTCCTGTGAATCAAGGTTTAGTTTATCGATGGATTCGGGTGATAGAACAAATAACTGTCCTACAAGATTTGTGTGTTTAGATATTAGGGATTTTGCTTTGTCTTCTTGTATCTTGTTTTGCCCTACTTAACTGAGTCAGTTCTTCTCTAAAGAGGAAAAGGAAGGTGAGTGGATCTTAGGGATAGGGAAAGTGGAGGGTAGCTGGCATAAGTGGAGAGTGGGAAAATTGTGGTTTGGAAGTATTATGTGTGTGTGAAGAATCTATTTTCAATAAAAAACAATTTGATATAAAAATAATAGTTCACCTTTATGATATTTTATAATTATTTGCTAAAGATATTTAACTTATACTCCATTCCTAACCAAATACTTGTCTTTAAATGTTTTGAGAAAGCTACTCGGTTTTATATTTTATCTAAATTTTATAGAAATTTGCTAATAAAATGATGTTGAATTTTACTAGAAAAGAAAAGAAAAAATGATGAATGAGTGAGTTGCTAAACTTGGTACCCCCTCATTGTAAATGGATGTTAACAAAACTGCTTAATGGCCTCCCTAATACATGGAGAAAACATATTTGATATTACATACAAGCCTGAATGAAGGTATAAGCAGTTAATGGAAATCCACTTCAAAGATACTCATTAAATGCTTGAAAACCATGGTAGAGAGGTCAGGATAATTAGATAAGAAGTAGACATCCACTGGGGAGCTAATATCATTATTTTGAGGTTGAAAATATAACCTTTCATGTCAGAGTGTTCTTTTGACTGTGGCACTAACTGCCTCTAGACAGTCTGCATCGCTTTATCTGTATGTGTAATGTTTTACATGTTCGGCTTTGATCCATTCTTTAAAAGAAGCACTGGATGAAGAGCTACAGGCAATTAATAGCCACTGAAAGAAGGGGAATTCATCTTTACCAGAAATGAGTTTCCCTAATTGGTTATCCAATATCAAGTGGTCAGTCCTTAAAACATGCATAGGAGAAACAGTGAAGTGCTTCAGGAGGATGTATTTTATACTTTTACATATGCATATACATTAAAATTAGTACTATTTTTTAATAGTAATTTAAAATACATTTTAAATGCTAAGAATTTTTTTTTTAGAGACAGGGTTTCTTTGTAGCTTTGGAGCCTGTCTTGGAACTAGCTCTTGTAGACCAGGCTGGCCTCAAACTCACAAAGATCCACTGCCTTTACTTCCCAAATACTGGGATTAAAGGCTTGTGCCACCACTGCCTGGCATAAAATGTTAAGAATTTTGAGATAGGGAAAAGATTGGGATGAGCGGAGAGTGGTACAAATGATTTAAAGAGATATCTTTTTTTTTTTTCCTTTAGGGCTGACTTTTTTAATTAACTATTTAATTAATTAACTTTTTCCACCTGACCACAGTTTCCCCTCTATCCTCTCCTCCCAGTCATTTCTTTCCACTTTCCCTCTGCTCCCTCCATCCACACACCCTACATTTATTATGTAAAAGGGCAGGCCTCCCATGGATACCAAGAACACATGCGCACATGCCATACCAAGTTGCAACAAGACTGAGCACCTTCCCTCATAATGAGGCTGGGTAAGGCAACCTGTTATAAGGAATAACATCACAAAAGTCAACAGAAGTGTCAGAGTGAGACACTGCTCCAACTGTTAGTAGTCCCAGAAGACCAAGCTACATAATTGTAACATATATGCAAAGGTCCTAGGTCATTCCACGTAGGGATTGTGGTTGTAGGTTAAGTCTCTGTGAACCCCAATGATTACAAGGTAGTTGTTTCTGTGAGTTTTTCTTGTGGTGTTCTTGACCCTCTGGATCCTAAAATTCTCTCTCCCCTTTTACACAGGATGTCATGAGCTCTGCCTGATGTTTGACTGTGGGTCTCTGTATCTGTTTCCATCAGTTTCTGAATGATGCCTCTCTGATCACAAGTGGGCTATGCACGAATCTGAGTATAGCACAATATCCTTTGTCATCATTATACTGACATTTTTTCCTAGTAGTATTTCACTCTAGTCTAGGTCTGTGGATCATCTAGCCTCTTGACTGTGGCACTCATATTGTATGCCTCAGGCTGGACAGTTATTGGTTGACTAGTACCAAAATATCTATGCCATCTTTACTCCAGCACATCTTGTAAAAGATTGTAAATAAAAGGTTATGTGGCTGGGTTAGTGTCTCACTCAGTACCTCTATTGAAAGTCTTGCCTGGTCATTGGTGACCAGTTCACACTAGGTATTCTACTATTGCTAAGAGTCTTAGCTGGGTTCATACCTTACCCTGAAATGACTCCACGCTTTCCAGTGTCTCACACGGTACTTTCCCCCTGAATCACCTCTTAATCGATCATTCATGTTTCTTTCACTACCTGCCCCATACCACCTAAGAAATATATCTATCTCCTCATCCCAGGGAGATTCAAGCATCTTCACTTGAGCAATCCTTGTTACTAGTACAGTTCTCCTTCAAGTTATAGCTAATATCTACTTATGAGTGAGTATATACCATATTTGTTTTTCTGTATTGGTGTTGCCTCACTCAGGATGATCTTTTCCAGTTCCCCTCATTTGTCAGAAAATCTTGAAGTCATTATTTTTAGCAGCTGAGTGACACTCCATTGTGTAAATGAATCATGGTTTTTATTTTTTTATATTTATTTATTTAATCCCATTCTTTGGTTGAAGAACATTTAGGTTATTTCCAGCTTCTGGCTTTTACAGTACAAGCTACTACAAACCAGCATCCTTTGGATGTATACCTAGGAGTGGTATAGCTTGAGGTAGATTGTTTTCCAGTATTCTGAGGAACCACTATAAATATTTCCATAATAACACTACAAATTTGTACTCTCACCAGCAGTGGAAGATTAGTTCCCTTGTTCCACATCCTCACCAACATGAGCTGTCACTTGCATTTTTTATCTTATCCATTCTGACAGCTGGAAGATAGAATCTCAAAATATTTTGATTTGCATTTCCATGTTGACTAAGGATGCTGAAAGTTTCCTGCTAGGTGGTGGTGGTGTACACCTTTAATCCCAGCACTCTGGAGGCAGAATTCAAGGTCAACCTGGTCTAAAAGAGCTAGTTGCAGGACAAGTTCCAAAGCAGCACGTAGAAAAAGTCTCGAAATACTTTTTCCCAGCCAAAAAAGAAAGAAAGAAAATTTCCTTATTTGTTTCTCAGCCATTTAAGATTCTTCCGTTGAGACTTCTCTGTTTATATCTGTACCTATTTTTAAAATGGATTATTTGTTTTTTTTTTTTTGATGTCTAGTTTCTTGAATTCTTTATATATTTTGGAAAATAACCCTGTGTAAGATGTGGAGTTCATGAGCATATTTTCGTATTCTGTAGGCTTTTGTTTTGTTTGTTCTTTGTTTTTATTTTTATTTATTAAAGATTTCTGCCTCCTCCCCACCACCGCCTCCCATTTCCCTTCCTCTCCTCCGATCAAGTCCCCCTCCCTCGTCAGCCTGAAGAGCAATCAGGGTTCCCTGCCCTGTGGGAAGTCCAAAGACCACCCATCTCTATCCAGGTCTAGTAAGGTGAGCATCCAAACTGCCTAGGCTCCCACAAAGACAGTACGTGCAGTAGGATAAAAAAAACCCATTGCCATTGTTCTTGAGTTCTCAGTAGTCCTCATTGTCTGCTATGTTCAGCGAGTCTGGTTTTATCCCATGCTTTTTCAGACCCAGGCCAGCTGGCCTTGGTGAGTTCCAGATAGAACATCCCCATTGTTTCAGTGTGTGGGTGCACCCCTCACTGTCCTAAGTTCCTTGCTCATGCTCTCTCTCCTTCTGCTCCTGGTTTGGACCTTGAGATTTCAGTCCGGTGCTCCAATGTGGGTCTCTGTCTCTGTCTCCTTTCATCGCCTGATGAAGGTTAATATTCAGGAGGATGCCTATATGTTTTTCTTTGGGTTCACCTTCTTATTTAGCTTCTCCAGGATCACGAATTATAGGCTCAATGTCCTTTATTTATGGCTAGAAACCAAATATGAGTGAGTACATCCCATGTTCCTCTTTTTGGGTCTGGCTTACCTCACTCAGGATAGTGCATCCATTTGCATGCAAAATTCAAGAAGTCATTGTTTTTTTACTGCTGAGTAGTACTCTAATATGTATATATTCCATACTTTCTTCATCCATTCTTCCATTGAAGGGCATCTAGGTTGTTTCCAGGTTCTGGCTATTACAAACAATGCTGCTATGAACATAGTAGAGCATATACTTTTGTTGTATGATAGGGCATCTCTTGGGTATATTCCCAAGAGTGGTATTGCTGGGTCCAGGGGTAGGTTGATCCCGACTTTCCTGAGAAACCACCACACTTCTTTCCAAAGTGGTTGCACAAGTTTGCATTCCCACCAGCAATGGATGAGTGTACTCCTTTCTCCACAACCTCTCCAGCAAAGGCTATCATTGTTGTTTTTTATTTTAGTCCGAACACACTGAACCTGATAGAAGAGAAAGTGGGAAGTACTCTAAAACACATGGGCACAGGAGACCACTTCCTACGTATAACCCCAGCAGCACAGACATTAAGGGCATCATTGAATATATGGGACCTCCTGAGACTGAGAAGCTTCTGTAAAGCAAAAAACACTGTCACTAAGACAAAAAGGCAACCCACTGACTGGGAGAAGATCTTCATCAACCCCGCAACTGACAAAGGTCTGATCTCCAAAATATATAAAGAACTCAAGAAACTAGACCTTAAAAGGCTAATCAACCCAATTATAAAACGGGGCACTGGCACTGGGTTTTGATCCTACTTCATGTTCTGGCTTTGTGGGAGCCTAGCCAGTTTGGATGTTCACCTTCCTAGACCAGGATGGAGGGGTGAGGATTTTGGACTTTCCACAGGGCAGGGAACCCTGACTGCTCTTCAGACTGGAAAGGGAGGGGGAGAGGAGTGGGGGAGGGGAGGGAAAAGGGAGGCTGGGAGGAGACGAAAATTTTTTTTCAATAAAATAAAATAAAAAAAGAAAAAAAAAAGAAAAAAAATAAAACGGGGCACTGAGCTGAACAGAGAATTCTCAACAGAAGAAGTTCAAATGGCCAAAAGACACTTAAGATCATGCTCAACTTCCTTAGCGATCAGGGAAATGCAAATCAAGACAACTTTAAGATACCATCTTACACCTGTCAGAATGGCTAAAATGTTTTGTTTGTTCTATTGATGGTATCCTTTGCCTTACAGAAGCGTTTCTGTTTCATGAGGTCCCATTTGTTAATTGAAGATTTTTGTGCCTGCACTATTGGTGTTCTGCTTAGGAAATTGTCTCCTGTACCAATTCATTCATGACTATCACTCACATTTGATTTTAGCAGGCGCAGTGTATCTAGACTTATGTTGAGGTCTTCCACATGCTGATATCCAATTACAACAGCACCATTTGTTAAAGATGCTTTCTTTTATCCACTGTATTATTTTGACTTTTTAACTGAAAATCAGGTTTCACTATGTATATAAATTTACTTCTGCATCTTCAATTTGATTCCATTGATCCACCTTTGATCCTTTATGACAATTCCTTTCAGTTTCTATTACTATAGCCCTGAAGTACAACTTGAAATGAGGAATGGTGAAACTTTCAGATGTTCTTTTATTGTACAGCATTGCTTTATACATCCTGAAGTTTTTGTTTTTTCATTTGCCCTGTCAGTGTCTCACAGGGCAGCATGTCAATAATTAATAACATTTACTTGCAGGATGTCCTCATACTTCATACACCATGGAATAAAAAAAAGCAATTAAACATACAAAAGCAAAGCTTGGATAGAAACATTAATTTTTTAAATCATTTAAAATTTCAAATATTCAAAAATAATTGTAGTCATTTCAACAGACTAAATTTCTGCATAATGGCTGTTTCAAACTGTCCTAACACAAAACATGTCAGAGCAGAAAATCTCATTTTACAAAACATGGCACAACCTTTTGATACAGTGTATGTCAGTGTGTAACAGGAATCAGCTACACTAAGAAGGTATTCGCTATAAAACTAACATATTGGCATTACTAAATGGTGTCTATAAGTCTAAATTTTTAACAACTAATTCAAGAATTAGGGCCAATGACTGACAAACGGTGCTTAATACACCGTGTTTCTGCACATCTAAAGAATAAAACCACCAGGTTAAGAGGAAGCCAACAGCATGGAATAGAATCTATGCCTCTCACAGATATGATAGAGGATGGATATTCAGAATATAAAAAGAACTAAAAAAATATCAAAAAGTGAATGACCCTTTGGACAAATGGGCATTGTAGCTGTAAAGAGAAAGAGTTCTGAATGCAAGAAACATACATGGCTAAGAAATAACACAAAAGCTGTTATATCTAAAATTCAGAGAATTCAAAATGTAAACCTCCTTGATATTTCATCTTACCTATCATAATGGCTAAGAACAATCAAACCAAGAACGAACTGGTGCGTGTAGAAAATAGAACCCTTTCTCATTGTAGGTAGAATTGCAAACTGGTATAACCACTATGGAAATAAGTGAGGAGAATTCACAAAGTATGTTTTATTCAGAAAAACCTTTACTCTACTTATGTCATGTTTGGTACTGCCTGTATTATTTTAAGTCACTTTCCATGTTTTTGGTTTCATGTTTAGATATTTTATATTTGGATTTAATTTTGTAATAGGTTATAGATGTGGGTCTAATTTCATTCTTTGCATATAGACATTCAGTTTTCATACTGCCATTTGTTGAAGATGTTTTTTCTCTTCCAGTTTATATGTTTGATATCATAATCAAAATAAACGGCTGAAGTTACAGGCATACACTTGAGTCTTCTATTTTGTTCTACTGATAACACTTCTGGTTTTGTGTGAGTACCATGTTGTTTTTATTACATCTCTGTAATATGTGTTCTGGTCTGGTATGGTAAGCCCTACAGTGTTGTTCTTCTTCAGGGAATTGTTGGATCTATATGGACTTCCATGGTTGTATGTGAATTTTATCATAATTTATTCCTATTTCTGTGAAAAATGGAATGAGAAGTTTTACAGGAGTTGAATATGTAAGTATCATTGGATAAACTGCCATAAATAAAATATTAATTCTACCATTCTTTGTTTTTTCAATCATGTTTCTGCCTCTTTATTCAAAAGGCCAGCATTGTTCTTTTTACTGGTCCTTCACCTACTTACAGGGGATTATTTCTGGACATTTATTTTCCTTTAGGCTATTGTGAGGGGGAATCCCATGCAATATATTTTTACTGTTGTAAAGAAAAGCCATTGGGTTCTGTCTGTATTCCCTCATATTCCTGAATATATCATTTCTAGATGGTTAATGATAAAACTTTGGGGATCTTTAATACAGATAATGATAAAACTTTGGGGATCTTTAATACAGAGTGTTATGTCATCTACATGTAGTTTGATGTCTTTCTTTATATGGATCTCTTTAATTTCCTGGTTTTACCTTATTGCTCTAGTGTGTACTTAGAAAACAATATTTAAAATGATTGGAAATGGCAGAAATACCTATCATGTTCCCTAATTCAAGGGAATGGCTTCAATCTTAAATTTTTTTAAGATATTGACTATGGGTTTCTCAAACCCTTATATAGGGGCTGGAGAGATGGCTCAGCGGTTAAGAGCACTGTCTGTTCTTCCAGAGGTCCTGAGTTCAATTCCCAGCAACCACATGGTGGCTCACAACCATCTGTAATGAGAACTGGCGCCTTCCTCTGGAGGATGGGCATACATCAAGGAAGAATGTTGTGTACATAATAAATAAATAAATCTTTACAAAAAAAAAGACATCCTTTTTAAAAACAAAAAAAAACAAAACAAAAAAAAAACCCTTATATATTGGGTTGAAGTATCTTCCCTTTAGCTTTCAATTTATTGTATTTTTATGATGAAGGCAGGTTATAATCTAACAAAAGATGTTGTTACATCTCTTGAGAAAATCAAGTGATTATTTTTCCTATAATGGTTTGTTACATTTATTAACTTTGTTTTAAATCAATCCTATGATTGACTGACAAAGCCAACTGAGTCATATCTATAATGATATATAGTCATATATAGTCATGTATGTCTTATCTATAGATGATTACAATAACGTGTTGTACACTAGCTCAGAATGGAGTATAATAAAAAGCTTTTTAGTTAGGAGTAGACCCACAGATCAACAGTCCTCTGTATGAGCGGGGAGCAGGAACCAAATCCAGCAGCCAAGATAGGCCATTCAAGCTTCATGTCTGCATTTATAATACGAGACCCCATCTAAGTGAGCTGGTATCTTAAAGGTTATTGGGTGAAAAAGTTCACACAACACCTCCCCATTTTGTCTAAATAAGAGATTTCCAAACCCAATGCAAAACTATATACAATAAGAACAAATATCAAATGTCCAGTTTTTACATTAAATGATTCTTTGTATTGTTCCAATACATTCTTTGCTGTTCTAATTTTTCTTATTTCTTTCCATAAAGTGGGTTTGAATTTTGTTTGTTTTTGATTTTCCAAATTTCTGGATTGCATCATTAAATCACTTTTCCATGCTTTTTCTGAAATTTTAATCTAGGTAATTAGAACTATGCATTTCCCCTATAAAACTACTTTTCCTATTTTTTAATTATTTTTCTGTGTTGTTTTAATTTTCACTCTGTTGCAGAAAAATTTTATTTCTTTTTTTGATTTTCTCTCTGACACATTCATCTCTAAGTAATGAGCTGTTATATACTTAGTAGATATTTTTGTATTACCAATTTTAAAACTTATTTAATTGTAGTCACATAGGACACAAAGAGTTATTTCAATCTTTTTGAATTGTAAAGATTTGTTTTTTTATCCTAGGATGTGGTCTATTTTTTAAAAGGTTCTATATACTGCTTTGTAGAGTGTTTATTCTTTGTTGCTTGGTAGGAATATTTTATAGAGATACATTAAATTCAATTGATGGACGATATGAATTAATTTGAATGCTTCTCTGTTAATATTTTGCGCACATCACCTGCTTGTTATATGAAATGATCTATTAACATGACTTAATGTTGATGGTCTGAAGTTAATCTGTGTTTTTAGTCCAGCAGTCTTTTTTAAATAAAAAATGTATATCATCGAGTGTGATGTGCTTGTGTATATGGTAATATTTTCATTGATTTTATATTTATTAGGATGAACTGTCCCTCTTTATCTCTTTTGATCAGCTTTAGTTTGAAATCTATTGTGTCAGACACCATGATAGCTATGTCTCTTTGTATCCTAGACCCATTTACTGATATACTTTCATTCATCCTTTTTTGCTAAGGCTACTTCTACTTATAAAGTTAAGATGCCTTTTTTGTACACATCAAGTGGCTGTACTTTGTCTTTTAACCCAATTTGACAACCGGTGTCTATTGATATTTAAAGATATTATTGGAATGCATAAATTGATAATTTCAAGTCATGATGGATGTATTCTCAATGGTACTTTTTGTTTCAATAGTTATGGTTTAGTGTTTCCTTCCGCTGACTCTCAGCTACGCCAGTTCCCACTTTAGACTAAATAATGCTTTATATTTTCCTTATGTTTGGTTTGTTGAATATGTTTTTGTTTGTTTGTTGTTTTGTTTATTTTATTATTTTGTTTTTTAGGCTATGTGTACTGTGGTATTTCTTTCTCCTTCTATTTTTTGTGAACAGGGTTTTCTTTGTGGTTTGTGTGTGTATTAGTGTAGGCTGTACATCAGTCTTTTATGATTTGGAATACATTGTTCCAAACTCTTAACTCTAAAACTTTCCATTGAGAAATCCACTCTAATTCTGATGGATTTCTTTTTTATGTGACTTACATTTTTCCCTCCTGGAGCTTTCAATACACTTTTCTATTTGTATTCTTCATGGTTTATCCATGATATGCCATGGGGATATTGATCTTGTGTATGTTATGTTTTTCATGGTTCTTAACTTTGATAGGTATGTCTTGCTTTTATTTTTGGAACTATTTTTCTATGATCTTGTTAAGTATATGATCTATGCTAATGATTTGAAATTTTTCTCTCACATCTATAATTCAAAATTTGGTGTTTATTCCCTACATATTCTGTGCATTTCTTTCTCATCTTAATTATCTTTTATATTCCTTTTTACTATAAATCCTATAATTTTTGATTTGCTATGTTCATGCTATTTGTAATATTATTATTTTTTAGTTTTTTAGTTATTTTTTTTAAAGTTTCATCTTCTTTTAAGCTCACCAGAGCTTTCCTGATATCGTTGATGGATATTAAAACCAGGACAGGTTGGAGGTGTCTCAGTAAAATTATTCCAAGTCATCATACTTTTTATATGCTTATCACAACAGAATGCAATGACATGATACAAAAGTAGTTGTAACATAGAGAGGATACACAAGATTATTATCTAATATTAATTGTTCTGCCAAGTTCTGTATGCTTCACTGACTTGTAAGGAACCCATAGAAACACAGGTGGCTTTAATGCATGAGGAAGTATCTCTGTCTATCAGGAACTGAGAGGCACTCAGTGCCTAAATGTCATACACTCAAAACTCAGAAACCCATTATGATGCCTCTCTAGGTAGTTATCCAGGCCAGTTCCATAATTCCCTATGAATTTCTTCAATATGTTTATCTCCTTAATGAATTTAGTTCTTTAGTCCTGGATTCTCTTCATCATTTTCTTCATCCTCATGTTTGTATTTTATGTGCATCCCTTAGGCATTTATTCTTCTTCTAATTTTAATGAACTCTTTTTTATTTCTTCTTTAAACTTGATTTGATTAATTTTATGATTATTCTTTTTAAATCTGTGGACTTCCATTCAACTGGATATTTCTCATTGGCAAATATCTAGAGAAATTTTAGGTTTTTGAAGAGAAAATATCTTCTTGATCTACCACATTGTTGAGATTTTTGATTTGAGATCTTAGCATGTGATTGCTTTCATTATTTCTAAATCTAGTTCAGACAGACAGAACAGGTTGTATCAGAAGATAGAATGTGGGTGTTGTTTTATCCTAGATGTAGGCAATGGTTTGGGTACAATGAAAGGGGAATTGGCTGATGTTTCAGTATGTATCACCTCTTGCAAGCTTAGAAAGTGGTGGCAAATCTGGATTTGTGAAAGTTTGGATGTGGCCTGGGAAAGGCCCATGTTTGCAATCATAAGAAGGTAAGATTATCTCAGAAACACATGAGTAAGTTCAAGTTCAGGTACTGGAAGGACAAAAGACCAGAGACAGTTAACATGTGGTCTGAATTAGATCTGGCAGGTTGGGAGGCACATATAGATGGGCAGGTGAGGGAGACTAACCAGACAATACTCTGAAGGAACTGTGAAATCTGGCTGAGAGTAAGGTTGATGAAGAAGAAAAGGAACCATGGATGGTGTCCAAGAAGGAAGATACTCACAAAAGAATAGATATTCTTTGATGTGCAGTCATGAGTGATCAGAATAGGACAATCACTCTGTGTGAATACTTGATTAGATAGACTTTGCTAACTTTGTAGAAGGCATGGGTGGGGAGATCAGGAACATTTCCTGGGCTGTACCCTGTACAGAGAAGTCCATACTACTGATTTTTGAGAAGATGAGAGAAAAATATTTATCCAAAAGTGAATAATGGAAAATATGTGACTATCCAAAATAAAATGAAGCTGTTCTGGATAGAGAACCCAAATGAATTGCTGAAATTGTAAAATCCTTTGATTAAAAAATCCAGAGGGGAGATATTTTCATGATAATGGATTTGGAAATGAGATCTTAACAACACAAGAAATTGAAGGAAGTAGAATGAACCCTATCAAAGTTAATGATTTGTGAATCAGTTCTTTGCTTTAATGGTATCATATCAGTTCTAATATAGTATGTTGGATAGTTTCTTGTCACCTTGAGAAAAATTAAGGTCATTTGGGAAGAGACAACCATAGTTGAGAAAATCCCTCTCAGATTGTACTATATGCAGCTCTGTAGGAGAGTTATTTAATTAATGATTGATATATGAAGCCCCATTCCATTATATGAGGTGCATTCCACATGTCAGTGGTCCAGGCCATATAAATAAACAAGCTGAGCAAATCAGTAAGCAATGTTTCTCTATGACTTTCACTTTAGTTTCTATGATCAACTTTCAGTTCCTACACTGATGTGTCATCATAAAAGACCATAAACTAAAAAGTAAAAGAGATTCCTTCTTCCCCACATTGCTTTTGGTGTTATTAAAGCAACAGAAATAAAACTAGAAATCTAGAATGAGTCTTAAAATTGGAACATATTTTGCAAGAGAGACCTTAATGGACCACATTTGCTCCTTTTGAATATTTAAAACATTTACAAATGCATACAAATAATGGATATATATGCATATATATACATATATATATATAAATGTGTAACAAATGGCTGTACACATGTATATAAGAGCAATTAGTCTAAAAATAGACCATGAATTTTTAGGAGAATATGAAACTGTATATATGCAAGTTTTGAAGGAGCAAAAGAAAGAAATGGCATAATTAACTTATATTCTTAAAAGTTCAAAAGTATAAAAAAGAAAAACAATATTTACAAATACAAATTCGGATGGCACACATATTTAGTTTGTTAAAAGAAGACCACAGCCTACTGCAGGTGTTACTATTTTCCTGGAGGTTGATGCTGTGCTATATAAGATGGTTAGCAAAGCAGAAGCCTTGGAGCAAGAATCAACAAAAATGTTGGGTTTTCCCAATTTTAGTTAGAACTATTATTATTGTGATAAAATGCCATAATGAAAAGCAACTTGGGGTTTATTTGGCTTACACTTTCATATCACAGTTCATCATTAAAGAAATCAAGACAGGAACTAAATCAGGGGAGGAACCTGGGGACAAGAGTTGATGCAAAAGAAATAGAGGGTTACTGCTTACTGGCTTGTTCATCATGGTTTACTCAGAATATTTTTTATAGAACTCAGAACCATAGTTTAGCTATGACAACACCCACACTGAGTTGGGCCTTCCAATAGCAGTCAATAATAATAATAATAATAATAATAATAATAATAATAATAATAATAAAAATTTCCCTACAGGCTTACCTACAGCCTAATAGTATGGAGGCATTTACTCAACTGACGTTCCTTCTGACCTGAAGACTCTGGTTTGTACCAAGTTGACATAAAACTATTCAGCAAAGTGCCATAACATTTATGAAACTGAAGATATGGTCAATGAATACAGCTTTTTATTACTGCTGTGTTTCAAATTTGAAAAAACTTTTTAGTACAGAAAGTAAAACAGTAAGTTAACGCTACTTTCTTTCTAGAAAATCTTTGAATCTCTGTATTCATATTATCTTTTTATATGAACAAAAAGAGATTCGTTTTCTATTTTTCTCTGATAATATCAATTAAATTAAAAAGTTAAAATAATAAAAAGCAGTATAAGAAATATATGGTGAAAGAAATGATTTGAAAAAGGCAAACTGATGCCTCTTCAAACCAATCATAATAATATTGATATTTTACAACACATTGAATACCTGCTCTATTATGTTTTTCTAAATTTATTATATATATATAATGTATATATAATATTTGTAATATATAAAGCATTATAAAGTACTAATGGAAAATTTGAGTTTCTACATCTTTGCTCTTTTATAAGCAGAGACTGTTCATTAGTTTCCAGGCTGCCCACACCAAAATCATCAACCAGAAACTATATTAATTACAACACTGTTTGGCCTATAGCTTAGGTGTATTCCTAGATAGCTCTTACATCTTCAATTAACCCATTCCTATAAATTTTGTATTATCACAGGGCTGAGTCCTACCTTAAGGTTCTGGTGTCATTTTCCTTTAACAGCTACATGACATTTCTTTGGTTCTGCCTACTCTCTATATATCTCCATTTGGATTTCCCACTTGACTTTATTCCATCCTGCAACAGGCCAAAGCAGCTTCTTTATTAACCACTGGTCATAAACCATATTCATAGCATACAGAGGGGAATCTAATATATTGATATATCTTTCTATATTGATACACTTAAAGAATTGTTCTCTTGTTAGCTGGCCAAAATATAAATATCTTATTTTCTAATTGGATTTTTCTCTCTTTTCAATAGTGTTATTAAAAAAAAATGCCCCTCACTGGAAAATTGGATAAAGAAAGTATGGCACATCTACACATTAGAGTACTACTCAGTGGAAAAACAAAAACCAAAAAATAATGACATCTTGAATTTTGCATGCAAATGGATGGAAATAGAAAACACTATCCTGAGTGAGATAACTCAGACCCAAAAAGATGAATATGGTATGTATTCACTCATTAGTGGAATCTAGCCATAAACAAAGGACATTGAGCCTATAGTTTGTGATTCTACAGAAACTAAATAATAAGGTGGACCCCCCCCCCGCCCAATATATAGATCCTCCTGGAAATTGAAAGCAGACAAGATTGCCAGTCAAAAGTTGGGAGCATGGTAGTGGGGGTGGAGTGAGGGGAAGGGGAGAGCGGGAGAGAGAAGGGAGAAGGGGAGGATTAAGGAGAGCTTGAAGGAATGGGATGGTTGAGATGGAGGAAGGGCATATATGGGAGCAGGGAAGAAGAAATCTTAATTAAGGTTAAGTTATCTTAATTAGGGTTGGCATGAGGCTTGGCTCTAGAGGGGTCCATGGGTCCATGGGGATGTCCCCAGCTAGATCCTTGGACAGGAGAGAGGTTGCCTGAACTGGCCTTGTCCCATAGTCAGACCGATAACATCTTGAATATCACCATAGAATCTTCATCTAGCGATGGATGGAGATAGAGACAGAGACCTACATTGGAGCACTGTACTGAGCTCCCAAGGTCCAACTGAAGAGCAGAAGGAAGGAGAATATGATCAAAGATCAGGACCAAGTGGGCTTGCTCCACCCACTGAGACAGTGTGCCTGATCTAATGGGAGCTCACCAAAGCCAGCTGGACTGGGACTGGACGAGCATGTGATCAAACTGGACCCTCTGAATGTGGCTGACAATGGGGACAGACTGAGAAACGAATGATAATGGCACTGGTATTTGTCTCTACTGAATGTACTGGCTTTTGAGGATCCTAGTCTATTTGGATGCACACCTTACTAAGCCTGGATATAGCGGGGAGAACTTTGGACTTCCCATAGGGCAGAGTACCCTGTCCTACCATAGGACTGGAGGGGGAGGGGGAGTGACGGAGCAGGAAAGAAATGGGAGGAGGGGAGGAAGTGGAAATTTTGAATGGTATTATTTATAAAGCAATAAAAAAGAAAGGAGGAAGCTAGCTGAGAGCAAGTAAGTAAGCAGATGCTTATTTTCTCTCTGCTCTTGACTATGGATGTATTGTAACTTGAGTGCCTACCTTGAAATCCCAAAATAATGAACTGAAATTCTAAGCCAAGTAAATCTTTTATTCTTCAAAAATAAAATACAATGAAATAAAATAAAAAATAACAACAACAACAACAACAAAATTAACATATTTGGGGAAAAAAGCCCAGATTGCTTCAGCTATTATTCTTCAAATACTTACATGTCACAAATAATTTTTTAATTTACTGAAATTTTCTTGTGATAATAAGAAAACTGTAGAAAGAACTTTGCTTTTCTTATCAAGAAAATATTGTATATCTTGTCAACTTTATTTTACTTCACAAGACAGAACTTCAGAAATCATAAAAAATAAAATACTTAGAAATGTACTGAATATTTTAGATTGGAAAATATGTAATTAATGAACACAAAAACCTTGTGTTATTTTTCAGACATTTAAAAATGCTATCTGGAATTCAAATAATTATAGAATTTGAATATAAAAGTAGAAACATTTGCTTTTAGAGGCTGTTTGTTCATTTTCCTGGCCTCTCAGATCCAAATAGTCACACAGAAACTGTCTTATTACAACACTGCTTGGCCTATTAGCTCATGCTTCTTATTTGCTAGCTCTTATATCTTAAATTAATAAATTTCTATTAATATGCAATGTGGTTTTTGCTTAATGATAAGGTTCTGTCTGGTGTCCAACATCTGTCTCCTGCACTGTCTACATAGCTTATCCTTGAATCTGCCTAATTTCTCCTCCTCTATCTGCTTGGAATATGCCTTGCCATATTCTGTGTTGCAATAAGCCAAAAACAGCTTCTTTTTTAACCAATGATATTCACAACATACAAAGGGGAATCCAAAGGAGGGAAACAACCAGATAGCTTGATGTCAAGTAATCACAACTTAAATCAGCACAGCATGGTAGCCAAAAGGGTACATAGGCAAATACCAATAGTTTTATAATTGGATTTAAATCCAAATCAATAAAAAGGAAATCAGTCTTAATAGTGAAAATGTAGGCAGCTCTCCAGGACTAGTAACGAAGAACCTACAACTTCCAGCTTATTACAGCAGCATAATCCTTAACTACACTCTAAATATTTGTCCTTTCATCCACAGATGATGGTAGTCATGATTTCTCACCAAGAAAACGTCTCTTTAAAACTTCTCTTGAAGGAGATGATAGCTGACATCCACAAACAATCAAAATTCAGAAATGTAAATATCAATACCAAAAAATATATAACTACAATAATATTCCTGCACCTCAAGCTCAGGGAACATTGTGGACGATGGTGTGTGAAGATTGGAAGATCAAGGTTCACTGGTTAAGAGTACTGGGTTCTCTTCCAGAAGACACAGTTTCAATTTCCAGCTCCTACAGAACAGCTCACAACTGTCTGCAACTCCAATTGCAGATGATCTGACACACTCACATAGACATACATAAAAGCAAAACACCAATGCATATGAAAATTTGAAGTTAAAAGAAAGAAAAAAAACCTTAAAAATACATTAAAACAAAAGAATGGAAGAGCCATATGATCATAAAGTTTGCTGTGAGATGGTGTCTCCTCATAATATTGGAAGTTCTACCCAAAATGTGACAGCAACAAAGAGCAGAACCATGTCAAAAACAATATATGTTAGAGAAAAGTCCATGAGGCCGCAACAGCCCATAAAGATGTACAAACAATTAAATATTCTTCTGCAGGAAAGAACACACCAAATAGTTTTCCATTACCTAATGGTCAACCCTGAAATCATAATGTATTTAGAGTTATACAGATTAAAAATGTTTTAGTTAGGAACACAAGCACACACCCCCACATACTGATACATATATGCAAATAGATATATTCATGTAACAACAAGTCATGAAAAATTTGGCCATTAATTTGAAGTAGGGCAAGGGGATTGGGATTATATGTGAATGTTTGGAGCAAGGAAAGTAAGGGATAGATTAATTAATTATATTACAGTGTCAAAAATATATAATTTATGTTTTGTACCTGTATACTTAGGTTTGAGCTTAATTTAATGTTTCTAAAATAATAAACACTAGCAGTACCAATTTACAATTTTATAATCAATTATCTATTTCTTCAAAAATTTTCAAATATTGTACTTTAGTTTTCATTTTCAATATTATTGCATTTAATGCATATAAAAATCTGAATAGTTTTTACAAATATCTTCTCTGTTCTAAAAAGATAGATAACTTTAATTTTCTATATCTATTTTTTATAGTTTATTTCATATTACTTGACATTTGTCTATTGTGTGACATATTTTATTTCTATATTTTATCCCTATTAACTATCTGTATTTTCTCAACTTTGAAAAACGTTGTTGTTGTTTTTTTTTTTTTTTTCGAGACAGGGTTTCTCTGGTTTTGGACCTGTCCTGCTCTTGTAGACCAGGCTGGTCTCGAACTCACAGAGATCTGCCTGCCTCTGCCTCCCAAGTGCTAGGATTAAAGGCGTGCGCCACCACCGCCCGGCGAAAAACGTTGTTGTTTTTAATACGAACAAAATGTCTTCTATTTTAAATGTAATCTAGATCTCAAACTGTAACTCATCTTCACTCCCTGATGAAAAAAATAAATGAAAGATGGCATTGTTTGCTCACTTATATCAAATTGCAACAAGTAGAAACTGTATGACAAGAATTTATTCTTTCTTTATGCTCCAAATTTAAGAGCCACATCATACCTTATTCTGTCAGTAGTAGGGAGAAGCTACATAAGAAGTTGTGGGATGACAATAGCTCAGAAGTAACCAAGAATATATTCTCTGTCATGTAGAAGTAATTGCTTCTACATGAGCTATGCTATCATTCTAAGAATGTGTTAGATCACACCTCTGTGCAATCCTAAGGTTTTCTACTAAATATTTCCATGTCCATGTTAATATTATCCAAATATTTGCTTTGATGATATGTCTAGTCTATGCTGATTCTCCTTTGAGCACTTGGGATTCACTTATGCATGGTGTGTATTGTGTTTAATAGATAATGACATTACAATACACTGGTATAATATATAGTGACCCTTACTAAATGTAAAAAAATGAAAAGTATCACAGGATGTATTGCATTATTTATGTATTTTATTGTAAAACAGAAGAAAGGAACTAATTCAAATGTGAAATGGACAGACCTACCTATTATACTCCTCTGACATATTCTGCAATTTTAGGGGTTATTGCACAGGGTCCTTTAAGAATATAGACTGAACCAAAGTCCCACAAGAAAGGAAATAAAACGCTGTGATTGCGGTAGTGAACATTCGGCTTCGGGCATGAAATGTTCCCCAAATGCTCCACAAAGACCATTCACCTTAGATGCTAAGTCAGCTATTCCAGAAACTGCATCATCACGGTCTCTGTCCCAGTCATCATACCAAAATCAGTTGAAAATTGAAGTGCAACTCAAGAAGCAGTAACCCCAAATGTTGGCAGCCTGCCTCTGATGATTTCAGGCAAAGATAAGATTTTCTGAAACAGGTCTTGTGCTATCAAGCCCAGTGGAGCACTCCAGGCTTTGAAAAATGTTGTGAGAAATGGGTGAAGTAATGTGAGTTTGAAGTAAAGGAAGTGAAAGGTTGAAGGGGATTTGACCTCCAACTGATTCCTTAACAGTCTCATAGTGCTTTGTCTTTTCGCAATTCACAGAGGTATATAAGAACTCATTTCAAAGTTTTCCAATTGATTGCTTTAGAATCTTTTTTATAAAGCAGGAAAGAAACACTCTGCCCTTCTCTCTTTGTTAGAGACCAAGTGTATGCACGACTTTCTGATAAAAGCGCTGCCTAAACAGTATGTCACAGCTGGTATCACAGGGGCATGTAGCATGTATAAAAACTAGATATAGGCCAGATGGAAGGCTCAGAGGGTCAAGACACTTGTCATATAAACCTGGCGTGAGTTAAACATTTTTTTTTAATTTTTTTATTGAGAAAAAGAAAAAAAAAGTTTCCTCTACCTCCCAGCCTCCCATTTCCCTCCCCCTTCTCCCACCCTTCTCCCCCTCCCCCCACTCCTCTCCCCCTCCCTCTCCAGCCCAAAGAGCAGTCAGAGTTCCCTGCCCTGTGGAAGGTCCAAGGTCCTCCCACCTCCGTCCATGTCTAGGAAGGTGAACATCCAAACTGGCTAGGCTCCCACAAAGCCAGAACTTGAAGTAGGATCAAAACCCAGGGCCATTGTCCTTGGCTTCTCATCAGCCCTCATTGTTCGCCATGTTCAGAGAGCCCGGTTTTATCCCATGCTTTTTCAGTCACAGTCCAGCTTAAACTTTTGAACTC
This sequence comes from Neodon shergylaensis, assembly GCA_025134845.1. NCBI lineage: Eukaryota > Metazoa > Chordata > Mammalia > Rodentia > Cricetidae > Neodon > Neodon shergylaensis. The sequence goes on from JABTXL010021554.1 coordinate 5,184,178, forward strand.
TACATAAAGTGGAAGAAGGAAAGAAATAGCTCTACAAACTCATCTTCAGACATACACATATATATTGTGGCAAGCATGTTCATTCAGGCATCATACACTCACAAGTACACTAATAATTAAAAACAAAGATATAAATGTGTGTGTATGTATATATATATATATATATATATTTGTATCAAGAACCACAAAGACACACACACACACACACACACACATATTTATATATATATATATATATATATATATATATATATATATATATATATATAAAACTGATGGGTGCTGGGGAAAACAGACTCACAGGATCTAGGGAGCTGGGAATAGGGCACAAGCTTCTTCAAGCCACTTGACTCCTGTCTTCATAACCCAAGGGAGCTCTCAGGACTTATCTCTCTCCTTTTAAGAATTATGTCCACAGGGAAAAAAACACACACACACACACCTCAGAGCTGGTAACCCAAAGCTATTCGTGGAATTAATTTCTACAACATATATTCAATTTTGTTTACAACTTTAAAATGGAATTTAAAGTGTTGCAAACTCACTATTATGTGTATTCTTTCACTACTTGATCTACAAACAGATTACTGAATCTCAGCAAACTTCTGCTCTTTCTAGGTTTATATTTTCTACACTGTTTGTCTACCCCAGGGACTGTCCTCTGAACATCATTTGTATGTGGCATAATGATACATCCATCTATTTAATTTCATCAAAACATTTTCATACATTCTGGCAGAAAATGAAACACAATTTAATACTGAGAACTCATTGTCTGGTTATTTAATAATTTCCATATTTTAAACATTGGTTTAATGGTTCTCTATCTTTTGCAAGTGATCATTTGTGATTTTAGTTATAAAAAATAAAAACTAAGATTTTAACATAAAATATTTTCCCAGTATAGGCTAACATGTCTTAATATTTGATATCATTTACATTTTACTAAACATAAATAACTGTAGCACAAATAATTGCACAGAAGTTGGATTTCCTAAACTGAATCACTCAAATTAATTAGTGGGAAAACATTAAAATACTACTATGTAAAGATTATGGTAATTAATATGAAAATAAATTACATTTCCCTTAGAACTAAATAAATATTGTTGCTCATTAAGAAAATATGTTGTGTGGTGTAAGTAGCTTCATTCAAAATAAACTTTGTATGGTATGAGTAGTTAATAATCTTTTGTACAAAATGCATATATATATGCATAAAATCCATATTTCATAGCATTGAAATCTAAGAACATAATTTCAATATATGAAACAAATTACTCAACTTGCATGCCCTTTTCATCTTACAAAAATATGAATAATATTCTGTTACATCATGTTTTTATAATATCAAATTTTACACACTACCATATATCAGTTTTTACAGTAATCCTCCAATTATTTTTTATATTTTATTATGTTTTCATTAAATGATATGAAAATTAAATGCTATAACACAGAGTATAAAAATATTTATTCATTAATAGAGCCAAATCTAGTAATCTTAAATTTGAAAATATGGCCATATAATTCTACAGAAGAGCTGTAGTATTATATTAACCACACATAATCTCTATTCTTGGTTACTATCAAATTCCATATTGATTTTCAAGTATCTGATGATTAAGGTTGCAGTGCAGAGAATACTATTCTTAAAGTGAAATATGCACATAATTACAAAAAGACATAATTTTCATGAATTATATTTCTCCTTGACACCAGTTTTTAAAATCATTGGCATTTATGTTTGGCAACTTAAAATGTTATCCAATGGCACTAAAATTTAATAAATATTTTTCTCTCAATCAGTATTTAGAAAAATGAGATTTTGTGAGATATTAGAAGTTTGTCTCTTTCCAATATCTCACATAAACCTTTATACTCTCATACATGCTCCATGTGTATTCTAAGATATGGGGTGTTTGACCTCAGACAATACTTTGTGCCCCTTTAATTTATTTAATTCTTTGTTTTGACAAAGTACTTGACAAATTAACTTAAGAAAGAAAGATTGTATTATGAGGAAATGGTCCATTGTGGAGGGAAATTGATAATATTGAGAATAGTTCTGTTTGGGAATTGTAGGAGAGTGATGCAGCCAGCCCCTAATACAGGAAATAATGGAAAAGAGAAAAACACCCAACTGACTTCTTTCTTTATCATTTCCATAACCCAGATACCCAAAGCCCAAACTGTAGATCCTCCCACACTGAGGGAGGATCTTTCTCCTCACACAATTCTTTCAGGAAATATTCGCAAAGCCATACCCAGAGACACGTCTTTGGGTAATTCCAAATCTAGTCACATTGTCTGTAGAAATAAATCATCTCCCCTGTGTTTATTATAAGCAAAATATCTTGTGAGTTTAATCTATGATACACAGGTAAATATTTTAAATATTTAAACATAATTTTATATTGTGTTTAAAGTTAATTGATTCAATGATATAATTAACATGGTATTACATACTGGTATGGGTTCTAATTATCTGATTGAAAAATACCCACAATAGTTTTATGTGCTTGAAGACTTGATTCCTGCTGGTGGTATAGTTTCAGGAAAATATGAAATCTTTAGGTGATAAAATGTAGATGCAAGAAACTGAGAAAAAATTGGAAGCTTTCAGGGAATGCATTTTCTGCTTCTAATCAGTCAAGATTGGAGAGCAGCATCATTTTCCTTCTGCCAATAAGGAAGCACAAATGTCATTCCTTCTCCCACATAATGGACCATTGCTCTCCACAAACTCTGAACCAAATAAATCCTCTGTCATTTAGATTGATTAGAGATAATCAATAATATTCTTATTATAAACAGTTGCAAAATTTTCATACTTATTATCTTTTTCGTTTTATAATTTTCTCATTAATTAATTGAATTTTCTCATCCAGCTCTCACTTTTCTCTCCCTCCTTCCTCTTCTCTCAACTCCCCCCTAACCTTAGCTCTTTGCAACGCATATCCACTCCTCCTCCTTTCCCTTTATAAAAGGGCAGGCCTTTTATGTATATCACCTAGCCCTACGATATCAAATTGCAGTAAGACTAGGCAACATCTTGCTCTTGAGGCTGGACAAGGCAACCTGGTTGGAGGAACAGTCTTCAAAGCAGTTAAAAGAATAAGAAACAGCCCCTGCTCTTACTGTTAGGAGTCCTAAAAAAACACCAAGCTACACAACTGTATCATATATACAGATGGCCTAGATCAGTCACATGCAAACACTTTAGATGGTGATTCATTCTCTATGAGCCTCTGTGAGGTCAGGTTAGTTGATTCTTGCTGACAAATGAATAGAACTAGTGAGATAACCCAGATCCAAAAAGACCAACTTGGTATGAACTCACTTATAGGTACATAGTAGCCATAAAGTAATTGATAACCATGCTACAAACCACAGCCCCCCCCCCCAAAAAAAGATAGGTAAGTAATATCACTGTGAAGGGGATATGAAATAGTCTTCACAAATAGGCAGGGAAGGGATCTAGATGAGGGGTGAGCATGGGAACAGAAGGGCTCAGGTGGGGGAAGATTGAGAGAGGGCGAGTACATGGAAAGACAACTGGAATCAGGGAGATCTCTGGGATGAGCTAGAAACCTAGTGCAATGGAAACTCCCAAGAATCTATGAGGGTGACCCTAGCTAAGATTCCTAGAAATGAAAGATATGGACCCGGAACAAACCATCTCCTATAAACTGGCAAGACTTCCAATGGCAGGACTGAGACCTCAACCCAGCCACATAACCTTTGACCTCCAATTTGTGCCACTTCCAATATATATATATATATAATGTAAGCATGACTGGAAGTGGGCTGTGAAGAGGAAGTTTAAGAACCAAGTAGTTGCTTAGTCCACAAAACTGGATATCTCTGCTGATCTTCAGTATATGCTAGAATCCTGAAGAATTAGACTCAAATTCCAGTGAAGAAATGTATAGTTTGCTATCTAGGTGATGGCAAGCAGGCAAACAGCAAAATCGTCCAGTGAAAGATGTGGCCCTGATTAAAGATGTGTCTCTCCACCTCAAAAATCTATATTAAAGGATTGTGTCTCCTACTTCAAGATCTGGATTGAATGTGTGCTTCATTCATATTAGATTCATATTAGAGTGGATCTAACTACTTCAAATTAATCAGAAATTCCTTGCAGGTGTGCCCTCAAGTTTTTCGGACTTTAGCTAATTCCAGATATAGTCAAACTGACAGCCAAGAACGGCCATCACACTTGATAATTCTTTTTTTTTTTTTTTCGAGACAGGGTTTCTCTGTGGTTTTGGAGCCTGTCCTGGAACTAGCTCTGTAGACCACGCTGGTCTCGAACTCACAAAGATCCGCCTGCCTCTGCCTCCCGAGTGCTGGGATTAAAGGCGTGCGCCACCACTGCCCGGCCCCACACTTGATAATTCTTTGACAAATCTAATGTATTTGTCTTTCTATAAGTTCACTTACATTTCTCTAAGTCTTACTTCTCTTTTTCAAATTGTAAACTGCACATAACTTTCCTGCTGCATCTGGGAGGTAACATTTTCTTGCTAATTCTATGCATTAAGTCTCTATTGTTCATGGGTTTTACTGTGAAAAATTCTTTATTAATTTTGTTTTTATGAGAAAAGTTTACTGGAGATCCTAGTGCTCCTTTATTGGAAACAGTTTTTTGAATTTTAAGTAGGTAATTATATAAAACTCTTTTTCTCCTCCAGCTCACATTTGATAAAGAAAAAAGAAGAAAAAAGTGATCCAAAGACAGGGGAAGGGAGTGAAGTGGTTCAAGCGATATGAGAAAAAGAAGGAAAAGAACAAATAGAAATGATAAACCTGGACTCAAATGGAAAGCACAAAGATAGAATGCTTAATATTTATGAGTTTGAATAATACTTTAATTTTTAAATAAAAAATACTACATTTAAAATAATCTGTACTGAGATTTGCCTAATAGGCCAAAAGGTAATGTTTTGGGGACTAAGAGAGTGGATCAATGGCTTAGGACTTTGCCATGAAGGATACTTTGGGTTGTATTTATTTACTCCTTTATATTTTATTTCTGTTAACAAAAGAAAGGCTTTCAAAGAGACTATTTGAAAGTTTCAGTAATATATTTTTATTAATATGAGAACATAAAATATCCATATTGGTTTCATTTAACTACTTTATTTTAACCATGTGCCAAGGAGAAACAGACTAATAGATACAGGACAAAACTCTATCTTTTTAAATACATTTCAGAAATATTGCTCATAAATACTTGTCACAGTTTTATTCAGAATGTTAAACGAAGTGCAAATTGATCATGTTGTAACAATGAACTACAATATATCAACACGTCTACAAGATATTAAAGCAGACAAGCTGTTGATTAAAACAGTAAAAGCAAACCTATATTTGAATTATGTAGTAAATGAAATATTGATAACAATTAGTTCTTCTGGTTCTCTAAAATGTGCTAACAATCTCTCTCTCTCTCTCTCTCTCTCACACACACACACACACACACACATTCACACACGTATGTATACACACATGTTTTTCCTTTCTGTGTCCATTGATTGTTTGTATTAAAGGTAATTAAAATACATTTCTATGCACTCTTAGTTCATGTAAATACTATCACAAGAGGACTTGATTTTTAATCTTTTCAGTTCAGTGAGTTTTCCATCACTTTTTTATGTTACACAAGAACAAGGAAAAAAATCAACTGGCATTTTCTCTCATGCGAATATATTTTATCCAATTGTCATTGAAATTCCAATGGATTACTTCCCTGTGTGTGAATACATCCACCATCATATATGCACCCATGAAAATTCATTTCCAAAAAATCCCAATCCTAATTACATCATTAGGAAACATTTCTGATTGCGGGGCTTTCTAATTAGCTGTAGTAAAGCTTCTCATTCTTAAGCATGGTCATTTGAAATCACCCTGTAGCACAGGTTTCACATATAAACAATGCCAGCCAAGGTTACTGAAGCATAGCACAACTCAAAAAGAATAGAAAAATGTGCCTATGTAGGTCAATACAAATCTCAGTGCTTCCAGGGGAGAGAATGCATTGTATATAGATTGTGATGCCAGGAAAGACTTTAGGTATCAGTAGTTGTCACTTTTTTAAAAATGAGGAAGCTCAAATTCAGGAACATGGAGATGTTCTGGACCAGACAGCTAATTAGTGGCAACAGCAAGGTCAAAACCCTGGTTTCGCAATTCGCAGCCTGATGCTCTCCTGCTTCATCAGCTTCTTATTGTTTGGACTACAGATCAGAATCAAAGTCTCCCCTTGGGAAGTGGCACCTGGTTTGCAATTAACTGGGAGTGTTGCTTTTCATTCCCTTCTATTTTTCATGTGTAAACACAAAATGAGCAAAACAAAGTTTTAGATATATTAGAAACTGCCTGTTCTAATACAAATGTTCTGAAGATCCATACAAAACCCAGTTTTGAGTTTCTTAATGATACCAGCCCACCTAGAAATCTAGTATAACAAAGGTGGACTCAGTAGGCTGCATGCCATTTCCACTTATTGTATCTTACCCTTGCTAATTTTCACAGACACGATGAATGCTATTTTCCTCTTGCTGACTTCAATGGATCTCTGCTGTGTCACTGGCTATCTTTAAGCTTCTGTTCTTCTGATCATCCTCGTGTCTGGAAGAGAATGATAGGCTTGGAAATGTTCCAAAAGGATTCCTGTCTGCCTCACACACTCCTTAGGAATACGTGCAGTTACAACAGGCATATTTTCTGATGCATAGTTCAGGGGAAAGATTATCATAATAAAATAAATATGTCACACCTTTTACTTTGCCTGTCATTTATTATTCTATAGATGAGCAGAAATACATCTTGTTGTCAAAGGTGATACTTTAGTTTTCTGGTAAATCAGATCTGAATAATCACTTAGAAACTGTATTAACTACAACAGTGCTTGGTCAATGGTTTAGGTGTAAACCTTGCTATATCTTATATCCTAAATTAACCCATTTCTATTAATCTGCGTATCACCATAATGCTGTGGCTTACTGTAAAGATTCCAGGCATCTTTCTCCTTCAGCAGCTGCAAGGTGTCTGTCTGACTCCACCTACTCTTTCTTTATATCTCTCTCCGGATATCCCACCTGACTTTATTCTGCTAAGCCATTGGCTGAAACAGCTTTATTCATTAGCCAATAAAAGCAACATATAGACAGAAGGATATCCCATATCATCTCCTCTTTTCTGCCTAAATAAAAAGGGGGGTTTTAACTTTAACATAGTAAAATTACATATACAAAATAGTTATTAAGGAAGAATTACAGTTACAATATTTAGTTTATTTGTTTTAGGCAAAAATTAAAGAAATATTCTGTTATCTATCTTATCTTTTTAAGTGTAAAGTTTCTTATTTAACATATCTTTTATTATAACTAAGGAAAACTATAACTACAGCTATCTGTCTTCAATTCCATCAAAGACCCCAGAAGGATATAATACTACCTAAGTACATAGGAAGTACACCATAAGCAGCTTCTAAATGTCTAGAATTGACAGAGATATCTCATTGCCTGGATAGTCACCCAGAGTTCTTCTGTAGCACTGGGACATCTATCTTGTGCCCAAAGTATCTCACAAACATTTTCATGAAGCAGGAAATTTGAAGCATCATTTGCTCTCTTGTGTATCCTGAAGGATGTTTGGCAGTTTCTTCAGTGAAGCAGGAACCCTGAACGATTATCCCAACTTGTGGGAAGTTCAGCAGTCACTTTTCTGTGGGTCCTGCATGTCTAGTTCATAAAGCAAGCCATCAAGCAGTCAGGGTAGAAATGTATGCCGCTACAGCAGGGGGAGTTTCTAATGCATAGATTAGTAGAAACATTATCCTAATAAAGTAAATATACCATGACTTTTGTTTTGTCCGCCATTTACTATTCTATAGATGAGCAGAAATACCTTTCAATTAAAGATTATAAATGTCAAAATATATTTGATTAAGAAATATTTTTTGTTTCCTTTCTTCTATCCAGACTGCTTTACTAAATTACCATGCACAATTACTTTCAGGGCTTTTTTTTAGGAGAAAAATAGGATTTTCAAATTAATTTGGTTCATTTTCTGGAAAATAAATATTCCAGGCTATTTCCTAAAATGGGCTGAAAATAAGCAAATGTAATATTCTGTGGCAGCCATTCTGCAGGCTTGCCTTCTGTGGGATACTCGAGCTCAGCAAGCAATACAGAGTGCTTACTAAGGCTGTAGAGATTCTGAGATGCAAACATACATATTCTATTTAGACTTTTGCCTTCTCACTGGGAACAACTTTGATACTAATTGTGTAGGTGGTGTTGGTTCTGGAAGTCTGGAATGCCAAAATTCTACTTGAAAACTGCATTAAAAGGTGTAAGTTTGTATGTTCTTTCATCATGTTCTTATCATCCCTTTGTCTTCATTGGCCTCTCCAGCTCACTCAGATTCCTTACCTAAATCAGTATGCCCCTTTCCTTTTGTAATTTCTACCGCCTGCCTGATTTAACAGTATTTTCCTCTGAAAAAATAACAAGCAATTTCATAGCATGAACAAAAGTAGAGAAAGCTAAACTGTAAGTAAAAACAAAATACAGAAGCCTATTCTCAGTTACATGTGGCTCACACTTATATTCCAGTATGAACTTCTATTTAAGTTCCAACGTTGAATACACAAATACACAATATCCCAAATTAAAATGAAAAAATAAGCTGTGTCTGCCCATCTGATCCTACACAGGTGCCTAACTTGTTCACTAGAGTGTACTCAGCATAGCACAGGTGGTCCGCTGCATCGGTGTGTAATAAAGGAAGGGATGTGCATGCATAAGTACACAGAGAGGAGTCTCCAGAGACCTTCCTTTGGAAGTTAAGAGAATGCTACTTTCTACCCATTCCTCGCTTGATTTATTGTAACCGTGCCAAGGAGCAGCACCCAGCAGAGAAATTGTACTTGAAGATGTCTTGCTGTTTCCTTCATAAATCCCTCCTTTTGAATGATTTATAACTTAGTTGTTTTTACTTGCTTCTCCCTATAACTTGGCATATAGGTGCTTACACTGTGAATCATTGCTTCCTCGCATTTAATTTAAACCAGTTTAGTCTTGATTTCTTTCTCTTTTTGTCCCATCAACCAGGGAAGCACAAAAAAAAGTGTCATATGGGACATAAGAAATTCTGTGTAGCTGAAATAGGGCAGTTGTTGCCAGGATGCGGATAATAAGTATCATCTGAACATCCTTTTTTAAAATCCTTGTCAGACAAGATAAGCATGTGGCGTGTTGTAGGGCAAGCCAGTGTTCTTCCCAAAACCAGTTCTGTGGTTGACACAGTGAGGCACATTTTCAGACAAAATGTGCAACCCCAAAACCAAGCTTATAAATCAAGAGATCAGAAACCATTTAAAGAATGTGAATGTAATTAGTTCTGTCTACCTTACAGAACAAATTGGCTTGATCAAAAATTCCACGTATTGTAAGTCTTATGTTGTCTCTAGTATTGTTTCATTGAAAATAACGATTTTTTTCTCTTTGTTGGAGTAATATATCTTTGAATCAGGATTATGCAGATAAAAGTTATAATTACAAATTATATTTTAAATAGTTACTAAATGTTACTTTGTACTAAAAATCAATGCTCATGCAAAACTAATCTAGCACTTTAAAGATATTTGGAGTCAGTATTATATAATGAAGGTGAATAACTTAAAATGTTTAATTGAATACTTGTTACCTCTGAGATCTATGTGTAACATAAAGTATGTAAGGCCCTGGGGTGACCTCCACAGACTAAGTTGCTAAAGATGCCTCCAGCCTCTTCTCCCTCCATTTATCTCAAAAATGGTCCATGGTTCAAGTAATCCCAGGACAGACTACGTTTCAGAAGGATGTGGAAGCATCCCTGTGAGACTCCTTTTCTTGTCATGCAGAATGCAAAGGGTATAGCTTAGGGCAGTTTCCATCACGATTCTAAAATAAGGCCTCAGAGGAGGATCAGAATTTAGATGAAGTTTTGGAAACCTCATACCCCAAGAGTGCTGAATCATTATAACAGAGTTCCCACGAGGATCTCCGGAAGGAAGGGCTGCTTGAAATGTGCAAGATCTGCTATCAAATTTGAAGACAATGTGAAAAGATAGTTTTAGAAACTAGAAACATGGCCCGCAACCAGCATAAATATGGGGCTGAACCCTGTCATTAGGGATGAACCCTGCTACCGTATACATAAGATAACCAAGCTTGAAGATACCAGGCTTGGAACATCAAGATTTAATATCTGTCTGGATGGGATTGGCCTGGGTTTTGGATAGATATTCAATCCCTTATACTTTCCTAATTTTGTCTATAAAATTTGAAATGTTTACCCTCTCTTTTTACACAAATATATCTTCTAAATATTTACCTCACTTTGATGTTACTGCTCATAGGCAAGAAAATTTCTCAGATAAGACTGCTAACTTATTTTTTGAGTAATGTTTCAACTTGTTCAAAGTCAACAGGCTAGGATGAACGCACTTTATGAAGTATAAAGGAGGTAATCTTTGGGGCACATAAGAAAAGTAAAACTGTTTTGGAATTCTTGGTTCCATCAGGATAAATATATACATTGGAGGTAAATTTGTCACTGTAGCACTGGAGGAAACTTTAAAATCTGGGCCTACTGGGAGGGTACTGTAGACATTGCCTTTGGAATCAACTGATGGGGATTTTTTCTGATGATGGCCCAGGTCTTTTCTGATGGTTATCAGAAAAATGGCAAGCTGACCTCTTTACCTATATCCTCATTTTCTGTTTACTATGTGGCTTCTTCTTCCTCTACTCTGGGTTTCATCACTGAAAGCCATCCTCAGATAGATGGTGCTAAAGCTGGTACTATGCTCACATGCTTCCAGAACTTTGAGCTGAATATCTTTATTTTAATTTTTTAAATTATTTTATTAAAATCATTCTTTTTTATTATATTTTTTAGAAACAATCCTTTTTTATTTTTGCATACCAATCCTAGTTCTCCCTCTCTCCATTCCTCCTGTTCCCCCACTTTTACCCCATCCACTTCAAAACGAGGTGTGGTCTGTCATAGTGCAGTCAACAATGCCTGTCACATCACTTGAGACAGGACCAAGCCTCTTCTCCCTGTATCTAGGCTGAGCTAGGTATCCCTCCATACCAAATGGACCCCAAAAAGCCAGTTCATGCACTAGGGATAAACATTGGTTCCACAGCTAATGGCCCCACAATCTGCCTAAGCCACAAAACTGTCACCCACATTCAGAGGGCCTAGTTTGGTCCTATGCAGGTTCCCTAGCTGTCAGTCTATAATCAATGAGCTCCCACTAGTTTTGTCAATTGTTTCTGCGGGTTTTCCCATCATGGTCTTGACCCCTTTGCTTATCTTACTCCAGGAGCTTGGTCCAGTGTTTAGTTGTGGGTCTGTACATATGCTTCCATCAGTTACTGGATGAAGGTTCTATGATGACATTTAAGATAGCCATTAATTTGATTATAAGGGAAGGGTGGTTAAGCTACCCTCTCCACTATTTTTTTTATTCTTAACCAGTGTCATCCTTGTGGATTCCTGAGGATTTTCCTAGGTCCAGGTTTATTGCTAACTCAATAATGACTCCCTCTATCAAGATATCTCTTTCCTTATTCTTCCTCTTCGAACTTCCCAGTCCCCTATGTTCTCTTTCCCTTCTGCTTCTCCCCTCCCCACTGCCCTTCCACCCTCCTCTCCCTTCCCCATGATCCCAATTTACTCAGGAGATCCTGTCTTCCCCCTTCCCAGGAAAATCCTTGTAAGTCTCTCTTAGGGTTTTTCTTTTTTTTTTCCTGGATTCTCTAGATTTGTGACTATGGGCTAGTTGTCCTTTGCTTTATGTCTAATAACCACTTATGAGTGAGTAAAAGCCATCTTTGTCTTTCTGGGTCTGAGTTACCACACTCAGGATGATTTTCTTCTAGTTCTATCCACTTGCCTGCCAATTTCAAAATGTCACTGTTTTTTTTCCATTTAATAGTACACCATTGTGTAAATGTACCAAGTTCCCTTTATCCATTCTTCAATTGAATGGCATCTAGGTTGTTACCAGGTTCTGGCTATTATGCATAATGCTGTTATGAACATAGTTCAGCAAGGGTTTTTGTGGTATGCGTGTGCATCCTTTGGATTTATGCCCAAGAGTGATTTTGCTAGGTCTTGAGGTAGGTTGATTCCCAATTCCTTGAGAAAATGCCATACTGATTTTCAAAGCAGCTATACAGGTCTGCATTTCCACCAACAATGGAGGAGTGTTCCTCTTATTCCACATCTTCTCCACATAAGCTGTCATTGGTGTTTTTGATCTTAGCCATTCTGGTAGGTGTAAGATGGTATCCAGAGTTGTTTTGATTTGCATTTCACTGATGGCTAAGAATATTGAACAATTCCTTAAGTGACTTTCAGCCATTTGCAAATCTTCTGTTTAGAATTGTCTGTTAAGAGTAGTACTCTGTTTTCTAATTCCATTATTTGTTTTTTTTTTTATTTTAATGTCTAATTTCTTGAGTTCTTGTATATTTTGGAGATCACAGACTTTGTTAAGATTATTCTTATTTTAAAGCATTATACATGTGCATAGCATATTAATATGTATTGCTCACACCTTCCATCTTGCATCTCTATCAAATCCGCTACCTCCATGTGAATTCTTCCTCCAAACTCATATCAATTTTTGTTTATTTTATTGCCCACAGAGTTTAACCAGGAACATCTGTATAAAAATTAGCTTGAAGCTGTCCATGGGAGCCTAGTGGACTCCCCATTCATTATCAGCTGATGGCAATGGCTCCATATATACCTGCATATATCAATGATCAATAATTTATAATACGACGATATAGGCTCCTGAAACCCTCCCAATCCAGGCATGACTGTTGGCTGATGTCTGTGTAGTCCTAATATAGGTGTTTGCAGCTGGACTGAGTTTCTGATTGGAATGGCTGGGACTTGTCAAGATTCTACTTTACAGCCCATCTCTGTTTCTGATTTTGAATTCTTTCCACTCTATCATCTGTAGTGCTCTGTAGACTTGGATGGGGTAGAATGAAAATTTTATTTAGGGAAGAGCACTCAGCCATCACTGACTCTTAATACCTTGAGTGTGCATGAGTCTCAATATTCACTATCATTAACTTGAAAGATCTGTTTGCATACTTTGTGACTCTCACAAGACAAAAGAAGTAAAAAAGACTAATACAACATTCTACAACAATTTTAATGTTATGTGGGACTACTTGTTTCTGTCAGTTTTATTAAATTTAACAGTTCTTTATACAATTTATATGAAATATTTTTGCTTTTTGCAAATGACATTCATGTTTTATTAAGTAGTAAAAAGGAAGCCATGACTTAACCAGAGGCGATGACTGATGAAGTTTGTTCCAGGGGAGCACAGTGGCATTTTATTCCCACATTTCACAATAGCTAATATGCATCATAAAAATGAGCTGAACTTAATTCACGACCCTTTGCTAATCCATCTCTGAATGTTTCACCTAGAATATAGCTCTATTTCCTTTGAAATTTTGGATCATTCAAAAGTATCTCTTTTTATTCAGTTGGAACATTATTACTTGTATACTATCTTTTCTTTGTAAATTGATCATATATATGAAAACAGACTTCAGAAAGTACTTGTTTATATACTAGGAACAATGAAGCTTAAATTTAATTATTCAATTCACAGAATATTATGAGAAACACAAATTTAATAAAGGTTTATTCATTTAATTTATACAAATATTAAGTTTATTTGCTTTATTACTATATCTGTGTTAAAACACCTTTCAAAATTGTTATTTTGCATATGATTATTCAATATTGAGCTCCAGAAATCAGATAATGATGCAATTTAGTCAAATAAAATATTGGAATTTTGATGAATATCAACATGTTAAACATTATACTTGTCAAGACATTGGCATTGTCAATTAGCATTCTAGTATATTAATTACATATTATACTTATTTTTATTTATTACTAAAATGTTTTTATTTGCAGGCTTGTATATAGTTCATTGACAAGAGTTTTGAAATTTGAGGCTTTAAAAATTAATTATGCTACAAGTGACAGGCATCTTTACTAATTTGTATATTATTTCATTTGTATTTAATAAATAAATCTTGCCTAAAGATCAGAGAGTAAAACAGCACCACTAGTCAGCCTTACAGACCAGGTAGTGGTAACATACACTTTTAATCCCATTTATCTGGTAATCAGTTAGTCTAGTTGCCATAGAAACTGAGTGGGGTGTGTTGTTAATCACAGTGCTGTACACCTTTAATCCCAGCTCTGGAGAGGATTATATAATGGGAAGAGACAGTTCTCAGACACATTCCCATTCTGAGATTCCTGGAGTCAGTATCTCCATTTTGAATGGAGGTAGAGGTAAGAGCCAGTGGCTGATTGCCTGACTTTCGTGACCTTCAGGTTGAACCCCAGTTTCTCTCTCTGAGTTTTTATTAATCGTCCTTCACTAATGTGTGCAATTTGATGAGCTTTAACACTCACGTGAGCCCAGTAAATTACTATTAAAGTGAGAAGAGAGCATAAACTACCTATGAAATAGAAAAATTTTCAGTGTCTGTATTTCCCATCCCGCTCTGTCCTAAATTATCTCCAAACAGAAATAGATTTGTGCCGTTATAAATTAGTTAGAAACATGCAAAGTTTTACATAAGTGACATTTATATTGTATGTATTCTATATCATTTGGCTTTCATAGATTCAATAAGATTATTTGGATGTCTGCATTTTATCAGGTTTTGCATTCTTCCCTTATTATATGGATTACCTTAATCTCTCAGTAGGATTTTTGAAGATGAAAAATTTCCAATTTTAGAAAGCTTTTCAATTCCTCTATGTGGATGAAGCATCTTGTATTGTATTTGAAAATTCCTACTTTACAGTCACAAAATTGTTCCCATGGTGCTTTATAAAATTCCATAACTTAGGATGTACATTTCTTTCTATGATCTAAGTTCAATGTTATATCTCATATAAACTCTAATTTTTGTGTCTTGTGTGTGAGTATGTATTGTAGGAGGCTGATTGTTTCCTCCCTGCTGCTCAGCCCCGAAATAACCATACAGAAACTATGTTAACTAAATGACTGTTTGTCATTCACTATAGTACACTTTTAGTAATCTCTTACATACTAAATTAACCCATTTCTATTATTTTATATTTTACCACAAGACTTGTGGCCTACTGGTAAAGTTCTCCCTGGCAACTTACATCTTTCCTCTCTGGCTGCTACATGGTGTCTAATTGACTCTGACTTCTTTCTCCCAGCATTCAGTTTAGTTTTCCCCTGCCTAGCTCTATACTACCTATCACAGACCAAGTAAGATACTTTATTCATTAACCAGTAAAAGCAACACATATACAGAAAAACTTCCCACACCAAGTATGGTTTTGCTATATGTCATGTTGTATGTATTTGGTCTTGTGTGTATATCTTTATCAAATGGTGTGCTGAATGTTTAATGCAGTATGTTGAGTATGTGGTGGGTGTAGTATCATATGTGTGTGTTTGAAACCTCTGAAGTTTCAATCCTTTAAACTCTCTTTCCTATCAGAAAACTGCCTTGACAAATCTGTCAAATCAGTTATCAAACACAATTGTCCCTTTTAGACATATTTTTTTGTCTTGTTTGCTCATCTGTATCTGTATAGGGTTGCAGTTTCCTCTGAGATTGAAAGAATCCATGAAGTAGGAAGCCTCTTTAACCAGAAGGTAAAAAACTCAATATAGCTTCAGGAGGTTCCTGAAACTGATCAGATTGATTAGATCCCTTCTCCCCAAATGTAAACAATAATGACTGCTGAGAAACACTCCCAAACAAATTAGAAGCAATGAATTTTCTGAGAGCAGCCCAGCCTCTTGTAAGAAGCAAAAAGGAGTACATCTGAGTGGCAGACATTTAGATCACAGGGATAATTAAAAAGGACACCGTCCAACAAGGTGTACTGCCTGTAGACTTTTCAGAATGCTCCAAGATCCCAGAGTAACCACCCGTGTCAGTGTGGGCTTTGGTGATGTAGGTATTGTTTAATTATTACAGCTCTTTTAAGAATCGGATACCTACAAAACATCATTCCATCTAAATAATTTTAAATGTTTGTATGAACTTCTTGGGATAATTACTTTCTGTGAGTGATAGACTGTTTTGTACTTTAACTGAGATTAGTCTTGTTTACTATATAACCGAGGAGAGTTTCAAAACCAAATACCTCTCCCATATGTTTCTAGGGGCTTCCTGGGAGTGTAGTCATAATACAATATATTTAACAAAAAAATCTATTAATTCTAGATTACTATTCAAACTTGGAAACTTTTAAATTGTTCATATTTTGAATTACAATATAAAGGAAACATCAAAGGCATTTTTATATGTGAAAAGGTCTCATTGCTATACATGTTCTGCTATTTGTATTGATAGAGATTAATAAACACATTGATAATACATTTTCCTGTGACTCTTCTATATTTTATCTGTTAAATTTTCTTAGTCCCAAAAGCTTGTAATTGACTTATGTGGGCATGATGACAGCATATTTGCCGTAATATCATCACTATTCATTTCTTTTGTATTTCACTTATGATTTGGATGGATATCTATGTGCATTTTAGGCAATGACATATATTATTCTCTTATAATTTCCGCAACTCTTTACAAGTATAATATAATAGGGATACTTTCTAATACAAATACCTGAAAACAAATTATTTTTGCTTATTTTTACTTATTTATGGAAATTCACTTCCAAAAAAAGTTCATCAAGAAATTAATTTTCATGTAATTTTAGAGTAAACAAAGATATATATATATATATATATATATATATATATATATATATATGTATGTATATATATAGTGTAGCATGGTTTGTGATGGCCGGACTAGGAATGAGCATTGGTGCCATATATGGGTGAGTTAACAAATCAGGCATGGTATGCATGTATCACTATCCAGCATTTTTCAAATTCAAGGAAATCATTTTGCAGAAACACAGATGAACATAGATGATATCAGGATAAGAAAATCATTCAGATACAGAATCATGAATATTATACTTACTTCACCCACTTGCATCCTAGAAAAGTTGACCCAATGCTCATGATCAGGGTTTTCAAGATCATAGGGTGAGACTGGGAAATAAGAGGCATTATGGTGAGTCACAAATTTGGGAGACAAAGTTAAATTTATTCTAATTAATAAAATTAATCAACTGTGGCTTTGAATTTTACAACAGGTAAAAATAAGATGTGTATTAGAAAGTAGCTAGAATAATAAATTTTTAATTTCCCAATCCTAAAGAATTGATAAATATTTGATTATATATACCTCCATGGAACCATCCTATAGTTTCCAATTCAGATTTAATCCGAAGAAGATTTAGAGAGATATAACTAGACAGGGAAAGCAAAAGCAGGCTCATCCAGGTGGCAGCTATTCTCAAAAATACTGCAAGAAGAAATTACCAGAAGGCATGAAGGTAGGTGTCTACACAGGGCCATTAGAGGACATAAAATGACCAAGGAGCCCTTTAAATTCCCAAGCCAGAATATGTTAAATTGACTACCAGCATTCAGGTTAGACATTTTCTTTCTTTTTTAAATTTATTTATGTATTATCTATGCAACATTCTGCCTCCATGTATGTCTGCATGCCAGAAGAGGGCGCCAGATCTCATTACAGATGGTTTTGAGCCACCATTTGGTTGCTGGGAATTGAACTCAGGGCGTCTGGAAGAGCAGCCAGTGTTCTTTACCTCTGAGCTGTCTCTCCAACCCAAGGTTCAGCATTTTCTCTCCTAAAGAAATAAAGATGTTACATTCCCTTTATCTGTGCTTTGTCCTCTATCTTTTATTCAATTATTTGTCCATGGCAGAAAATGAGCTTGATAAATCATGAAACAACTATTGCTACCCTGGTCTGATATGATTTCCCATTCATATGCTCAATTATTATTCATCTATTAAAATCATATTTTGAAGTAATTTTAACTGCCACAATTTATTGATGGATAATTATATTTCAATATTCATAGGTGAGATCCTTCACAATTAAACCTGAAGACTGTATTCATAAAATGAACTTTTGTAAGTTGAAAACTCTAGAAAAGTTCAAATTACATGTATCAAATAACGGTTGAAGAAAATTTTAAAAAGACTAAGAGTGACATATAAAGAATTTGAATGAAGATCAATTGAAATTACTTACTCTGAACAAAAGCCTTAATGAAGTTACAGGGGAGTGTGGGCTTGTGCTAAAGATATACACCAAAGACAAAGTTCAACATATTTTCAAAGTTAAATTTTTTAAGGAAATGATTCATTAATTTTCCAAATTTCAGGAAAAACATTGGCCTAATGATATAGAAAACCAAACTAATTGCAAATAGGTTATACCTAAATGAATCATATCTCAACAAATTAGAGACCAAGTTCTAGAATTTAAGATAAAAAGAAATCTTCACATAAGGCAAGATGAGGAGTGGCAAAATTATACAAGAAGGAACACAAATAAAAGTGGATAGTGTTCCCTCAATAGAAAGAACTGATCTTGAAATCAATTTACTGATATAAATTTTGAGATAGATAATATCCAAGATTCCATATCCAGTAATTCCTAATTGTAAGATGAGATTTATCACTAGTTGAACTGTCATAGGTAAATGTTTTTAGATCAAATTTCAAATAATAAATAAAAGGAATATCAGAAATTAATAAGCACCCGTGTTATCATATAGAAATGTATTTTCATAAACTAATCAATTTATTTTGTACAAAATAATAAAATTTCAAAGTTTCCTATATATTTAAAATAACTAAATGAGTAGAAATTGGGGAGTGAGTGAATGAGAAATTGGGTAGTTACTCAACAGCTTTTAGTTTTTCACAGTATTATATGGGAACTCAGAGGAAGGAAGGACTCATAGACCATAGATACAGTGTGAAATAAAGAAATACCCTAGGCAATTTCTGATGACACATGCTCACATGTTGTAAGAATTGTAATTATGAAAATAATTGTTTAAAATTATTGATAAATTGTGAAGTAGTCTCATTGTGCTTTACGCTCTGCCTCGGCCATTGATTCTTTCTCTTTCTTTTGTGATCCAGTCTTTTAATATATGTCTCCTTTTGTAGTTACGCCTATTTTTCCTCCTTAGGATGCAAATTTTTCTTGATTGGGAAACTTGTAATTCACTAGAGAGAGGTGAGTTTTCTAAAATTAGTGGTCATTGGATAGGACCGTCTCCTTGGTGCACAGCATTCTTCGTTGGCTCATTTTATCACGTCTTTCTGATATGGAGAAAGTCAGTCTACAAAAAGGAAGTTTTCTAGATGGAATATAGGTTTTTATAACATCCTACCAGTGATTTCTTGAATCCAGGGCAATCTGACTTCTAACCTGAACATAAGGTACTATCGCATACATTTACAAATTGTTCACACTACTACACAGGCTTCAGTATCAATGTTTAAACGCTTATGCAATAGCTACTTTTGTTTGGCTGGGTCAGAATGTCTGTTAGCACAGCCTATTGGAAGAAAGATCTTTTGGATTTTTGTTTGGTTTGGGGGCTTATTGTTTCTGAAGATAGATGTTGATCGAGCAAAGAATCCATGGCAAATGCCTCAGCTGGGAGTCCAGGAGTGTACTGCTTACATGGTTGCTGACAAGAAGCAGAGAATTGGAGGAACTAGAGGGCTGCATAACTTTCATGTCCAAGGCCTCTGTTTCTGACAGGCCTATTTCTCAGAGCCCCTATACCCTCCTGAATTAGTGCCAGAAAATGGGCAACAAGCCCTCAAAGCAGGAGCTTGTGAGTGACATTTCATGTTGGTAATAGCTGCCTTAATGTCAACATCTTCTCCTTGTAATATCTCTCAGCCTCTGAATGTGTCTTACTCACTCCATCTTCAGTTGTAGGTTGAAATATAAAGTTTTCTTACTTCAAATGTGTATAATGACTCTTACCTATTTGACGTTATTGAGAACTATTCTGTGATTTTCTTTGACTGAGCATTGAGGACTTTCTTCTGTACCTTTGTATTAGTACTTTTTTGTCTTATTTTATTTTGCTTTTCCCAATATTTGACAAGCATGACAAGTTCATTCTGGTTCAGTTTGTGAGTGGTATGGCTAAATTTGTCAACTTGACACACCAAAGAATCTGAGAACTACAGCTGAATTTCTTCTATCAAGTTGGCCTGTGGGTATACTTGTAGGAGATTTTCTGGATTGCCATTAGAAGTATAGAGCCCATATAAAAATAAATAAATACGTAAACAAGGAGCTAAATCTGAGCCTGGAAGAAAGACAGTTGGCAGTGTTACTTTGTTCTGTTTTATACGTCTGCCTTGACTTGATAGTGAATATAACATGTAAACTCAAATAAACTTTCCTCTTCAAGCTGCCTTTGGTCATAATGTTTATCACAGAAACAAAAAACTGATGAGAACAAATGAGATCCATTCCACAGTGGGCAGAGAAGTGGAATATAGGGGCAAAAGATTCCTGGTTATGTTGTGTTCATTGTTAGATCCGGAATGGAAGGGAAAGACTTGGAAAGAAAGAACACAACTCCGTCTTCTTAGAAAAATGAAGGACAAAAATCTTTCCATGGAAATGGTGTATGTATACCATGGCAGAGGTTGCTTGAGGCTTTGTAGGGCTTGCAGAAGAAGTGTCTATCAGGGTGAGAGTCCTGTAAAATTCATGGAGCTTGGTTCTGCCTCTGCAGTTTTAGGTGAGGACTGTTTGTGTAGACAGATATCTGTGAGCATGGTAGTCATGCTTACAGCCAGTATCTGTCTTTGGTATCAGGTATCCTTGAATGTGGGACAAATTCTGCATCAGGATTTAGAAGGTTGAGATATCTTTATCATTTATTTCAGACCCTGTGGACCACATAAAGGAAGTAGAGCCAGTGAATGCCTCTCTGGCTACTTCTTGTTGGCTATAGGGACTATGAAGAGAGATAAGACTCTGTGATAGGGATCTCAGGGGGCAAAGTCAGATTGACTTCATACTACAGGAAGAAAGTTTCTGCTTGATGACTGTGCTTGCTCATGATTGTCATCATGTACTCCTGGAGAAACTTCAGAAAAAATAATTATGAGCAGGCTGAAAACTTGTTACAGTGAAACAGAGATCAACAAGGAAGATGGGCGATGGGAGAGAGAGGAGTACACTCCATAGTAGGAGAGAAAGGGGAAAGAGGCATTATGGGTAGTGAAAATTACATTTCTATTTGAAAAGATAGAAATGGAGGGGCACCCTAACAAAGGTGAAGTAACAGTGGCAGTGAGTAAGGTCAAGGACTGTAGTAGATAGAAAGGAAGAATTCTTATTGTATCAAGTCAAATTATTTGGAGTGACAATGGCTAGCAACTCTGCCAGAAGTGCTGCACCAAAGCAAACAGGCAGAGTCATAGGGACTTCAGAGAATCACAGGAAGGAAGAGGAGAAAATAGAGGAATAATCTAGAGAAATGTATCGGGTCTCAAATAGAAGTTATGAAGGTTCCTGGTGGCCAGAGCTCCCCCAAAGCATCCCATGATCTTCTAACAAATGTATCAGGAACCAACAGAACTATAGAAATGTGTTAGCCACTTGGAAAGCTTACATGGAACATTCCTGTATGAATAATGTCTGGTTATTTAAATAATGTGGATGCAGTAAGGAAAACACTTCAAGACAAGTTAAAATGCAAGTATGAGGATGATAGGAGAAAGGAATGATGAAAGGAGAGAGTCAGAGTAGGAGGGAACCTATAGATTCTTCATAGGAGGAGTCTTGTCACTGCATTTTTTTGTCTAGTTCCTGTATATTTGTGCTCTGTCTCAAAGGAGCTTGGGTTTGTTAGGGTGGAAGCCGCATCATCCGTGGGGGGAAGCATAAATTTTATTCTTAGCAGTAGTCAAGAGATCTCACCCTCTTTAATTCTGAAGTACCACAAGAGCCACATTATTTAAATTGAGTTGGCCCTGCAGGATATTAAGCTGATCTGAAATCCCTTTAAGATTTTGTGAATTCTGGTAAGACAGAGAGGTTAACTGATGCAAAGAAGGCTTTAGTGCAGCTGTTCCAGATCTGAGGGAAGCCTAAAAAACTGTCCAGAGTGACTAGTACAGAGAACAGTGGAGTGGCATGGCCTATTAGGCCCCTTTCAGAGGTTGCTTCAACTGCTTTATGGGTCTGAGATAGAGATATCTCTTAGTTGCTTCAATCATACAAAAGTGACAATGTAGAAAGGGCAGCAGTTAGAGTGCTTTGGAGGGGCGGTCTATCTAAAGGGCCAGGCAAACAAAATGTCAGAGAGCCAGACATAAAACAGTCATGTGACAACAGTGTACAACCAGGAAGTGTTTTCTGTAAATTAGATAGCATTTGTTACCTACAAAAGTGAGACTATTAGGACTATTATAACTTTCTGACAGTGTGATTTAGAAAATAGTTGGGAATTTTTTTCCTTTAAAGTGAGAGAACAGGGAAGAAAACAACTTAAAGAATCCTAGACAGACTATCATAGGTGTTAGCAGGACAGATGATTTTTTGTTACTGTTATTTTTTTTTCCAAGAGATAAAATCTCTCATTTGATAAAAAAAATTTAATTTGTTTTAATTGTCTGCCAACAGCTCAGAATCAGCCATCCAATTTCTAACACAATCTTATGGGGACTATTAAGAGATAAAGTTGTTGAAGAAAACTTTCTTCCCATTATAATTAGCTTAAGATTTGTTTAGTAAGGCGAAATATAATTGTACCACTAGCTAAACTTTGCACCAGAGCTCCATAGAAGGATAGGTAACTTTAATCTTCTGTTACATCAGATTTCTGTGTAAGGCATTAGCACCTGGAAGTTCTGTAAGAGAAATCAGTATTTTAAATTGACAATTTAAAATAAATTTAAAGCAAGCATTTTAATTAACAATTTAGAACAGGAATAGAATCTTATTTGTCTTTTTATAAGATTGTGTGGCAAAGATCCAAGGACACCACTTGGGTAACTTGAACAATTTCTCAAGCATATGTGTTTGATGCCATAATCCCCAGCAGCCTGCTTTAATCAGAAGGCATGGTTGCTTAGGGTGCAGAAGGTCACATTACAGCTGTGAGAAGTGCTCTTCTAGAAAGAGGTAGTGTTCCAGAGTTGGTAAGCCCAACCTTTAGATTTGGCCTTAACAATTAAGATGATGGGTTTTTTTCTCAGTTGTGGGTAGACACAGTAGTGCTGATATAAACCAGCACTACTTAATTAATTAATTTATATTTTATAAAAAATTTTTTTCTCATTTTACATACCAATCCCCATTCCCACACCCTTCACTTTTCTCACTCCCTCAACCTTTGCCCCCACAGCCTATCCACTCCTTAGTGAGGGTAAGGCTTACCATGGGGAGTCAACAAATCTAGCACAACATTTTGGGGCAATACCAAGGCCATCTCTACTATATATAGGCTGAGCAAGGTTTCCCACCAAAGAGAATATGCTTCAAAGAACCAGTTCAAACAGTAGGGATATATCCTAGTTCCACTGCCAGTGGCCTCATAGACTGTCCCAAATTCAGAGGGCCTAGTTTGGTTCTAGGCTGGTTCCCCCTCTGTCAATCTAGATTCAGCAAACTACCTTTTTTACTGTATATCTTTTAGCCTTTTTTTTTCCTGCATGAGCAAAGGCTTAATCCACCACACAGCATGCTATGAGGCTTGGAGACAACTCTGTGTAATGAGTCAGGAATCTACCATGCTGTGCTCATACTGGCCTACTACAGGTACAACTGTACTGCAATCTGAATGAGACCAAACTAGAAAGCTGGTTGTGGCTCCATTTATGTGTTCTAGAACCCATTTCAAAAAGCATTCTCATGTCCTATAGAAATTCGATAGCCTTATGTAGATATGCCATTTGCGAATTGAGGCTTTTCTTCCTGCCTGCTCTGACAGCCACTTTTAAAATAACCACTCACAGGCTTAGTATTAATTACAACCTGTAAGTCCTGTTACCTCATACTTACTATTAACTAGCTCTTACAACTTAAATTAACTCATTTAAAAAAAATGTGTGTTGTCATGTGACCTATGGCTTACCTGTAATGCCCTGGCATCTTACTACTCCAATGACTGCTGGCATGTGCTCCTACTCTGTCTTCATTCTCCTGTATCTTGAATTTCCCTTCTAGAATTTCCCACCTAACTATGTATTCTGCTCTTCCATAGGCCAAAACAGCTTTATTCATCAACCAATAAAAGCAACACACTTTCCACTGGTACAGAATATTTCTAGAGGTATCCCACAGTCTCCAGGGACTTTATTGACATGGAAGGAAATGGTGAAAAATTGTTCTCATACTTTCATCCTTTGGACCACGTTAGAATAGCCTCCAAGTACGGTTATTAAACACCCAGACAAGTTAATCCAGTTTGGTCCTTTTATTAGCTGTATAATATTTTAATAACCAGATATTTCTAAATAACCTTTGATTAGAAAACTAATTTAGCTAGTTTTTGTAAAGGATCATCTTAGACCTTAGAAACTTTGAAAAAAATATATGTATATAATCTTTCAATATCATCCTCTATGTACCTTAAATAGAATATTTCATAGCTTACATAACTTCATAAGTTGCAAAATTTTCTAGTTTTTTTTTTCCTTTCTTACTATCCTGGGACATACTAGCAATAACAAATAAATTTAGTATTTGTTGTGAAAATTTCTACCTGGAGAACAATGGGAATGCTAAGCAAAATCTATAACCTCTTTACAATGTACTAGTGAGAAACCAAAGTTTAATCTCATCAAGGTGAGACTCTGCATTAGAAACCCTCTCATAGGCAGTCAGGGAGAGGGACTAAGGCTAAGGTATAAAAGTGCTGAATTTTCAAGATTCCAGGGCTTTTTCTTCATCTTTCAGATCTTGGAGCAAACCTGGCAGCTTAAAACAAAAGCCTTCTTGGCTTTGTCCTCCATCATCAGGACCCCGCTGATGGACATATTCAGCATGTTCAATGCCCGATCAGGCCATGTAACAGACCTTTTGTTTTTGAGTCTATCGTCCATCCTTTTCCATCAAATTGATTAATCATAAACAGAGGATGAAAACTCTTCAGAAATATAAAATCCTCAACTCTGGAGGAAAGACTGGGCTTGTTGGTATTCATGACTCAGGTTTCTGCTTTGCAGAGGGTCTTTTTGTCTGTGGGTTTGCAGCATGAGTGTGTTTCCTCACCCCACTCCAGTAAACACTTTATTTCAAATGCCGACTCTGTCTGCTTCTGTGGTTTTGAGATTTGTCAACTCTTGTCTTTTGTGCTTGAGATTTTACCATTAAATCCTTAAATTGGCAGATCAGTACCCCTGAACTTCACCAAAAATCACTCATGGTAACCAATGCATTTTCTGGACTGATATGCAGGAAAATCAAAGGGAAATTACTGATAAGAGTATGGTTGACCCAATTGTAGTCACACGGAGAAAGATTTAAGCAGTGTGTAAAAGGTCTATCTTTATGTCTGTCTATCTATCACCTGTCTATTATCCATCTATCTATATCTGTCTGTCTTTATCTGCCATTTATCATCCATCTATCTATATCTATGTATTTATCTATGTATCTATCTATATCTATCTATCTATCTATCTATCTATCTATCTATCTATCTATCTATCT